>JAEQBH010007508.1:0-334967 GCA_016808115.1 Tetrastigma voinierianum | reverse complement strand
ACTTTGGTGTGACAACGTTTTACACCCTTCATCTGATAGCTAATAAGTATTGTGACATTGCGCGTAACTAAAATAGATTGTCGTTTTCGTTTGTGAATCTTATTCGACGATTTATCGAGGATATGTATTAGAGAACAAATGCGTTTGATGTCTTCACAAAAGCCTGATGAGGCCCGGGTTAGTTATATATAATAAGTTGGGCGTGATTAATGTCATGCTTTCCGGCAGTATTATAGCATATATGCGCTTTACATAAAGAGTTGTAACTTTGATAGGAAACTTGTCATATAGAGTTGTAATCTTTTAAAGAGTTCTGATTGACTTTTACTATATATTATATTCGATGAATCGATAAAAATCCACAGAATTCTTTCTACGTTACTTTTTCTTACTTTACCATTGATCGACGGCAACAAATTGAAACTGCCAGCTCAATGCGAATTATATCTTGTGACCTCGACTAGGTTTTAATCAAATGAAGTCTTCGATAAAGGATTTTCTGTTAAATTATTTATTAGGGTCATCTGAATGTAGGTTTTCATTCATACCTGATAAAACACCGATGCTGTAAGTGACCAGCTCGTTGGCAACCAGTGACTGTCTTGACGACGTATTAAATGAGCCGCGCTAGGCGTCCCATATGTCATCATTCTAGCATTCACAGATTTAAAAAAAAGTAGATCTGGCTTTCATGATTTATAACACTCGATTGTTTGAAATATCCGGATATATCACCCGATATATCGGAGATATATCATGTCTGGTCTAACGACACCGATGGGCCTATCCATTAGTGGTTGGATGATATTTGATGAATTTTCCCTTATCGTCGATGACTTACGATATATCGGGATTTTCACCAATATTTGAAGAGATGTTCCGTGTGGATTAATTAGAACATCTCAAAATCATCTATTTCTATATTTGGGTTTGAACCACCAATAAAGGACTTTCATGAATTAATGCCTCTTCCACCGACCAACATCATGTTATAACGTAATGCAAAAAAATTGTTATTTATTTAACAAGATATTTTTACTATAAAAGTAATAGCTAAATATAAAAATATAAATGTTTAAAATTATATTCATTTGTATTATTAACGAATAAATTATAATTTTAACATTAAATGTATTATGATTATAAAACATAAAATGTAATGTAAGTTAATTGTTAATAAAAATTCAAATATAAATATGAAACTTTATTAGAAATATATGTTGTGATAACAACAAATATAAATCTGATGGAATTTTTTGAGATTAAAACCTAAAATTAATATTATGGTTCTATATTTTTCCTCTGATTGCTCTGTTTAAGCCTCAAGGATGCCCTTGTGGAAAACATATTGCAATACAAATACAAGTCTATATCCAGAGGAATTGAACAGGATTAAGCTTTCTACAAGATTCTATGCAATTATCCAGTCACCCATCTTCTTTTTTTACCAGAACACTATGGTTCCCCTAGCTATAGAACTCTTTGAGAGTGATGGATCAGACAAGTCTAATACTAACATCAGCTACTGATAGCTCCATGTTTGGAGCTTATCATGAAGTGTCACAGTCAGTAAGTTATCCTTTAAGAAAGTTTCATATTGCAGTTATCCTGTCTGTTCTGGGAAGAACAATTTTTTTTTTTCCTCATGCTCTCTCAGCGATCAGCCACTAGTGACTTGTCTGGAACTATCATACAATATTTTCAACCGTACTGGATTTCCTGCACATCACCTAATATTGAAATGATAAATTAAATTACCCAAGACTGTCCTTATTTAGTACTAATTTCAGCAGAGATTCAGATGCAGTGGACCCCACCTGCATAGTGCCTGAGCTCAATTCTGACAGTTCCCTATTAACTATGAACCAATAGGCGGACCTTTGGCCTCATACAGAGGATTTTCTTCTCTGTGAAACAACCACAACTATCAATGGTCCCTTGCAATCAAGGCTTCAGGAGTGCAAAGTAGGAGTCTCCAACAGGGTTACTGGACGACAGTCAGTCCTTTTCTGGGTGGCACTAGGGATGGAGAGAATCCCACACAATATGATTGGGTGCACAGGGTTGCAAATCTCTGAAACCTGGTAGGTGTTTCAACCTTCTACCATCACCAGATGGATTAATCAATAGGCTACTTTATTTAAGCAGGAGGCTTCATCTCTCTTACTTCATGGGAAGCCCTATGCCCCCCATTGGGTTTTCAGTTTTGGGATGCATGGGGATCGGACAGAACTATAATCTCTGTCTGGGCGGGTATCTTATCATTCTCTGCCACAAATCTCTTCTCTCTACACTATGATATAATTACATTTATAATTTAAGCAAGGAAAAAAATAAAGAAGCTTCAGGGCGCCATTCCATTTTTGAAGTTCAAATGATTTTAGAATAAACTCCAAACATCAACTAAACAAGATATAAAGTTTGATCTAATAGTTTAAAAATTAATCTGAGATATGCACATAGTCCCAACTTACACTAAGACCAGATTTAGCATCACACTTCCAAATAATGATGCTGAAGTACATTGATGTTCCGCAAATGAACCAGAACCATCTTTGTAATACGTGAAGAATAAAAATATAACGAAAAAAATTACAACTTCAATAGTTTATAGAAGGGTCAAATAATATAACTTTTCAAATATATGGTGCAGATTTTGATAATCTTTATAGGACAAGGATTTAGCTAATAATTGGTAAATATATATACTACCTGCAACACTATATACTAATATATATTATATATATATATATATATATATATATATATACTCTGTACAATAAGATAAAATAAAGAGAGCAATCAAATTTAGCATGAATTAATTTTGAAACTCACCAAATAAGAAATAAAAGTCATCTGCAACCACATCTTTTGCCAAGTTCTTTATGTACAAGCAAGACGAGTTGGCTTTGTATAGTTCTGTATATTAAGAAAACATCATATTAATTACTCAACTACTATAATATGTACCAAACTAGATAATATCTTTCATTTTATGATTTCCTTAAAATCTTTTCTTTTTCTTTTGACAATAAGCAAGTAAAGGGTGTATTATTAGCCCAGCAACACCTATCAAGTTTCCTTCGAATACATGTGTAGGGGTGGTTTAGACATTTATTAGATTCCTACAGCCAAGCAGCAGCCCTCAATAGTGACAGGCATTGTTACCATACTGAACAATACGACCAAGATTAGAGTATATACCACCAGAGCTACATATAAGTTTGGGAAGAGTATCGAACAGAGAATAAACTCACCACTTAAAGAAAATAGGCTCACGATACATTTCCAGTAATGACTATCATGTAAAGTTCTAGCTATATTAGAAAACTATGTTAAGATCTTGAACAATGGGTTAGGTCTTATCGATGTTACAAATTTGATTCCTTTTATTTTCCTTCAAGGGATGATTGGCACTAAGCGTTTCATTCAATACATTAACATTGATGATAAGGTTCACTCTTAATTGTGACTTTCCTTTTCAATTCTTGTAAGGTTGCCAGGGTTTTGGGATCGTTCCTTCTCAGAATCATCAGTTTCTTTGCTCTGTTACCTTCATCTTTATGTTCTAATTAATTATTGGAACATTCTGATCATGACCAATTTAAGATATCGTGTTGCAGAAAGACTTCAACAAATCAGTTCAATAAACAGACACCTCTGTTTTGGGAGTTCTTTTACTTTTAATATTAGATCTCTTTAGGGGACCAATGTGGCAGGTTTCACTCCAACACAGCACCTCATGAGACACATCTTTATCAACTGGGGGCCCTCACAGGCCTTCTCTCGTTTGTCACGGCTTCACGACCAGATTACCTTCTCTTGAGGCCCAATAGGATGAGCTTTGTGATAACCTCCTGAAAACATATGGACTAAGCATTAAGATATTCATTGAATCTCAGAATAGATATAAAGAAAGACTCAATTAATTTGTTCTTTCAGTATAAATAATATTCTAAAGCAGCATGATGATCCTGCAACAGGGATAGAAAAGCAAAGTAAATTCAAACATAACAACACCTGCTATTGAATCACATAAAATGTGACTGAGAACAATAGACATGCTTCCAGTTCTAAAACTCGGATGAGCCCCAGTGGAGTAATTTATATTTCTTTTATATAAAAATATATGAAATAAAAAACACACACACACTGCGACAGTGTCTATTAACTTAGAATCTTTTTAAGCAGTGAGAGATCACCTGATCTCTGATGTTTCCAGAGCCTGGACTCTCACTAGAATGAGTCTTCCAGGTTGGGTCTTATGGCTTCAGGGGTGGAGGTGGTGGTGTGGGCAGTGCCGAGAGGTGAGCCAAAGTGGGGTGGGCAGGCCATACGAAATGGAGAGTGGAATGTTCATTTGTTCATCAAAGTGTTTTTCCCTTGAAGTCTAAAAACAATGTGCTCTAAAGAAAAAAGTAACAAATATCTAGATGATTAGATTAAACCAACTAATGGATAATGATTGTTAACAAGTCAAACAAGTTTCATTCCATGTTTTTTAGTAGCATTTGCAAGATTAGGCAACCTGTTACATGAAGCAAAGGAACATGTTCAGTGGGCTACTGGAGTGTTTGGTCAAGAATATTTCCTGCATCTAGTGGGGTAAGCATACCTATAACATGTGGGTGCATTAATGTATTCTGTGTGTATTATTATTATATTATTATTGTTTAATCAGTTACAAGCAGGATACTTTGTAATGAGACGAAGGAATGTGAAAATGCCAACAGAAATTTATTGACAAACAAGAACAAAAAAAATAACAAATGCTGAACCTGACTCTTTTTATTTGTAACTCAATAAAGTGAATAATGAAACACGGGATAATAAATTTGATAATCAAAGGTGAGGTAATCGGAATATAAAACAACTAACAATGATTCTCCTGTACTCTCATGCATCTCTCTTTGTAGGGTTTTTTCTTATTTCTTTTTCTTGCAAGATTTCTACTAATACTTCTCATGTTGATAAAAAGAAATGCAGGACAGGACCTGCAGTTCTCACAAAAATATATATATTGTAGAAAGGTAGATATTCTCCGTACCATGGGCTTGATGGGTGGCGTGTCGTGTGTGTGTGTGTGTGTGTGTGTCCTATAAGAGAGAAGAGAGATGACACTCTTTTACTTTCTTTTAGGCAAACAACATTGGAATATATTAAAAAGCAAAAAGGAGGAAAAACTATACAGCCCCCAAGGAAACAAACAACAAAAATTGAACAGAAGCTATACCTTTTAAGCCCCTGTACAGCACCCAAATTGCTTAAAAACACAAATACATTGGAACACCAAAAAAGGACGCTTGCCATGACCACAAGGCATAAACAAAGAAATTTTCATTTAGAATGCCAGCTATTCAAAGATCGGCTCTCATTCTATCTCATCCAAATGCTCAAAAAAGACAAATAGGGCTGCAACCAAATTTCTTGTTTTTCCAGACAAAAGGCCCTCTCAGCCTGCCATCAGCTCTTGACTGGACAAGAAGAACAATTGATTCCAAAAGATGACAAACAGCAAAAGCCAAAGGAGTAGAAGGTGATCTAAGTCCTCTTCCTCCCTTACGCACAAAGGACATCTGTTATGAGGTGTATGCGCCCTTTTCAGTGTTAAATCAAGACCTTATCCCATCATTTCCCCAAGCAAAGGGCTAACTTTGGCCAGGGATGTGGGTTCAAAGAGATAAATACTCTTTTACATTTTAACATAACCTCTAAACAAGTGTTCATCAGTTGCTGCCTTTTCATGTGATAAAATGCACTTGTTTGCATATGAAATTTTAACAATAGAAGCACATGCATAGGTCTCTATTCTCAATAGAGATTTATGACATCTATAAAAAGAGAGGAATTACACAGATGAAACGGCTCATATGGGTAACATAAAAGATCCTCTGTTATAACCCTGTTTCACATGTTATAGATAAGAATTGAGTAAAGAAATAGATGCTAAAAATGATGAAAAAGAAAAAAATACTCCAAGGTGGGAGGAAATGCGTTAATCACTTTGAGTTTTGTAATGCAGGTTGAATGGGTGAGCAGGTTCAATCCTTCACTAAGATCTCTGGCCTGGTAAATCCTTAGTTAAAGATCAGGTGTTACGAATCCTTCCCCATGTAGCGCTTCACTTTTTGTTTGTGTCACTCCAGTTTCTTATTTTGCTTTCTCTTTCACTAACAGAACTTTCCCCAAGAAACCTCAAGCCATGGTAAAAAATAGAACCACAATACCTGGTCTTAAAATAAGGCTCCCAACCCCCGATTAAAATAAGAAATAAATAAAACAAACTGTAGATAAGTACCCATTTGGTGGCGTAATGCTGAAAGCTAACATTTCACTATTGAAATCCACAAATACAGTTCCTCAATCTGCACCAAAATAGAGAAAAATTAACTAAGCTGCATATGCTCTATGCATTTACCTTTAAAATATAAAGAATTGAAGAATACCAAAACCAGGTATTATCTTAAAAAAAACTTATAACATGCTTAAAGCCTGAAACCTTTCTTTTCTGCAACTCTTCTCAACGAACATGGAAGAATAGTAAAGCAAGAAAATATTTAATGCAGATAACAAAAAATTTGTTCCTTATATATCATATCACAATATTAGTATAGATAGACAAACATTTGTATAAGTGACACATCTCTGCCCTTTCTTAAAATCCCCAAATCACCTAATGCATTACCTCATGACTAAGGTGATGCAGCTTAAGAGAAGGCGATGTGAAGAGTAAGAATGGAGGGAGATTGTGCTGAGGCCCCACAGACAAAAGAACTAGGGAGGAGGCAAGAATGCAACAGTCTCCATGCGTAATGAAATTGATATAACGTTGAGAAAGACTATGTCATGAGTAAGATTGGTTTCTTTCTTCCTCTTCATCATGGATCAAGAATTTTTTATTCTTGAAAAGCTTCTCTTTTGGAAAAGAATGAATTAGTTCAGAGATTTCTAAGGTTTGGATTCTGTTTGTTGGTCATTTGCTGGTTGAAATGGAAAAAAATGAAACTTCTTTTGTGCTCGACGATTCAATAGAAACCAACCTGGGTTGGACTGAATCAACCATTTAAAGCAAAGGTTGATCAGATCTGGGTTTCGAGATAGTGGACCATATGAGTGAAGATTTAGAGATGGATAATGATCAAATTATACCGGACTGTGCAGATTTTTTGACCATTGCTGGCATTCTTGTGCATGACGCTCAGTTAGTCACTATAATTGGACTCTATTCAAAAATTAACACATTCTCTGACCAGACGCTCCTCATCTTCATTACTCATCATTTCGAGTTGAAGGAGATTGAAAAAATGCAAGATACAGTGACCAATATTTTACCACAGCTCAAGCTCTGACATAACAATGGGGACTATGGTAGCCAAATGTGCAATGAGTAAAATACTTTTCCTTACTTGAAGACTTTGTGCCAAATTTTATAAATGATAGAAAATTCTAAATTGAATTGTCTTGGGTTCATCTGATCCTGTCTATTAAAGCTTCACAATAAAGTAATCAGAGAGGACTGGGTTGTAGCAGAAATAAAACTAATTTCTCTGTCATTCTTGAGGCATTCAAAATGGGCAAACATTTCAACCACTGAAATGATCCAAAACTAAATTTTCATTTTCTAAAAAAAAAAAAAAAAAAGGGTCTCTGAATCTCAGTCTCCATTACCAAGTAACAACCCCCTACTTTCATATACATTAACCAATTATATATTTACCGGGAAAATTTTAAAACTCCAATATATCACAAAAACCATGAATAATAAACTAGAAAATTTCAAAAAAAAAAAAAAACTTGCATATAATTTTGTCTATATTCAGCCTACTTATTTATCTTTCAAATTCCACAGAAGAAATGATAAAAAAAATTGAGAAAAGTGTAATTTAGGAAAGGAAATACTGAAGAATAATAATAATAGGAGAGAAAACAAGAATGATAATAAGGAAACCATGTGTTGAATGAAAAGCAATTCCTTAAATACCTTGAAGAGAGCCAGGACGGACAGAAGAAGCGCCATGGCTGGAGAAGGATGAGACGAGGTGTCCTGAGGAATGGCAGAATGCCGAATCAAAGCGTCGCCAGCGATCCTTCACTTCAAAACGCGCGCGTTTTAGCGTCTATCATGAGTTGCGACATGGTAGAGCTTCCATTTGTTCACCCCATTCTTCTTCTCCAACTCCATAAAGTTCCGGTCTGGCCCTCAAAACGCTGCGCGTTTGGAGAATTCATGAATCTATGATACATGGCGAAACAAATGGAAGCTTGATATATAGAAAATAAATAAATCCATATTTTTTGAAGAAAATGTTGAAAAAACGATTCATTTATTAATTCAGTAACCATGTTTAATAAAATTAAATATAATTAAAATTCATTTAAACTTATGAATCCTAAATTTATTTATTTTATATAATAAAAATTGAAAACTGTAATTTCACAAAAATTAATGAAACATGATTTGTCTTCTGTTTTGTGTTTTAACATTGATTTTCCGATAATATATATATATATATATATATGTCTATATATATACCTATATAATATACTTTATATCTCTATATATATATATATATATATCATATATATATATATATATATATATACTATTATTGATTTTGACAGACTATAAAGATATCTTATCTTGCGCGTAGTAGTGAAAGCCAGTGATACCTCAGTCATTTCTAATGAAAATGTTTTCTCCAAAAGTTTTACGTTTGTTTTTTTTGGCTTATTAGCGAAAACAATTTTAGCATGTTTGTTTTAATTTTTTATGGATGTCTAAACTTTGAATTTTTATTTTAATAAAAATATCAAAATAATGTTGGCTTTTAACTTTCATAACCACTATTTTCTTTGAATGTTTTTTCTATTAAAAAAAACTATATATTCAAATATATGAAGGAGTTACAAAAAAACCTATAAAGACCCACCTTGCACTTAGGCTTTGTTCAATTTTAAGAATACTACAATTTATACTAATAGTTTAAATTAACTTAACCTTAAATAACTTAAGCAGATTAAAATAATGACACAAATATTAATAATAATTAAATATTGAACACTTGAATTCGCGTGTGCGTAGAAGTGTCTCTTACTCTCCTCCTCCTCACTTCTCTATCATCATGATTGAACTTCAAACCCTCCTCCCCCACTCACCCCACTTATGTGCCAATCTTTTTTTTTAACTCTTATTTTTATTAAATTTTATTTTAGTTTTTTAAATCTATTAGACAAAAGTTTTTAAATTTATTTTAAAAAAATATAAATAAATTATTCATTATTTAAATCTAATAAAATAATTTTATTTTATTATTACAAATCACTAAATAAAATATAAAATAAGTGTGGATATCTTAATTATTTTTAAATAAATTATTTTAAAGAATTTCATTGAATTTTTTAAATCTGTGTATTGAAAAAAATCAAATAGATGATAAGAGAATGTTATTTCAAAATTGATGGCTTTATATTTTATTATATTTTAATATTTTTGTTTCAAAACTAACTCTATGTTTTGCGGATGAGTTTTGTATTTAATATTTTATTTAGATATCTATTTTAAAGTATTTAATACTAATTTTGATAAATATCAATGAATGAGTTTTTAAAAAATCAAAATTATATTAAAATGTTAATAACCTCTACTTACTTGTATATTATTAATTGTATCAAAGCAAAGTATATTTATATTAAAGATATTAGCTCTTTTAATTAAAATTTTAATTATTTTGAACAAAATTATTATATAGTGACATTTTTTAAAATAATAAATATGATTTATTAAATATTTAAAATATAAGAAATTTGAATTTTATTTAAAAATTAGATTTTAAAAATTAAAATGGAATTTTAAACAGATTTAAAATATGAATAATTTATTTTGTATATTTTTTAAAAAATAAGTTTGAATTTTTATTTATTATATTTTAAAAATTCTAAGATAGTTTAATAAAATGAAAGTTAAAAAAAAAAGAAAAAGTGAAAAGGTTAGTATAATGTTGGATACGGTGGGAAAGGAGTTGTGATAGACAATAGGAAATGAGAGAAAGAGGAAAGAGAAAAGATGAATGATAGAGAAGAGAAAAGAGATGATAGATGAGAGTTGGCGTTGGTGTTTTGTTTCTTAATCTTCAGATAGAACTTTTGAGCTTTATCTTTTGAATAATCTTGCAAAATTAAGTATTAGTTGTTTGTTTTTAACATTAGGTGGACGAGTAGGGATAATGTGGATGTTTGATTCTTGTCACTTGCTCTTAATAAGCATAAAGTTTAATTTTCTTTAATAGGAGTTTTAACGGGTTTGTTTATTTTTCGGAAATAAAGACGGTTCGGTATTGTTACTCTTTGTAAGAGCAGAAAGGTGCTGGATGTTCCAAAAGTAGGCAAATGTTAATAAAAATAATGAGATTAGCGTAAGAGGGTTCGAAGCTGAAATTCTCTAGATCTTGGATGACGAAAGCGGGTGTGCGGTGGGTTCAGTGAAATCCTAGTGACTTGAGAAAAAGTTTCGTCAGTCAGGACAAGGCGGAAATTTTTACGATTTTAAGAGTGATAAGTTGCTAATGATGACTCAAGGACGAAATTTTACAAAAATCTCTGAAAGTCGAAATGAAACTTGGGGGTAAGTTAATTCAAATATGAAGTGAGCGAAAAGAGTAAATAGTTTTGGGCGAGTGGATAAGATAATGATGACCGTATTGAAAATAATAAATAAGCCCCATCCGATTATATTTAAAATAATTTTTATTATTTTATTTTTACTTTAATACTCAAATAGTAATTATTATTAATAATGTTTTAATAAATAATATATGAATTCCTATCTTTTGTTTTTATGAAAAATATTAATTTTAATATATTAAAAATGTAGCAAATATAAAAATTCTGAAGTTAAACTAAAACAAAAATAAAATGTAGCGAGATTGAAGATTTTGGAATTTTACATTCTCAAAATACACCTTGTTTAATATTTTAAATAATGAATAAAATTTCTGAATTGAGAAAAAAATAAACTAACAGAATGGGGTATGGGACCACCCAATCTGAATATTAAGTTTTAGTACTTGATGAGTGTATGTGCTAGCTCTTTTCTTGTTCTGGACAATGATTGAATTTTCTTGTTTGTGGGAAAATGGCTTTTGATAGAAAAGCCAAATATTTTCACTTTTCTGTTCAAAACTTTTAAAAATTTGACAATAAAGTGATGAAAATTTTAAAAAAGCGATAATGAAACTATCTTGAAAGCATTCAACAAACGTCAGTAAAAAAAACAACACAAGGTTAAGATTTTTATTTCTTATTAATATGAATAAGACTTTGAACTTGTCTTGAATAAATCTTAATAACGTTAAGTAAATAAGTTAATTTATTTTTTTTTTGAACAGGTAGTGGTAGGGATGACAAATGAATTAAGTGTTACACGGGTTCTGTCATATAGCTCTTAATGACCACATCATTTAATTTAATTTTAATCGGGTTTAATGGGTTTGAGTTTATTTTTAATCCGATGGATTAGTATTGTGCTGTAGGCAGAAAATTAGAAATTTTCAAAAATGGCAAATCTTCAATAAAAATAATAAAATTGCCAACAGGGTTGAGGAAGTTTAGAAAATTAGATCTGGATAGCAGCCCGGTGTGTTAAATTCGTCTGAAAATCACAGCTAACTCAAAAGTTCTTGAATTTGAGACAAGTACAAATTTTTTCGATTTTGCGGGTGATGAGTTGCGGTGACTCCGGGGACGAGATTTTTCGATTTTTCGAATGAGAGAAGCGAATGAATGAGCAAATATAGACCATATATCAAAATAATAATAATAAGCCTTAGATTATATTTTAATATTTTTATTATTTTATTTTTATACTTTAATATAAATAATTATTATTATAATGTTTAAATAAATGACCTTATAAAAATTCTCTATCATTTTTATTTTATGAAAAATAATGGTACAATATAATAAATAAAAAAGCAAATATAAAAAAATTAAAATTTAAAAATGAAGCAAATAAAATGTAAAGGAGAGTTGAGAATTTTTTAAATACCAGCTCAGCATAATTTAATTTTTAAATGAGACAAGTTTGAGAATTGAAAAAATGGCAGTGGTGGGATGGGACCTTGATCCAAGAACCACTAAGGTTATTAAATTCTGTGGCGTGTGTATATTCTTTAGCTCTTCTTTTTATTGGACTAATGATTAGGTTTTCAACATTTTTGTAGTAATGACTTTTACGAATGAAAGAAAAGATATTTTCACTTTTTCTATTCAAGACTTTTAAAAGTTAAATGATAAAGTTATGAAAGGTACAGCAACAGAACTTTTAATCTTTGAAAATTATTGTCGATTCGGCGTTAAGTCGAAAAAACAAGCAACCTGCTCAGTCTCATATGATCGTAAACGTCAGTCAATCTTAATTATGGTTTTAACATCGTTTAACCACTTTAACGATTTGATATACAACAAAGGTTAATTTGGGCTACAGAGTAAAATGTAGAGACATCTTTAGATCGAAAAAATTCAGTGTAGAGTGAAATATTCGAATTATAATCTTTATAAAATTTTCTTGGCATTATTCCTATGAAAAATGTAACTATGTCTGATTGAAACTTTCCTTTCATACTGGTGAAATAAAATTATAGATATTTTAAAATTTTTATTTAAAAATGTTGTCTCAAAATATAGATAGAATTTTTTTTTTGAAAAAAAGGATCGATTTTTGCTTTAGAAAAAACAAACAACTGAATATTTAATCATATGAAACACTATTCAGTACAAAAATTATATTCAACATTAAGTAAAAAAAAATAACGTCATAGAAATAAACTTTTTAATACTATAAGTGAATTTTCATACTTCTAAAAGTATTTCAAAATTTTATTAAATGTCTAGTATTTTAACAAAAACACTTGTCTACTAAAACTACTAAAAATAACTGTTAAACTTGCTTTTTCTATTAAAATTTAACAAAAGTACGTTTAAAGTTTAAACCCTTAAAACCGGATGAGGATTCTCAACATCTTTTCGTCTATAAAGAATTCTTGAAGTGAAAAAACATAATCATTATAAGAATAAAATACTGTTTTTTTCAATAGATAGAAGTTCTTTTTATTTTGTTTACTTTAGGACCCGACCCTAGAACCTCATATAACCCCATCCCATCGATCTTTTTTACCCACTTGAGCGACCAACCATATCGATGGCTTATTTGTAGTTTCTTCGGTTATAACAAGTGAATATAGACCCCAGTAAAAAAAAATGTACATATTAAAAAAAACCGTTAATCATGTAATTTAAAACTTAATTTTTTTTTAAAGGCAGATTGTGTATAGTATATAATTAGTGGCAAAATTAATTCAGGCAGGTGGACTAACTGTAAGTCCACCGGAGTGCGGCGAAATTTAGATCATTAAATTGATGGCTGAAAAAAAACGGGACCAAATTTGGCCGGCCAGATATGGCCTGACCGATGTAGCCCTGCGGCCCGACTGCCCGAGTATTTTGGCAAAGAGCTGTTACTTTCGACAGGCCGGTTTTAAGTGAGGATGAGTCTTAAAATTTGATCGTAAAAATCACCTGAACGATACGAAACTGACTGTTTAATGACCCTATTGGCGGCCGGCGCGGGTTGAGACTCTATTCAGTATAGTTCAAGAGCATGAAGACTAAATTTAATGTTTACCTTTGAAGCGAAAATAATTATAAAATTATAAAAATAAAATAAAACTAATATCTGTCTTGTTAACTTCGAACCTTATGGGATTAGTCGAGTGCGAAAGCGAACATCGAACATCGCGGTATAAAAAAAAATTTATAATCGACTGTCTTTTTTTATACATAAAAATTATGTGATTGAAGAAATCAAAACGTACAGTGTCTATGCGTTACCTGGGATGGATGTTTTTATTAATCAGCCCATCCACCTCGAATGGAAGTAACTCTTATTTATAGTTTACTTGTTTCTTCTAACCGCATGGTTTGTCTTGATCCATGATGAAGTAGAAAGCGTGATATTAACGATTTGTAGCAAACTAGGTACAAGAAAACCTATGTATAAATAATCTTGTCGTGTCAGAGTAATATAGTGTACTTATAAGTCTGGATAATAGATCACGGGAAGAAATCTAGACTGACTACTACGTTACAGCCACATATTATTATCTGGACTTTAAACTCTTAATGAATGTCTATATTAACATAGAATTAAAACTATATCTAATTAACGGCAGGGAAAATACTTTTTGAAAACTAAGGTTTCCACTCCCTTGCCTTGTTTGATGGATGTTACCTGAGGAAGGATTCTGATCCCAGGCAATGATTTTTACGATGGCCAAATTTGATCATTACATACAGCATACTCTGAGTGTATCAGTCTATCTTGCAGTAGGGTTGGGTGCGTCTCCCCGGCTATATTCGAAAATGCTTAAATGCTCAAACCCTATCATATCTTTGAATGAGATATCTTTATTAATGGAGAACGAGGTTGCTCTACTCATCACTGGGAGTCCTTGTCTCTGTGATCTTGAATACTACGACAGATCATGCCAATGTTGTGAGCTATCGCCATAGAAAATAAACCACAAATGTGAAACAGTTATTCATAAATATGAATAATGTGAATAATGAAATTCAAACATTAATCCCATACTATGGAGGTTCAATAAACAAATAAATCCCAAATTTATATATAAATTTAATACAAGCATAGTTACATAAATCATTGGACAGTTTGAGAAAATAAAAACACGAATGTTTTCGATCTCTAGGTTGCTCATAGCCGTTTTCCGCTCGTCCGTGCCGCCCTCGGTAACTCAAAGATTGGGTCTCAGTGATACTCTTTCAGTGTAGTCTGAGGGAATGCGACGTCCGCGGCGTCATGGCGTTAGGCGCTCTTTGACTTTTTTATTGATGACCAAGCGTGGCGGCGTTTGCAGCATCACGGCGCTGAAATCTGGCGTGCGATTTTCTCTTCTTCTTCTTTACAATTCCAACTTCTGAAAACCACCTATTCACTTGCAATACTGGTCTAAAAAATCATATATCGAGCGATATTGCGCGACCGATATATAAAATATAACTAAAAAAAAAAAAAGAACATAGTGGGACGAAGGACATAACATGGCGTTCTAGACCACTCATCACCTTTCGTACTTAGCTTCTTGTGTCTGGCTTAAAAACATACTAAATAAGACTATAAAAACTAACATCTGAACTCAATGACGTAGTTGTGTGATGCAGCTGTTTGCCAAAAGAAGGATCAAAATGGACGACTCACAATCTTGCTTTGTATACAAATTTCAAAGGATCCATAAGGTTGTTCGACTTTGAAAGATTGAGACTGACATGGTTTGGTTGATAAAACAGCTCAACAACCCTCTAAGTTTTCAATAGCGCTTTCAAGAGTCTATGTGCACTGATGCATGATCTGCAGCATATAACTGGGTTCGGTACCCGACGATTCAACTTACACCTATTTGAAGAGTCTAACTACGAAGATAAAAGCGCACCCTTTTTATTCAACTAACCTCACCTCTCATGAAAATTATGGTGTGGTTTATGTTGAGTATTCTGTGGTGGGGATTAGATTTGGTGACTCCCCACCCGGTCTTAATTGGGAGCACCAAGCATTCAATTCCCTCGAACTTCACCCCCGAACATAGCTAAACCTTCAGGAGCCTAAGGCTATGGGAAACTCTCATCTCTGTCCCATATGTATGACGATGCGTCCAATGGCTCGACAGTGGCTCGAGGCAAACTTATATATATATATATATATATATATATATATATATATATATATATATATATATATATATGACTCTCCTGCATATCTCCTTGCTACTCTTTTCCTCTTCTCTCTCTCCTATACTCTCTTTTTTAGTTCAAGAGGAGAATGGGTAGCGATCCTCTTTTTTCTAAGATGTCCCATCATATAGTGGTGTTTAAACCCAAGGTTGTTACAGACATATGGCAAGGGTTAAGCTAAACGCCATGGAGATCTATCTCTTATAATGGGTGCGGTAGATTCATGAAGTGGTTTCTTGAATACCAGGAGGTGAGCTGCTCATGTCCCCACTTGCAATCCAGATGACATTCAGAGCATCTGGCACCAACCACGGATCCTTTCTTGATTTATATGTTTCAATGTTTGGAAGGGTCAAAGGGATCCTTGATTGGCAATCAAGGCATCACTCACCAACTACCTCAGAACGAACTCTAAGGCACGAGACAACGAAAATGGGACTTTATTAAACATAAACATAAATAAACACAAAACATACCTGGCAGAAGGCCCATTTACGACATAAACACCAAAGCTAAACATGACACATAAATAAACATATAAATAGGCACTAATGAACATATGAAAATAAACAAAAAAAAAAAAAACAAACAAAACAAACCAAACACAACTGACAGTCACCCACCCCTCTGAAAAGTGTTGGTGTCTGATGTCTATGAAAGAGCAGAGGGTGTGATGAACTTTCCTGGTGATGCGCCGAGATCAGCTGGAGTGGCGGGTGGAGGTAGCGGTGGCGAAGCCCCAGGAGCTAGGCATTTGATCTGGGCGGCTGGCGATTGCGGAGGATGGTCGCTGGTTATTGCAGCGATGCACGTCGGGCGTGAAGGGCCTCCATATCTGGGCGTGAGGACAGGTGCTCCTGGTCTCCTCTGTGTCATAAACGGCGGTGAGGTCTTGCACCTGGTGTAGGGTGGCGAGTGGAAGGGGCCCGGCCGAGTCCTCCTCCAGGAATGGTTGTGGTGGTGGGGGTTGGGTGGAGGGGCTTGCCGGCTTACGCCTTGGGGTACTAAGGGGATCCGCAGGCCCGATTTCTAAGCTCATCCTCCTCGTCTGGGGTTTCATTACTGAGTTATAAACACTCTTCCAAGGCGTGCACACCGGCTTGTCGCCTAACCCAGCCAGATATTTAACCTTCCCCATGGGTGTATCACGCCTCGTTGTCCTCCAGGTACAAACACATAGTCGAATGAGGAATAGGTGCCTAGTTCTTATCTTAACATCTTTGTTATAGAGGCCAGTGTCTCTCTATGTTTGACTACGTTGAAGGGAATGTCACGAAGGATGGCAAAATTAAGGCAGAAGGCTCCTTGGCAATCACCTAGAGAAGAGAAGGCAGACATTGATGAAATCTGTACTAAGCGGAAGTGAGGTGATGAAGGTAGTGCCATACGCTTTGCAGGATATAGGCTGAGTGTATTGCCTTGAAATGTATAGCGTGCCCCTCACTGTGGTTCCACTCCCTTGCCCATTTATGCATGCCCTAAAGGATCTCGGGGTAGTTCGAGCACATAGAAATTTATCAAATGCCTTGCCAGAGTCCCTGAGCTCCAAATTATAAATTTCATTTATGGACTTGGCGAGTCGGCCGAAAACCCCACAACACTTTTTATTCATGTTAGAAGACTGATTGGCGTAAATTCTCGGACTACCAGTACGAAAAACCCGTGTAGGGGGTTGACATAGTGCCCTCACTGCTTGTTCGCGATGGTTTGCAGAAAAATCAGTAAGGTGGTAACGCTCTTTGTTGAATGACCTATTCTTAGAATGAGGGCGGAAGACTTCTCATTCTTGGCTTTCATTGATAATTTTCATGATCGTAACTATTCGCGGACTCTGCGCGAGCTCTCTTTGAGGTCATCTTTTCCTCTTACTGCGACATTGAGCATATAGAATTCGGGGTTTGAGATGGTGGCCAAAGTTTTCTTCTCTTTAGCGAAGCCACAGACCTACTAATGCCGTGTGGTGTAGTGGGACCAATATGCCCCCGAATGGGCGGCCCAGGCAGCTTCTCCCGCCAGGCAGCATTGTTCGGGCTTTTTAATGTGCACTTTGGAGAGGAGCGTTGTGGCTTTGGCCTGGAGTGTGCATTATCCCAACCACCTAAAGATTTGCCTTCTGCAGCCTAGCGATGCCCAAGAACAAAAACTACTCACTCTGAAGTGAATCTGGCCTTCACCAGTGACAAGCCAGGAGTAGAACCAACTTGAGAAGGTGGGCGCTAGTGATGGGTAGATCTATGGCGGGACACTCGTAGGGCTTGTGGGGTCTCCTGCGATCAGTTAGGACAAGCAGATGTGTTTTGCAGGCTCTTCAAACGGAGGGTGTTAGGGCTTGTTGAGTTTGTGAAAGAGGAATGAACACTTATGTTGTTCATAAACGGAAAGCGTCGCGCGGCGTTCACGGTCAACGTTAAACATTCGAGTTATAATGCCAGCGTCGCGACGCATTCCAGGAAATGAAGTATGTCGCGGCGGTGCGGATCATTATGTGTTTAGTCCGCCGAAGCGGCGTCGCGGCGTTAAAATCAACGTCGTCATTTCTGGCATATGCCGAATTGCGTAGCGGCGTTGAGGAATAGCGTCGCCCGACGTTGAAGAGGTCAAAATAAGGTCACGCGGCCGCGCGGCGTAAGCGACTTAGTTTTATTTACGCAATGTCGCGGCGTTGGGCGTCGGCGATGTGTTATGCTCAATCATGGCGATGAAGATCAAATTCAAAAATTGCAAAACTTTCTCAAGTCTGAAACATGAATGAAGTTCAACCCGTCATACTCTGATTGACTTCTCGAACTGTCTCATTGCCACTCATCATGGTCTGAAAACAACCAAATAAGAAAATTCGATTATGGAAAGAACGAAAAAACATGCTAAAAAACTAAAAAACACTCTGAAACTCATTCAGGAAAATATCAAAAGCTTGAGTTGCCTCCCAGTAGCTCTTTGTTGTGTGATTGGCTGACTTCCCACTGAATCATGTTCTTGGAGTGGGGGCGGGACAACTCCCTGGTACTATTTACGGTGTGCTCGGCGATGGCATATGCGCTGGCATGGAAACTCCCCAGTATGACTTATAGTTGTGGTGTTAGCTTTAAGGTTCAATTTCTCTTGGTGCAATTTGTATAATCATCTGGGAAGAAGCACAGTCCTACAGTGATGGTCCCAACATAGTGACACTAATTTCTGAGGAAAAGTTAAGATCGGGAGTTTAATAAGAGGATTCATTGATGCATCATACTTTCTTTCTTCTATCTAAAACAATATTTTTGTAGTGACGGGCTTTAGTCTTTTCATATATATCTTAAAGTGTTTATCATGTGTATGCCTCATTGTGGAACTCCTCTAGTCTTCTTTAAATATCCGTTTCTCAGTTAAACCATCCCACACATCATATTCTGAATTGCTAGTTGCCCGGTGTCTTTGTTATCGATTCAGCGGCAAGTGACATGCTTTCCCGGAACGTTTTCTGCTTTGAATAAGTGACGTTCGATGACTAATCTTGAATGTTGTTCTATATCATGACCATCGTCTATCTTGCTTCGATCTTTCTTGAGCTATTAGCTGTTTTCTCGATGAGCTTGGTTCTCATGACTTTCAACACCTTCTGTTTGTATTAATGATCGCGTTTGGTATGCGTGGTGATGCCGGACTTTCTTTTTCTCTTCCTCAATGCTGTTGATATTCTAGTTTATTCTGAAGTGTGATCTTTGTGCTGATCTTGGGTTAAGCCCAGGGTATATGTCTGCGGAGAAGTTTGCTACCACTTTGGCATCATTAGTTGGGCGGGTATGACTCACCATTTTCAACGTAATCTCTCATTGGCGAATGAGTTCTTTGAAGATGAAGAAAATAGGCTCGTAAATCCATCCCCGGATATCGTTTCACCTCTAAATGGTTCAAAAAGGAGGAATATCCAGTTTGATAACCATTCTTTGGCATTTTCATCTGATAGACCTGAAGTGCAATACAGTGTTGAATAAAGGTAGGCTAATGGAATCTGAGTTGAAGCACTTTTACTTGAAGCGTCTGCTTTATTTCCCCCAAGTGCCCTTGTGCTGTGGCGTGATAATGAGCTAGAATACTTTCTATTTCCTCTTCTGGGATACATCTTCTAATCATCTGGTCAGCACAGTCTTTACTCCACGGGATGGAGTTCTCGATGTAAATGGTAACCTGGTACATCATAGAAAAAATCTTTTTTTTGTATAACTTCTTAAAGTACAGAGGCTTTTTTGCTGCCACCGTGGCGTCTGGAAATCATGAACCACGGTGTTGGCACATGTCTTTAATTGCCAGGAGTTGTCGTTAGGAAATCATCATTGATATGAATTTCTTGCCCAGTATAATACAAATGAAAGGTGAACTAAACTACCAAGAATTTTACAGGTTCTTTCATCTTTAATTTCACGTCGAACTCTGGGCCAAAATATTCCCTGTATCAGTCAGTTCTCTGATCCTTATTGGTATCGGATACTATGGATGAATGATCTGTGTACTCTGCAAACTATTACCAATTAAGTCACGGTCGAATTTGATAAATACAAACCACAGATATGGAAGTTCTTTTTCGGTGGATTTGCACTAATTAAATTAACATCATTCATGACATAACCGTATAATAAGTAACTAGTTATGTCCTACTTTTGGCTAGCATTTTTATTCATGTTTGCATCTTACATTAGTTCAGGAAGATTCCGTCATGACTCTGCAATAGGTCTTGACACAGTTTGTTTGAGAAACAAGAACTATGAAATTTAATCATCAATCAAAGGCGCTCCTTGAACAAGCGGTCTGACGGGGAACCAGCCATTTGGAAGGAAATCAACTATTGAATCTCTTACTTAAAATCTGCGTGATCAGAAAAACTCTATTCTTGGTAGAATGGAAGAATACTTCTCTATTATTCTAACCTTAGCTCATCTACCTCAAATTCCTCTTTTCACGATATCAATGCCTTCCTTTACCATGAAGTGACATATACAGTCGTCTGAGTTGGTTTCTCCACATCTTCTCGATTACATTTTAGTTCTCGAGGCAATTCAAAGATTTCCTAACCGCAGGCAAATATGAATGCGATAGTTTATCTCGACCTGCCAGAATATAGCCATCATATAGATGAAAACGTGCGGTGCGTTCGCAGCTGGGGACGGATGGCTTTCATGAAGCGTGCCATACGAGGCACACAGTGTTGTTTTCTCTGATTATCAGTGATGTGATCTTTGATTATAACCAGAATATATCAGACGGTGATATCGCTGCCTTGCCCGGTCAGTGCAGATAAATCAGGATAAATAAATTATCTTTTCTAGTTGCCTTATTTAACTTGGGTAGTTTTACGAATCTCGCTTTACTATCTCACTTTATTAAGGAGGAAAGGTACGGTCTCTTCCTCGTCAAGTATCACTACCAGCCCTCCTTTTTTGGGACACAGCTATCTTGACATTACCACGAAGCTATCGAATGAGTAGATCTTCTCGTCGACCATTAATGCTCTTCTTTACCACCTCCTTCATTTATGGGTTTAGTCTCCTGAGCTTCTCTTGATGGTTGTGCATCCTCATGGATCAGTGCTTACATGGAGGCGAATCCTTTTAAATTAGCTAAAGACCACTTGGGATAGCATTCTTGTGATCTGTGAACACCCTCAAAAAGCTTCTCTTCTTCCCTTTGTGTGGAAGGCTAACTGATATAATGGGGTTAAGGATTCCCTAAGATTACGCATACCTCAATTGACTAGGGATGGCTTTTGTCAAGCGGCGGTGGTGTTGCTCGACCCCGAGATGCGAAGTCTAGGTGTTCTCTCGAGGCTCGTAATACTTTCTCGTATTGGGTTGGAAAGAGTCGTCCACTTCATACTCTTGACCTCTTTGAACTGATTATTCCTTAACGTCATTTCTGAGGCTGGCCTTCGAGGAGGTGATCGAACCACTATGGCTGAAAGCGCTATATGCCTACTCTATTGTACCTGTATCATGAAGCATGCATCATAAGTTGGATCTTCACGCGTTAATACATTTGAATCTGAGCAAATGGTCCTCTTAGTTTCTTCTCCCACTTTTGTACGTATTCCATGCAGCCACTATGATTTGCTAGAAATATTGCATTGAGTATGATTGGTATCTCTTATCTTCCTCCATATTCTAACACTGAAAGTCGGTTAGGAGTGAAAGTCCTCCCTTTACTAGCACATCATAATATCACTGGAATATTTCAATGGTCTATGCAGTTCTTGATGTAATGATAGTGGGTGCAACTACTAAACAGGTCATTTGAGAAAATGGATAAGAGCATGGAATTAATATTAGCTCCCAGTCACGTGGACTACTGAATCGGATTCTATCATTTCAAAGAGGATTGTAAAGGCTGCCCGGATCTTTAGTTTAATGGCAGTTTCCTCCTCTTAAATGTAGCCTTAGCACACTCTCTTTTCTATAAGATTCATTGTCTCAAATTATGATAACCTTCTTTTCCTGGAAAGTATATCTTTCATGAATTTGACGTAGCTGGGCATCTGTTCTAATGCATTTGCGAATGGAATGTTGATATGCAGTTTCTTAAATACTTTCATGGGTTGGTAGCGCACCATCGGAGTTTGCCTCAGCCATTTGAGGATATGATCTTTGGTGCCTTGCCCGGGCTCGTGATGGGCTGCCTGTTTCTCGACTTCTTTCTTCCCATCGGGTATCTGATGGCCTTCTCCCTCTTCAGAGCTGCTCCCAACCCCTCCCGATGTTAAATTTGAGCGTTTCACCACTCATTTCTTATTCTCGCCTCTTGAGTGGTGGCCGGTGTAGCTAGCTCTCACCACTTCTTCAGCGATGCTTGTTAGTGTTACACCGTCACCCCTAAGGTTCTATAAATTGTAGTAAGGAACGCTGTTTGCCTCTTAGTAAGTATATTGACAATTTGCCCCATTTGCGCCTCAGGTTTCTGTTCATGTTTGCGCAGTTATGTTGAATGGATGGCACTGGTTCCCTCATATTCGCCTTTGTCTCACATTCTGTGCAAGCGATGTGAGGAAATGTATTTAATGAGGCTTGTCCCAAGTCCACTTTTTCTCTAGTGGCGGTTCGCTCACTCGGGGTGGTGGTATGTTGTTCAGATTGTTCCTCCATCCATAATTCTAATTGCTCTAATTATTACATACCACAGCGTGATTTTGGTTATGACAGTGTTGCTCCCATGCGACCTGCTGTTTGTGGGCAGTTAAGCCTCTGACACATACTAGGCATGCTTTCTTGTCACATTGTCTGTTGGCAGTCTTGTTGTCTTTATCCTCCACAGTGCTAACTCCATGGGTTGAATACAAAAGCAGAGCTTGTTTACAGTGCCTTGTTGTTTGGTGAGTTTGTTTGAAGTGAGCTGGCATGGAGTAACCAGTTCTTGAGAACCTAGCTATTTGCACCTCCCTGACGCCCCACGATTGTAATCTGTCCACAGGCCATTGATTGGTGTGTGATCTTCCCGGGATTTCCATATCGCTTGGTCGTAGTTTTCTTCATTAATGCACCCTACCCGAGGCATGTCGCGTTGCATTGCGCATCCCTGTTGGCTGCGGGGTATGTGACTGGACTTGCATCCATCCCAGTGGCTTTGTGAATTGTGGACACCTCATATGAGTTCATGAAATCTCTCCTTGCCAGCGAAAGTTCTCCCTCGATTGTCCTAAAAGTATTGATCTATATTAATTTGTGCAATTTTTCGCATAGGGAGAACTTTGTTAGAACTTTTGCACTTTAAGTTTGTTCCATGATAATGGAATACGTGGTGGCTGACTTGTCAGCAATGTTTAGCTCTATCCGCCCTAATGGGCGGAAATAATCTGAATCTAAGTGTTGGTCACCCATTGTTGCCCAGTCGTGTCACATACTTCGATGATTAGTTAAGGTGTATTCGGATTCTCATAGCGATCGGGTGGAGCGGGGATGTTACGGGCGTTTCTGGTCATTTGCTTTGAAGCTAAGTTATTTACTGAATAGGTGGTCTTGGATAAGCCAGACTAAAACAACTATAGGTATTGGAAGAACTCTTCTAGTAACATAAAGCAAGATCATCACATGCGTAAACAGCGCCCGACTTTGTGGTCTCTAATTTATTCGTACTGTGCCTCATGCGTTCGTTTGTTCTTGGTCTAATCCGCCTTCATTGTGTGCATGGTTGCTGGGTTTTCTTTGTTGTGCTTCTCTTAGTTCTCTGTGTAAACGGTGTAAGGGTTCTTTACTGGTTGAATCGAAACAAAGTGATTCGACTTGACCCCATTTAACCATTCCCATGATAACATTCGTGATGCTGCTTACAAACAAAGGAACCAAATTACAAACACTTATATAGCCAAACTAAATTAAATAAAAAAATTAGAAATTCCGGAGTATCTAATTAAACCCTTTATTATCCAATATCAACGGCTTGTCCATTTGTTATTGAAAAAAACTTGATAGGAATTTGAATTGTATAAACTAGGTAAAGCGCTGTGTGCATTGCCTTCGTCGTATCAAGTAGTATAGTGTGCCTAAATATGGATATCTGATCTGAGGGAAATAGTTGACTACTAAGTGTGGCCCTATGACATTATCTGGACTTAAACTCTTAATGATATACAACTAGTAATAGGTCAAAACTAGATCTAATTAACCTTAAATCCTTTTTATAAGAAAACTAGGGTTTCCCTCCTTTACATCGTTTGATGGATGTTTAGATGAATTATTATTGTTTATTAATGATTTTCATGTGGAGTGATCGGTACTGGAGTTCTTTCTCAGGTATGTCCTTTATCTCACCAGAGTAGGGTTAAGGTGCATCTTGCCCGACCACTGTACTAAAACTCTTAAATGCTCAATTACTAATCTGCCACACACTCGGAATCAGATATCTACATTAGCCCAATTGGCAGTTTCTACTCATATCCTTGAAGGGTCCTTATCTCGATCTCGGATACCCAGCGAATCATGCAATGTTGGCGGGCACATCACCATGAAAATAAACCATGAATGTAGAACAATCGATATAAATCATGAATAAAGCGAATAGAAAGGTCAAACCCAATAATCTTCTTTGACAGGGTTCGACAAACCTAAAAATAAATCTAGAGCATTTGAATTTAATACAAGCATAGTTTTATAAATGTTAATAGTTTGGGAAAGATAAATACAAAAGCTCAAGTCTTTTCGTCTCTTCAGGTTGCTCTTGTAGTTTCCGCTCTCATCATGTCCTCGATAAACTCCAAAAATTAGGTCTCCTGTGCTTTATATAACTACCAGTCTGCACGGGAATCAGCGAGGCGTCACAGCGTGCGACGTGTAGCGTTGGGCGGCTCTTTGACTTCTCTTTGACTCACCAAACATGCGACGTTACAGCGTCCACGTCACGGAGCGTCGCGATGCGGGTTTCTCTGCCTTACTTCTTTGCAGTCGGGTTTAAACGCATTCACACATGGTACGCAAGATAAAAATCATATGTCGAGGCAATAATGCACTTAATTAATATATAAAAATAAAAAAACTAAGACATAGTAGGGCGTGGATATGACGCAGAAAGTTTTAGACACTCATCAATCCGGAGATCAATAATAAATTGTAAAAAGTTACATAGTTTTTTATTATTTAATCGTAATATTGATGAGTTAAAATAAATAAAATGAATATAAAGTAACAGATAAAAATCATAAATAGAATATAACTTTATTTTTATTTTCCTTCATTTTTTTCATTCCCTTACATTTTCCACAGTAGTTCAAGGGAACCAAACATAGCCTAAGGGTTTGACTAAGGGATAAGTATCAAAATGAATAGAATAAGAAAATCGTTGGTCAAACAATTTAGGCATTTGATAATTGTGCCTTCAACAAGAAGCAAACATAACAAGGGAGGGGATGACATCTCTCCCTTTTTTTTTAATAATTCCAGAAAATAAAATAGTTAGATTCAAATTGGTAAATTTACATTAAAAAAAAAAGAAGAGCAAATACTTTACAAGATGTTGGAACACCCTGTGATGTCTTGATTTTGAACCAAGTGGTAGCTAGGTTGGTCTAAGGTATTGAGTTTAAATGTTGATTACCTGTTAGGGAGATAAAGTGAGGGTAATTTTCAGCTCAAGAAAACTATATAAACTCTTTCAAAAAAGTGTGTATCATGAAACTAATACAATATGACTATTATTTTCTTCCCTGTACTAACAAAGCACCCAAAATCCAATAAACACATTGTTCATCAGTTATTTTGTTTTTCTGGTACATCTCTTAAGGCTAGCATTGGTGGGTGATTTTCAGAAACATCAGAATGATGATTTCTTTATTGACAAGTAGAAACATCACAATGATGATGGAACCCTTCCTTTTTATTGATCTTGCTGATTCAGCTCTGATAACAATTCGTCAGGTAATAATTCAGTGTTGTGGATATGTTTTTGATCATCTCTTCTCCTTGATCTTGATCATAGTTACATGTTGTCCTCTGCTCAAACCGGTCTGGGATTTTCTAGTTCAATCATGTGTTTGGATTGAATCAATCATGAAGCAACTACTAATCTGCTCATCCAGCCATTGTGAATGGATTGGCCTTTTCTTATTCTGGTTCTGCGGTTGTGTTTTTTGTCGCATGGCTGCGGCCATTCAAAGGGCTTCATCGGGCAGGAGACTACAGACGGTTAGTCTAAGCTTGCGATCTGACAAGAATCAGGTTGTGTTTTTAGAATCTGACAGATTTTGTAGATATTCTCTTCAGTTTTCTCACCTTGCCAATGGGAACTATTATAAGATTGGCCAACAAGAAATCAGGTGTTGGATGCATGGATGACTTATATAAAAGTGTCGAGGCCCTTGACGAACAATTTCTTCAATCAAAAGCATGCAAGACCATGTTATGAACTCCAGAAGTGCTCCACGAAATTAGTTTGTGAAACTTAGTTCCTGAAGATTAATGACACAGAGCTTGAAATCTATCGTCTCAAAAATTGGCACCTTTTATCAAAGATGGAATAAAGAAAACACACGTTGCTTTCAATATAGTTGAGAATTCTGAGTGTAGATGTGGACAAGCAATGGATAAGGAAGTATTTCTAGAATATCAGAAGGGGATCACATATGGACATGAGGTGTTCATGAAAGAAACGTCGAGAAAGTTTATGATCACTGATGATTTGCATATCACTCCTGTTTCTATGTCAGATAGCCTTGCAGTGTTTCGGCAACGAGGATTGGAAAGTGGTAATGGCATTGAAGTAAGGAGTGTGATGGTTGATGAAGAAGAGGTAATTTTAGAACTCACCACCTAAAATGAATATTTACTAGAAAGGATATATTAATTAGCTTCTTTTTGAAAAAAAAAAGGATGAAAATGGCTACCAAAGAGGAATCGAATTTTAAACATTTTTCAATATTTTCTTCATTAACTTTTTTTTGATAAGTATGAACACCGGATATATTTCAAAGAAGGAACCATGAAATAGCGACTCAAGAAAGACAGGCAAGAAAAAGGGAACAAACCCAAGCCCCCAAAGAAAAGCAAGGGCATTTAAAACAAAACCACTCCAAGCAAAGAGAAACAAAGACACGGCAATCATCTCCTCATTATTATTTTCTTTGTTTTTTCTTTTTCTTTTTTGTTAGTGGCAATATATTGTCCAAAAAAGAAGAGGCAGAAACAGGCTCTTCTGAGAATGCAGGACGTGTACTGACAGCCCAACAACAAAAGAAAGGAAAACCTCACCACCATGCTATGAGGCCGTCCATTCCAAAATCTAAGGGAATGCGTCTTTACTAAAACACCCTATTCTGGCTCCACAGATTATAGACAAAAAGAATATTTTAATCTTTGACACAGCTGCATCACATCTTCAAAACTATACGGTTTCTCTCTTTCCACATTAATACACAAAGGGGCAGTATTCACAACTTTTTTTCTCTTTTGCCACAAAAGATCCTTCTTCTTCTTAAATAGTCTCTATAGCGGTCTTAGGAAAAATAACACCCATTAACCAGAATAATGTAGTCTCCACAAGGGGAGATGGATTATACCTAATTTTGGATAGTGGGTTTCAGTTATAACAATTTCTGAATAAATTTGTTTTCCTTTTAATAATGGGTTGATATGAACCATCTCCTCTCATAATCCTTACTATACTTGCATGTTCCTTCTGTTGTTTATCTTGAGCTAGGTTTTGCATCTACTCAAGCGTTCGTTACTGTCCAAGACTCCTATGACGGATACATTCTTATCGAATGAAGAGAATACAGAAAATGTAACACCTTTTGAACCACTAAGCAGACCCAATCACCTTGAAAATAGGTTCAGGAAGATGAAGGTAAAGCTTTTTATCAACAAACCCAGCAGGAGGGTTTTATGCCTAGAAGCTAAAGAAGACTTTACGAACCTAGTGCTTAGCTTTCTCACGTTGCCTCTGGGTTCTATAATAAGACTGTTAGGTGGACATTCTTCCATGGGTAGTCTAGACAACTTAACTGAAACATGGGAAGCTAAGATGAAGAGTTTTCAGCTCTACCGAAGGTGAAGTTGCTGTCAATCTAAGCTTCACCATTTCAGTTGGATGAACTTCTGATCAAGAAGGAGGGATCCGATAGCCATGGGAGAATCGTAGATCAGCTGATTGCTTCAGGAAAAATATGGTTTGCTCAGGTCCATGGGGAGAAAAGCTTTGCTTTATGAACCCTAAGCTTCCTGGTCAGGTAGCACGTGAAGGAGGATTCATTGAAGAGTATTACTGCTGATGGCAACTGACCTAACAATTCCAGCCCTTATCTCTGTCATGGTATCCTTGAAGCCTCAAACAAACCCAATGTCCTTGGAACAACTCAGAGGATTATGTAGTTGAAGTAGGGAAGAGGTAATCTGAATCTCTTTTCTCCACAGACACACACATATAAAATGTTTATGTGTATATCATTTCAACTGCTAAACATTCACTCTGCTGACAATTTGTTATTAAGAGACAGGTTTCTTGTTTCAAAACAAGATATCAGATAAATTTACAAATTGTAACGACGAATATTATGATTTAATAAACTATTTATTTATTGGTATAATAAGCACAACAAAACCAAAAATTAAATTATGAATTATTGTATGAAACATATGAAAGTTTTCTTGTACAAACATTGTTGCCCATTTAAGTAAATTTATTTTTCTATTTGTTTATCTTTGCTATAGTAACACATGATTGGTCTGTTAAACTAAAAATAAAGTGTGAAAGATGCTCTTCGGGTGAGAACAAACCTGACAGAATTTTTCTTTCTCGCTGTATCGAAGCTTCAAGGATTTAGATAAAAATAGAACAACAAGTGCTTCTGTCACTAATCTATAAAATAGGACACTTAACAAATAAGCCATTAACATATCAGCCCAACTTCTATTTTTTAAAATAGGACACTAAGTTAATTAGCTGATATGACAAAGCTAAATTATTCAAAAATAATAAGCCGGAACAAAAGGACTCCATCAACCTCGATTTTTATTTAAAATTTTTTAATAATCAACTCTTGAATCCTATTTCTTGGATTGATAATTATTAGTTATATTTTATTTTGAATAATTTTGGGTTATGAAACATCAATTAACTCTTAGTGTCCTAGTTAATAGGAACATGATGTAAGAGAAGTTTAATTAGTGGTTAGTGGTAGTGCCTTATTTTTAGGGATGTGATGAAGTTGTTAATTTCCTATTTAAATTCCTTTGAAATGAATAAAGAGGGAGAGAGAAAAATTCCAAGTTGTGGTTTGTCCTCACCCGAAGAGAGCATCTTCTTAATTTCATTTTTTTAGCTTTGACTGGGACTGTCTATTGTTGAAATTTGGAAGAAATGGCTGACACGTGAAGGATGGGTTCTTGGGTTTGGAGTTGATGAGCTAAGAATGAAGGTAACCACCGAGGAGAATGGAGGGTTTGCCATTCAACGACTGTGAGGCCTCATGGCCGGGATGGCGAACGAGCGCTGAAGGAAGATCTGAGGAGAGGAGTAGGAACAATGACAATTGTTAGATCAGTTCAACTCTTGGAATTCGCCCCGGATGGTTGGCAGCGATCCATAGGAATAGGTTTTCTTCCAATTATTAATGAGGCAATTCTTTGAATTTCAAGAATATGAAGATCAAAGTCAGTGTGGCCCGACCCTGTCATCTGGAGAGAGCGTGTGTTTTCCAATAGTTGAGGAAGGCTTATCGGAAGGAAGGTGAAATATTAACGTGCAGGAGACATTTGAAGATGAGCTATCGTGTTTGAGTTGGACCTCGAAGAGAATCGGCTTGGATGAAGCATTGTCGACTTTGACAAATCGGTTATTTGTTACAAGATTATCGGGAAAAAATTGAGAAAGGCTTAAGGAACGAGATTCTGGGGTTGGTCTGTGGCGTAATTGTGAACTTTCGTAGGAGGACTCGAGAGCTCGAGCTGGGCAGTAGTTGGAATCTGTTTCCGGCCCGGGGCGTTGAAAGATGCCATTAGTTTGGCTCGGATGAAGATGAGCAGCTATTACGACGGAAATTTTACAAGTACACTTACCGTCGACCTTGAAAGTACATTGGCAGGGTTGCGCTCAAACCATTAAGAAACTCTCTGGGGATGAAATACAACGAGGACCTTAGGATTGTGTTTTTTGGTGGCGGGGGCTTTTTGTGTACAAGAAGTGTAAGCACCCTGCCCATTATACGGAGCAGAGAGGATATGGACCTTAGCATAAGTAGCGAGGTCGACATGGGAGGATGCGATCGATCCTACAAAAGCATTTCCTAGACCAGACACAGAGGGCAAGGTTCATGGAGGTGATGGCCGAGACAAAGAAAAGGACTCCGCGCCAGCTGGTGCATTCTAATTTGCAACTAATCAGCTCTTAGAGTCTATTTAAAGGCTTTTTACTATTTATTGATGATGGCAAGGCCTTTGAGTATTCACAAGTATTCAAAAATAGATATAACTAATGGGTATAACAACCTGAAGTGGGACTGCAGGTTGATTATTAAAAAAATTTAAAATAAGAACTCAGGGGCTAAGTGACCCTTTTGTTCGCTTATGTCCTTCTTTTTTAACCACAATATCTTTTTTCTCTTCCGTTTCATTACTTGCAATAAGTTTACAATAGCTCCAAGATGACTCCCTTGCTATAAACATGATTCACTAACTCTATTCTGAACCCATTCGGATGAAAATCTCGGATGGGTAGTACTGACTTCTTCGAAATAACAACTACCACTACATGAGAGAACCTTGTCCTCACGGTTCATGTTGAAATATGTTGTATTTTCGACTTTCCTTTTTGCATCGCATCTTGCGCCAGGACTTTTTGCTTTTTCGCCGGCGAGCTGTTGCTTACAAAGTTTCCCTCTGACAGCTTTCATTCTTAACGATTTTGCTACCTTCCTCCATGCTAACGATTTGGATCCACGCCCATGATCACTAGACTTGGTGCTAAGAAGATCTTGCTCAGACACCATAGATTATTTCTCTGCAGCTACCATTAATTACACTTAGTATATTCATAAAGATCAACTTGACATTCCTTTGAATCCACACTTTTTGTGTAGTTTATGACTGTCACTGAACAAGGCTTGTTATCACAGAGTTTTCCCTAATTTGGCGATTATCATTTACGCATTGGCGCTGAAGTCTCATGTTTTAGCCAGCATTGGGATGTGAACGTGTCGACTAATGCCTTCGTTTTGTGAGGTTATCTTATCGACTCCTACTTCCCATTCGTCAGTTTAGTTTGGAGGTCTCGAAGGAAGCCCCAGGTTTCGACTCTTTTCCTTGTTGGTGGGCATGGTGCTGACTCAGTACGTGATGGAGTCCACGTCCAAAGCTAAAATAAAATTAAGAAGATGCTCTCTTGAAGGTGAGAACCAGCACAACTGGTTCTCTCTCGCACCATGACTAAAGGTTTAAATACAAAATAAATTAACAAGTTTCAAATAAACCTAAAAAAATAAAATAACATGGAAATAAGCCACTAACATAGCAACTAACCTAAAAAAATAGGACTTTAGATTAATGAGACACATTGTATTGACTAAAATTATTCAAAAATAAAAAATATATGGCTAAGATTAAAAACCACAAGCCAGATATAAAGTTAGATTGTTAAAATTGGAAAATAAAAAATTGAGGCTGCGTGATTCCTTTTTGGCTTATCATTTTTATCATTGATTTATTCAATGTAGACCCAGAAAGTATATAGTGTAAAAGCATGAGGCCCTAAGAATTGTCCTTTGAATAGATCCCACCTCCGATAATCGGGGCAAATGACATGAAAAAATCAGAGCTAACTTTTGCGTCAATGCAAATGTAAAATTAACTAATAATGCATGTGAATTAAATTAAATCAATAAAGGTTCAATTTCCATTCATGACAAAACTATAATTCACGTTTGCTTTGGGTTCTAATGGATACTTTTGAATTTTCTTTTTCTTTTTTGAATGAGCATTAGGGTTCATATTGACTTAAAGAAGTTATTAAGATTATCAATAGTTCACCTTATAATGAACAAATAATGTCAAAAGCACTGTTTCAAATTAATTGATAACCTGCAATCTTCATATTAACCTTTTTCCAATGTTTAGGAATAAATGAGCATTGTAGTTTAAAAAGATTAAACTACATCAACTCAATCTCATTTTTAAAGACCAATTTCTGTTATTTGCAGACTTTATCTTCTCAGAAACTATTTGTCTCAGGTGTTTCACGGTCGGGTTAAGGCGCATAGCGGTGGATTATTTACAATTCATATTGGATTTTCTAAGAAACTTTTGAGTTTGTAATATTATAAGTGGCTTATTTAATGTACTTAGAGTTGTTTGTATTTATGTCTTTGTGGATTCTAAATTTTTAGATGATATTTATTGATATAAATGATTATTGATTTGATTGTGTTTGAGAAAAATATATATAAATATAACATGGGGTCTGCATTGACTTGCAAATCTGGCCTTACCTCAATGCTGCAAAAGATGCTTTATATGGATAACCTTATGTACCAAACTAGCTGGACCTCAACCAGTCTAACCGATTGGCTCTATATCAATGGAATCTAAGTAATCAAATTTTTCCCTCAGGATTTAATCAGAAATTTTTTGTCTTTGGGATCTTATAAAATATCTAAGGCATGATGTGGTCCTCATCAATACTGTTTTTCCCAATTTTCTGGGTTTTCTTTACTTTTCGTGCCCTCAGAGTTGTATGCTTTCTGTTGTTTATCTTTGATTTCTTGATTGTTTGACATTGAGACAAGTGGCCCCAAACTAGCCTTAGACCTTATCTTACCGACAACTGTATTGTGCTTCTCAAATGTCTCTTTGGGTTTTTCAATGTCAACTGTTGAAGTTTCTTCTCAAAATAACCCAGCTATTTTGTTCCAAGGCTGGACCCAACCAGAATGATGTTTTCTGCCTAAAAGCCACCACTTTAGCTTGAGGCTCAATAATCTTCATCAACTAGTTTTGGTTTCATAATATACCGTAATAAGCATTTTACCATTCCTAAGAATGGATTTGCTGTTTTGATAGTGGGATCTAAAGTTTAGAGCAGGTGAGTTCAAATATCCAAATATTTTGCATCTATACTTTGGAACAAAAAACGTTCAGCTCCCCAGTTGATAATCCAAGCCATCCTTTTTATACATAGAAGTATATTGGTGACAAAGAAAGATGTTAACATACAATGTCTCAAAAGTATAGGATTAACAACAAATCTTATACCTCAAATATGGAGAAATTAACTCATCTTATGGTTAACGACTGGCTTTTCCTGAACACTTTGGTTTATGTCTAGTTCACGGAAAGCAATAAGAAAAAAGCGGTGAGAAACTAATTTTATGTTTGCAGTTGTTGGATAGAAGGAGATCTCGAAGATCTTAAATATAAATAAATCATACAAAAAGAAGTTACATGTTTAATTATTTAATTATTATCTTGGTAAAGTTAAAATAAATAAAAATAAGATTTAAATAATAGATAAAAATAATATATCGATTTGCTTTGTTTTATTTTCCTTCATTTTTCCTTCATTCCATTCCCCATAGTTCACAGGAAGCAAACATAGCCTAAGGGTTTGACCATGGGATAAGTATCAAAATGAATAAAATAAAAAATCATTGGTCAAACAAAAGGCATTTGATTATTGTTCCTTCAACAAGAAGCAAACATAACAAGGGAGGAGATGACATCTCATTATTTTAATAATTCCAGAAAATAGTTAGATTCAAAGTGGTTTTATATTTACAAATGTAAAAAACAAAGATACTGACAGGATGATTGACATTGCAGGAACATCACACAATGGTTTCAAGATCTTTGGTATATGGCAAGATAAAGTGAAACCCCATCAGCAGCCATTATGAAAGTTCTTGCTAAGAAAGCAACCTGAAGTTCTAAAGTCTCAGTCAATCTACACCAGTTCTTTCCTCATGACTTGTTCAACTCCAAAAGAAATTTATAAACTCTAAGGAATATGTATCATAAAAATAACCGGTATGACTGACTTCTTTATTTATGGCACCAAAATCCAATAACCCATTGTTCATCAGTTATCTCGTTTATCTGGTACATCTGTGAGACTTGCGTTGGTGGTGATCTTTCGAAACTTCAGAATGATGGAAATTTGGAAGTTAAGATGGCATTTCAAATTTTAAATCTTTCATATCTAGTCTTGCTGGTTTAGCCTCTGGTAATAACTTCGGTACAGTGGTCTCGTTTTAGATCATCTCTTCTCCTTCATTTCTAAGCACCTGGTCTTGATCTTGATCATAGTCACATATTGTCTTCTGCTCAAACCAGTCAGGGATTTTCTAGTTCAGTCATGTGTTTTGATTGTTTCAATCATCAAGAAACCACTAATCTGCCTATCCAACCCTTGTGGATGGATTGGCCTTTTCTTATTCTGGTTCTGGCATCATTTCATCCACACCAGCTTCCAATCCAGGCTTTGCTTCGAGCGAGAGAGAAGCTCTCAAACGGATAGTCTAGCTTGCAATTGACAAGGAAAAGAATCAAAGTTTTATTTGCAGTATCCTGATAAAGATTTGTAGATATTCTCTTCAGTTTTCCTTGCAATGTGGGAACTTATTATAAGATTAGCTGACAAAGAAGATCAGGAGTGGGATGCATGGATAACTTATATAAAAGTGTTGGAAGTCTTGATGAACAATAACGTCTTCAATCAAAAGCATGCAAGACCATGTTGCTCAATCCCAGAAGTGCTCACGAAATTCGTTGTAAAAACTTGGTTCTGAAGATTGACGACACAGAGCCTACGAAAATCTATACGTGCTCAATTATGCTGCCCTCCCAATTTGGAATAAAAAAAACTTTGATTTTATTTGTTTTAGTAATAGTTGAGAATTCTGAGGTGTAGTTGTGGACAAGCAATGGATAAGGAAGCATTCTAGAATACCAAAAAGGATCACATATGGACATAGGGTATTCATGAAGAAACCAATAAAGAAAGTTTATGATGAATGATTTACATATCACTCCTGTTTCTATCTTGTCAAATGACGGCACGCTCTACAGTATAATCAACGACACCAAGATTGGAAAGTGCGATCGCATTAGAAGCTAGAACTGTAACGGTTGACGAAGAAGAGGTAGTTTTAGAACTCACCACCTAATTGAGTTTTTACTAGAAAGGGTACATTAATTGGCTTCATTTTGTCACCTTTTTGAAAAAAGGATTAAAGAATTTTAAATATTTTTCAACATTTTCTTCATTAACTTATATTCTAATTATGGATGATTGAATTTCTGATTGTTAAGAGCATGATCTTCATATTAAACAAATCTACGAAAGCGGGCTTTTAGGAGAGTTGGATTTGTTTAACATGATATCAGGTTTGGTTTGGCAAGAGGTCTGTGGAGTTGAGCCTCTAGCTGATTTAGTGTTGTTCCCCATTTGCATGTTGAGTGCAATTGCATATTAATGCACGTGGATGATTTATTTCTCTCCATGTCATGGGTATGGGGACTTACATGAGGAATAGTGTTGAAGCATGATATTCTGCTGTAATGAGCTCAAATCCTACAAGCACAGACACCAGAAAAAGTTAGTTTGTTACTGTGTTTATCTATAATTCTGATAAATTTATTATCTACCACTATAAAAAGCAGATTTGTTAAATCATCTCTTCTTACTTTCTCATACCATGGCTCAACTATGTTTGTTTTATCTTGAGATGGTTTTGTCTCCAAGAAGCTTTGTTCAGACACTGCTCGAAACTCAATAGCGGATACATTCTTCTCGAATCAGAGCCAGGGATTGGTCGGGGTACATAACAGACAGGACATCACGAGTGTGTCAAGAAATAAAAATGCAGAGAATCATTTTTGAAAAAATACTCAGCAGGACTACCTAAATCTTGTGAAACGGGTTTAGGAAGGTGAAGGTAAAAAAACTTCTTATCAACAAATCCAGCAGGGTGTTTGTCTTTACAAGACTAAGACTTTATGAACCTAGTGCCAGCACCTCTGGACTATACGGGTTTCTATGTAAGACTGTTAAGGGGACACTCTTCCCTAGGGTGTGTAGACAACTTGTATAAAAGTGTGGGAAGCTCACAGATGAAGGATTTTTCATTTCTCTCTGATATGAGGTAACTACTTAATCTAAGCTTCACTGCGTTTTCAGTTTGGATGAACAGCTGTAATCAAAGAGGAGGACAATAGTGCATAAAGGAGTAGTAGATATTTGATTGCTTCAGGAAAAATAAGGTTTGCTCAAGTCCATGGGGTGAAAAGCTTCTCTTTATGAACCCTAAACTTCCTGGTCAGCTAGCATGTGGAGGAGGATTCATTAAGGAGGAAACAATGCTACAGATTAACGATGACCTAACGATTCAACCTTTATGTCCTATCCATGGCATCCTTGATGATGACTTGATGTTATTCTGTAAAACAACACAGAGAGCATAGGGTTAAAGTAAGGGGAAAAGAGGAGGTACATCTAGGATCTCTCTTGTGTCACCAGATTACTTACACACACACACATAAGATGATGTATATGCGTTCTTAATTGCTAAACATCCTCTGCTAACAATTTATTATTAATACACAGGTTTACAATATTTACCATGGAAAGATTTTAATTAATGCTAAATAATATCATGTTTTTGTAGTTAATGATGAAACAAGATTGTAAAAACTTGATTGGAGATTCCATTGTAATAAAATTTTTTTTTGGCCTTCTCTATCATCACCTTCAGTTTTATAGTGGAGAATAAATTGTCATTCAACACCTAGAATTAATTTCCTTATTTCCGTAGTACCAAAGTGAGGTTGCAAAGTCTGAGTTTTATGATTGCTAACTATTTAATCCCAATGAATTATAATAAAAGATGGTGATACAGAATTAAATTGTGATTATTACAGACCTTACAGGTTTATTTTTTATTACAACCATTTTTTGCCTGTTCAAAAACAAAATTGCTTTTTCCCCTATTTCGTTTATTTTTTGCTATAGTAACTTTTATCAGCAGTTTGTTTCAATTTGAATCCAAAGTATATAATGGCAAAACAGGGCCCTACAGTGTGCCTTTTGGATAGGTCCCTACACTCCAATAATCTTGGGAAAAATAGCTGCTATGAAAAATGACCTGTTTTGCTTGCATCTAGTTGATAAAATACAAATTTAACTAATAATGCAGGTAGATATTAAGAAATTAAAACCAGTAAGGTTCGTTTTCATCCCACTAGCTTAAAACTATAATTGAAGTCTGCTTTGGTTTCTGGATAGTGTTTTTTCCTTTTTCTTTTTGGGAAGGCATTGGGTTCAGCATTTGACCAAGAGGATTACTAGGTTCACCAACATCAATTTTGCTTCTTCAATGATCAAATGAATATCCAGAAAGCACTAACTTTTTCCAAATTAACCAATAACACCATGATCTACTATATCCTGCTCATGTATCCAGGGAATCTAGCTCATATAGATGCAATATAATGTTACTTAAGGTTTTGAAATTTAATTGTCTACCATTCTCATTTGTGAATGATTAACGTCATGTAGATAATTGGAAGGAAAAACTATTACTTTCATTGATCACAAACCACCTATTTATATACAAGACGATCAGGCAAATGAAGAATGTTGAAGTTCCTAACTCTATTTTATGAATACGAATTCCTTTTCCATCTATTTCTAATTCTACAATACTATAACCTCTCCCTGAGGACGGGCATGATGTTGATGCACCCTGACTTATTACAAAATAACTAACGCCCGATCCCCATTCAAGGTTTTTATCATAATATCTCTAATTGTTCTCCTAGGTCTTTTACATATCTGTAGAGATCATTTCCCAGTGGATCTTCTCCGATAAATGACAGAATCACCTCTAATATGTTTAATTAGTTCATGAAATCTTTTGGGTTTGAGGCTATGTGCGCTGGCAGCTTCGGTTATCACACAAAGCTTTCTTTGATGCGAAGTTTCGATGCCCACTTCCACGATAACGATGTATCCACATGATCGCATATAGATTGTGTCATGGCTCAATCTCACGACTCATTTGGACCGCTGAGACAACGCACCTTCTGCACTGCCCGTGGATCAGATATCCTCAGAAAGAAGACACAATATCCTAAAGTGAATCTCTTGTATTCCTTAGATCCTACCCTGTCTGCGTCGAAAAAGCACTCAATTCTGGTATGCTCATGCTTCTTATTCAATATTCCACGTCCAAGGGCCTTTTCAAGTAGCATCAGATATGTCATAACTACCTGATATTTGATTGTAGATGACATATCTCTTGAAAACACTACTTGTAAGAATAATTCAATTTCTGAGCTTCTTGATCTTGTATTTTCTGAGGGTCTTCAAATAGGTCTCCTTATGTGACACTGCATTAGTAATCCTCAATCTATTACCATACAGTTGGCACCTAATTTCCGCATCTTTCGGATAACAAATCGAGCCACGTATTTCCGTCGAGATAACAAAATTTCATGTACTTCTCCATGACGCACTAGAAATACTTCGTTTTGTTCCTAACTATTTATGCGAAATTGACTGGAAAAGTTTAGAGGATAATATGCCTTTGGGTCGCGATGATGACAATGTAAATCCATATACTACCCGATGGAATGTATGATTGGATTTTATAGAAGAAAAGTGGCAGACTTACTCTTACGCATCTTAAAATCATCTCAGCGCTTGATTGAATTTGCCGATAATGCGTGGACTTTGTTTTTAAACCATGCAAATAGACACCAGGCGACACACCTTCCTATCTCACGAGTATGACCGGATATTTTAACTCCGTATGAAACTTCTTCTGAAGATACTCCGTGTAGAAAGGCATTAACGTATCAAGTTGATGTAAGTCCCAATCGTAAGAGCGGCGAAGAGTAAACGAATGAGCGGATGTCAGATTTAGCTCACAGGGAAAAAAATTATCGGAATAATCGGCGTCCTGAAATTGAGTATAGCCGCTTATGACGAGATGCCTTTAATCAACGTAAACCACTTGATTAAACTTTCTTATGAGCACCTATAACGACTGACCAATGACCATCTTCCGGTGATGAGCGCCTGAAGTCTAATGTACCATTGTCATCTAAATCCTGCATTTCATGCATATAGAACTACGCTAACGGTGAATAAAGTCTCATGAATAGTGTTCTGAAGATAGAATCAAGATGTAACAAAGGAACAAGGAAAAACGACAAAACGATTATAGGGAAGACAAACAAAAAGATTGGGTGAGCACAACGATTTTACCTTTACGGAGAAACACAATCGGAAGATCATCGATACGGACTGAATGCGATGACAAAACAGCTGATGTTGGATAGAGTGGAAGTTACGAGAATATACTTGAGTAATGGGATGTTTAACAAACGGGGCTGAGTAAAGACAGTGGAATCATTCCGAGAGCGTGGTGTTACACCCCAGACAGATCATCATCCTCCTCGACTAAGGCAAGGTGAAGAAAGAAACAGGTGATCTGAAAAAGTCTGGCTGTGGTAAACACAAAGTAACATGAAGAGTGGGATAATAACACTATACCTTTTTGAATCTGAGAATAGCCTGAGGTACACTTTAGACGGATCAAGTTTAGAGACTTGAGGATGGACATCTCGAACATAACATGTGTATCCAAATACCTTGAGATCAATAGAGAACAACAAATTATTTGAGGCTCTTGGTGATGGGAAGTAAGCTCAAATTAAACCGCAGAAGAGGTTATCTATTTATAACAGTAAGGATGACGAAAACTTTGTCACCTATGTGTCAAGGATGTAGAGACTGACTGGTCATACCACCGATAATCACGAAAAGCCGTCAGAGATCTGAATCAAGAAGCCAATGCTCATGAAAAGAATGAGAATCTGAATCGATTATGCAGTGAGTTTACTCTGAAGTTAAATAAAAAGAGAATTGTAAGCATTGACTGAACTTAAGTCAAAGTGATTCTGGAAAGAGTCGGATGAATTGTCTGCTCCTAGGAATGAAAGAAGATGTTTTGATCTGTCTCTGGGGGTAACAGTGTGAGGTAAAGGGTGAGGCGAAGCGTAGTAAATGGCTGGAGTTACATCGTGTAAGTTGTGATGGCTGAGTCAATGACCATGGAGAAGGAGGAAATAAAACATGTGTTGGCATTACATTTCAGCGGTGTAGTGATGGAAGTAGATCTGACAGTGATTTATGATATTGGGGATGTATTTAAAGTACAGTTTTTACAGCTGCCCGACCTCCTACACTTTCGAGCGATACGCAAGTGGATTATGGCGATAATAACATGACTCTCTTGGGGTTTCTTGTAGCCACAGACAGTTAAAGCTGAAAGCAGTGTAAAATCCGAAAAATCTGGAGGTACCCCGGATCTTGAGAAAGAATGAAAAAACACTGTTCTGGAATAGAACTTGGCCACCTCAATGCTCACAACACCTCTGAGCGAGAGAAAACAGGAAAGGAATAAGCGAGCCACTGGGCATGTAGAGGTATGGGACGCCAAAAGTAAAGCATTGCGGGCTCGAGTGTGTGCTCAAAGTAGGTAGATGGCTTGTGTCGGCCGGTGACGACCACCCAGAAGGAGTGAATCCAGGTGATCGGACTATAGGCCACCGCCTCCTGTGCATCGGTAGCAGTGAGGGAATGGAACGATGTTGGCGACCACGCATGGAGGAACATTGGAAGTGATGGTTGGAGATTCGACGACGATTGGATATTGGCGGCGATCCAAGTGAAGTCCCAGGAGATGATCGTAAAAAGTTTAACCACGGAGTTAGTTCTTGAAATGAAAGTTTTTCTTAAGAATTTGCCTTTTTATCAAGTCTGGCCACTAGGCTCACGATACCATGTAATTAGAGATGTTAGGAAGGAATTTGCTAAATTGATCACCAAACTGCACCTATTTAATATAAGTGTCCCAGACCAAATAGGAAAAGTCTTGTAAAGTTTCTAACTCTGCATGAATGCAAGATTCCTTTTTCCAACTAGTTTTAAATTCTACAATACTATAACAAAATTAAATAATTGAGTTCATTTCATCCCACTAACAAAACTATGAATTGAGTCATAGCTGGTTTATGGATAATGTTTTTTCCTTTTTCTTTTTTGGATAGGCATGGCTGACTTAAAGAGAGGATTACTAAGGTTCACCAACAAATTTTGCTTCTTCAATGAATAAATGAATATCCGGAAAGCACTAACTTTTCTGACATCTATCATGTTTCCAGGAATGTGACTCATGTATAGATGCGTAAATGTCACTTGGAGTTTTTTGAAATTTAGCGTCTACTCATTTCTCATTGTCAGAGCCATTTATTTTTTATTGTGAGCTTCATCTTCTCCAAAGGCTTCTTTGTCTCCAGGAATGTGCAGGCTCATGCATTCAAAGTGTGACTTTGGGGGCGTCCAGAAGTACTTCCCAGCATGTACAAAACCAGCATTGGCCTAGCTCACTCGGTGTGTCCCCAGCCAACCCAAATTATGATTGGTTCAGTTACGACTTTATGCACGCCAATGGACTGGCAATGGGTGTGGAATTAACCTATATCAGTGAGAATCTCATCCATTTCTACTCCCGAAAGGACTAATGAGAAAAAGGATATTTTTGCATTATTTTGGATCATGTACTAGATATCCCAGGCAACAGACTTGGATCTCATCAATACTGTTTCCCAATTTTCTGTGTTTTCTTCCCTAATTCTTAACTCAAGCTGTGCCTTCTGTTGTGCTTTATCTTTGTTCTTGGATTTACTGAGCTGGACCCATTGGCCCCAGGCAAGAAAAACATAGACTCATGTTCCAGTTAACATAATATATTCCTTTAAATCCATCATAATTTAAATAATAATAATAAATCCATCATATTTGATTTTCAATGTTGACTATTGAAGGTACATAAAATAGTCTATTTTTTATTTCAGATATTGATCTCTTCTCAACTCAAGTGATGCTTGCTGTTGCTGAAAGCCCTATACATAAGCTCTAATCTTCATCAACTAGTTTTAGAGGTTTATAATTCACCATGTAACCATTTTGCAGCTAAGAATATGGATTTGTGCAACTCTATGATTATGGATATTTTTTTTGAAAACACACAGATTTTAGATATACTACTCTAATTCTTAATATCGTCCAATGGGATAATTTGTAAATTTAGAAAACTCAATACAATTTGATCCAAAAGAAATTCACCATCAAGAAGTTCACAAGTAGTAGTTTTGATCAACTGCATCTAACCCTGAACCTCTTGCTTAAGAGCCAATAAAGAATTTTAGAAACTGACGTTGCAGTGACTATTAGGTTATGATGTAGATGGTGAAGGGCTAAGAACTGCTAGGTCAGGGGCAAGCCTAGGGTTCAAATATCCAAAGATCTGTGCATCTATAACAAAGAATAAACAAAAAACTGAGAAGATGTACCCATTTGGCAATAAGGGCTTGTTAGGCAAGATTGTTATAAGGTTAAGCTATTCTTCACAGAAGCATGCTTTGTACTGGATCGTGGATGCAATAAACAAGTAAAAGAAAGGAAAAGAATGAAAAGCAAGATAATCTGGTTTGGATCTTCAGAGGTTATAGTCTTTTGATCTCATTAGAACTGTCTAAGGTAGAGGTGGAACCTAAGTTTATATTAAGGGGACATGGTCGGGTTAGATTGGATTAGATTTGGAAAAGTGTCTTTCATTTTTAGAGGCCATTTCAAAAGACTGGAAAAGAGACGATTCTGGTACAGACTGCCACTCTGGAAGTAATGGAGCAGCTAGTATCAGTGGTACCCTGGTTTTACCTTAGTGGAGGCAAAGGAGAGATTCTTGGGTTCTCGAGCCGGTTTGTTGGGGTTGAGTCATCTGGCTGACAGGATTAAATCTCAGTGGTCTTTCCTGTCCCTGAGGCTGACCATTTTCAATAGGTCCTGATGTCTTGAAGCAGTTGGAAGGACACCGAAGGGAGAGTCCTTGGATGAAGCTTATGTGATGAAAGGCCAATGGATGTAGGTAATCTGGTATGTGGATATAGTCAAGAGTGAAGGATTTGAGCAGAAAAGTGAAGGGGCTACAATATAAGTTTGTTGAATGGCCAGAGTTTTTGAAAGTAAAGCTCCACATCTAATTTTATTTGAGTGGGTCTTATGGCTGAAAAACGGAGAGACATGCATTTGGCATGTAGGGAGTGCTCCTTTGGATTTTAGAACATAATTTCTGATGCAGAGTTGGTTGCTAAGCAGGGTTGAGAAGGTAAGAATAAATTCTGTTTTTAGATTGATGACTCCCCGGATGAAGGATGCTGCTGGAAGGATTCCCTTGCTAAGAGGAAGCTTGTGCTATAGTAGTTGGATTTCTATCATTTGCATTTCTGGGTGGGAGTTGTTCAAATAACTCGAGACTCTTGGAGGGGTTGTGGCAGTGGATGAAGATACCACACATTGCCAATACCTAAGTGGGTAAGAGTCCTTGCGAAAACAACAGGGATAAAGTGTTAGGACTAATCTGATGTGTATTAATTGGGTTATGGTGTTTCATGATACAAGTTGGTGAATCCATGTGGGCAACTTTAAAAATACATTCGATAAATCAAGTCAATCTTACAAACTTCGAGTCTTCATTTTGAGCAAAAGTAGATAACATAGATGGAATGAAAAATAAGAGTGCATTTCATCTATTCTGTTCTGAGATTGAGCAAGTAAGGGAATCTGACACTACTCAAGCTAGGAGTACGCTGAACCAACATTGATTTTTCCATCCATATAACAGGGACACATGCACATTTCTCAATCACATTCATTTCGCATGTTGTTGTTCATTCATCTTAACACTGTCATATTGGCTGCTGATTCATTTCCATAACATTTCTAGAGACGATTCCCAAAACTCCATAATAATAGCAAAAAGGTCTCTTGCCTTTGTAAGTGAATCCCTTTCAGCCTATCTTTTCCTCACTTCAACTAAATTGACCCTAACAATGGTTCCCCCATTTCTCCTCCAAGCTATCCTCATTTCTGAACCCAAACAGGCCATAAAGCTTCCATAATTCCCATCTTTTTGTTTCCTCCCAATGTCTTATGAACCCAATCAAGCAACAGAATTGATACCTTGATATGTTTTCCTTCTGGCATAGTTTCTGGCCTAATGAAAAAAAAAAAAACAAAAACAAAACTTTACGCCCTTGATAATTTGAAACAGTAATAAAAAATAAATGAAACTGGAAAAATAACGTAAAATAAAATAAAATAAAATAACATGGAACTCATTTCAAATTCTAATAAAGAACTGAAAGTTGTGTGGCGGGATTAATGGTTTCAGCACCTGGGAGAAGAACCTCGCTGGAAAAGGATCCGCTATGACACAAAAACAGGACAAGTGTTTGTGTCTGCATTTCTTGCATGGTTATGGGTTGTGTAATTGGGCCACTATTACCCAGGCTGACCATTTCAGTGTCTGACCTCAAGCGAGACGCCCCAACTGGGGGTCTCAGCGGGTCGGATTTGGGTGGGTCGGCCGATCAGAGTGGGCGTGGCCGCGTTAGGCGGGCACATAGACCAGTTGCACAGTCGATGGCGGATCAGTAAAATTAATTTTGGTGTGGTCGATATGTGTTTATCTTGTGATGTGTGGTAGTGGCGAGATGTGGAGGACAGGCCGAGGGTGTGGTCGAAATGAGCTGATGTGAACCCCCTTCCCTCCCCATCTTTTTGTTTTTACATTTTTACCATAAATAAGTGGTCTCTTAATTTTTAAGTATTATCTACTTGTTTTTTCATCTCTCTCATAGGTCAAACTATTTTCCACGATTTGCTTTCTCATATTCTTTGTCTTCATTTTCTTCGATTGTTTTTCGCATATTAAGCTGATATTATTGGTGGGTACCAGGTAAGCATTAATGACTCCAATAGTTTGAATTTTAAAGGTGAGGCTGAATCTGTTAGGTGGTGTGTTTATAAATAACACTTTTCTTTATTTGTTACATTTTATTTTGATTCATTATTTTATTTTTTGGTATAATGTTTTTATTAATAATTTTAATATGGATAGTGCGTATGCATCTTTTAATCATTAATAAGTCGATTAAATAAAAAACTTGGATTCGAATATGTAGATTTTTTGATGTAATATAAATAATTTCAGAAAATAATAAAAAAATAAAGACAAAATCATGTAAAATTTATGCAAACTTTTTAGTGGTGGATCAAATTGAGCACAAGTCATTTTAAAAGAACCTGATGAACAATGTAAAAAGAAACTAGCGTAATGCAGATATTAGAAATTATATTGTTGATTAGGTAAAGGTGGATAGCAAATTTAAGCAGCGTTTTCTTATGATGATACCTTATCGTGAAGAAATGATTGATTGATAATAAAATTTGAGAACGACGCTTTTAATATGATGGAAGCGATGATTATTCCAAAAACAATTCAAACATTGATTAATCACCGATTCGAAGGTTGGTTGAATCTTTGTTAAAAAGAGATATTATGAAAAGAATTTCAAAGCAGAACAAGAAAAATTTAAAAACATTTTATAAATTTTGGAAGGAAAATTGTTTCTTGTTTGAAATTGAACTATATTTAATGCATGGAAGAAGGAAGAAGGCTTCTGTATGTGCTGCTGCTCATTATATAGATAGTGAATGGATGTTAAATAAAGAATAATTTCATTACAGAAACAATAAATATCACATAATATTAAAAAATATAGCAACTTTGTGCAATGATGAAATTATAGATTTAGGTATTAGAAGTGATAAAATATTTACATGTTTGTAGATATTAGCACCCGATAATGATGTAGTAATCTGAGATTAAAAAGATTTTAGCGAATAAAGATGATGTTAAAGATTATTTCACGTCGTTCTGTTGTTGCACATATTTTAAATTTGATTGTAAAAGATGGATTCATTAGATTAATGTAGCTTAGAAAAAATTAGAGCGTGCGTATAAGCCTTAATTTATTTGAAGCGAAAGCATGAATTATTTTGATTGTTTGAAATACAATATGAAAAGAAAAAAATGTAAGTTTAGACATACCCCGACTGAATAAAATTCTGTATGGCTTTTACCAAATATTTACAAATACAAAAGTAACGATAAATTATCACAAATACAATTATCTAATAATAATATTGATGTAAATGTTGATGTATTAAATGATTATGATTGGCACATTGCAGACCTTCTATGAGATCTTTTTGAAATTTTTGTAGTTCCCGTGTTCGTTCTAAAACTATAAACCAAAAAAAATATATATGAAGGAAACAACTACTGCAGAAATTTCAGACATATCAGTTAGAAATGATCTAGAGCGCGATAATGTTGTGTGTCAGCCAAAAGGCAATTTGACCCCTCAACATGCGGGGATGGTGGACAATGATCTCCCGGATATACTGGATCGTTTCTCAGTAGTGCCAAATTGGAGGATGACAGACTTTATTCTCAGGCTGTCGCACAAAATGAATGATATCTCTGATGGTGAGAAGTGTATTTTGTTCCCATCATTAAAGGCTGGAGAAAAGCGAGAAGTATAAAAAGCCCGAAGTGTCTCCCACGAGAACCGAACATGTGATTAAAGAGTATAAAATAACAATGCCATTCGATGTGGATTTTTGTTTTATTCTGGGATTTTGGTAGCCTGGATCTGCCGAGGGGGTCGACAATCCCCACATTAATGAAAAGTTCGACCTCGTCACTCTAGTGTATGCATGAGATCTGAAAATGCGATTATTCCATGAGAAAAGCGTTCATCAAAGATAGTAATCCAGAGACTTTGAACTTTCGTAGTAAGCACACACCTCTCAGGCTTATTTCCAGTCAGTGAGCAGTGTCTTTGAGTACAAATCGACCTTTATAAGTATGCTTCAAACTAATAAAGGAAATATTTTGATTTTCTCTGAAACAAATTGTTTCTCCTTTGTTAATGTTCGTTTGGCCATGAACACCGCTGGTCTCATGAGTGTTTACATGAAGTCTGGCCTTTGCAAATTCTCACGAAGCGGCCCTCACTTCACACTCCCACATAGGTGATGTCGAACATATAGTTTCTGATCGATGACTTTGCATAACCTTCATATTAATCTTGTCTATATCAGGAATGGGTAAAACAAATTATAGGCCAGTGCACTTTGTTATCTTCATAAACTTGGTTGTCGGCTGGACCTAGATCTAGTTTCGATCCCGACTAGATGGGTGTCTGCTGATGACTTGTTTGAAGACGCCTGACGATCCCATGATGTTTTTTGTAACCATCTCTCTAGTTAGGCCTTTTGTCAATGGATCATGATAATGTCTTTTGACACCATATATGTCCCGGTAGTGATGTTCCACTAGAAAGAAGTTTGTCTTCTTGTGTGTCTTGGCGGCCATTCAATGTGAGACTACCGGATTATACATGACATTTCCTTACCTTCCTATTGCCCGACTATCACAAGTATATGGCGGGCACTAGTTTGGAGCCGATTAGGAATATCTTCGAAATTTAGGCCACTGGCTTCTTAGCGGCTTATCCAAAGCAATAAGTCTCGGATTCATGAGTGGATCTGTATTGATTTGTTTGGATGGTTTTCCAGACCTACCGCCACCAAGTGTTGAATACATATCCACTTATGATTTTATATCTTTAATTAACTGGTTATCAATTTGCATACATTATCCTTCAAAATGTTTGTTTTTGAGATATTTTGTGTATTACAAAGCATAATCTTTAGTATGCAACCGTAGCCCCGATAAACGTTTAACAGCTTTCGATAGTTTTTCATTGGACTAACGTAATCGACAGCTTGCTAACCTTTAAGTATGTGAAGCTGGTATAGTTCATGACATACATTAAAGCGTTATGCTATGCATACTCATTTTGAGGCTTTGTTTTCTACAATGTTCTTGAAAGATGTGAAATTAACATCTATCGGAGTCTTTATTGGTTACAATATCACAGATTCTTACTTTCCAGAATCGTTTCAATATAATGGGATTGTGATATGACTAATCACTCGAGATGTCTTATAGTTTAACTCCTAATAACATGGCCGACCCTATCTTTCGTTTCAAATTTATATAAACAGCATTTTATTTTCTTAATAGTCTCCATATTTGCTGTTATAAGCATATAATCCACATAGATATAAAATAGCAAAGCAATTTATGGTTTGTAACATATGCATTTGTCGCACTCAGTAATCTTGGAAACCATTCGACAACATGACCGTCAGTTAGCATGCCGTGTTTTCGGTGCTTGCTTCAATCCATGAACAAGCTGATGAGTGGGCATGCTTCACAACTCTTGACTCGGAACAATGAACTGTTCACGGTTGTTCAAATATATTCTTCTTCAAATCTCCGTTTAAGAATACACTTTACATCCATTTGATAGGATTTCAAACTTCTCATATTTGCTATAACAATTATCTATATAGATGTAATTCTAAATAACAGTGAATAAACTAACAAAAGTAATCAAGACTACGTTCTTGTATCTTTTACTTCTAAGCTTTGTATATATTGCTCAATAGCTTTATAAAACTGTTTCCTCTTGAAAAATCCACCATTGTAGTGGTTTATTACCGGAGGAAGATCAATAATTTCCATGTATATTGATTTGTGCAGATGGATTCAACTTCACTATTGATGGCTTCTTTCCATAACCGGGGCTTACAGAGAGTCACGGCTTTGAATGTCCGAGGCTCATTCTCGGCGGATCGTTAAGAAAATGAGGTCAAAGGCGTGGAAATCCTTTGTCTTTTACTATGTCTGGTTCAATACTCCATTGGATCACTTCTGAATATAGTATCTGGACTCATATTGTTATCAATTTGGCTCATACTATATTATGCGAGAATGTATTTCAAGAAACGAAGCGTCCCTTGATTCAATGATCGTATTGACATGTATATCACGGATCTCGACTTGTGAACAAGAAAACGATATGCATTCTTTGTTAGGGCATATCAGATAAAGCTCTGATCAGCAGTCTTTGGTCACATATTTTTAGGCTTAGAGCCTTGACCTTAATAACACACACTTTGAGATAATTCAGGATGGGCATTCACCTTTCCGTTTTCTCATGAGTTTGTTGTGTCTTCTAAGTAAATTCTATTTAAAATAAGATTAATGAGTCGAAAACGGCTTTATAGTGCGTAGTAAACTGAACTATTCAACAATTAAATTCTTGGTTTCCTTTAAGGACGGTTTTTCCTTTCCGCTTCTCCATTCGATTGTGTTATATAGGAGCAATCATTTAGTGAATGATACTGAAACTCAGTACAAATTACCGCCAAACTGAAATTCATATTCACTCTGTCACTCCTTATGATTTTAATCTTCTTGGTATTCCAGCAGAGTTTCAACCGGCCTTATAGGTTTTAAGATTTCACGGCCTTCAAAGCGCAATCTTCAAATAGTTTGGATACCATGAAATTAGGCTTGTAGTCTTGTTGTTCTTGAGTTATCCAACAAAAACAATTTTTTTTTTTCCTTGTAAAACCGAAACTGCAATATTAGAGCAACAGTTGTTCTGTCTGAAAGCAGCAAATTCATGCGTAACAACTGGCTTGACACAAATTGATTCTTCATGCTGAATCCCATTTACGTGAAAGCACATGCAATTACATTTTAAACGAGAACAAATGAAAGACTTTAAGGATTCTGATTCTGGAAAAAGTGCAACAAAGATAAAAAAAATTTGAACTGTCTTTTACAATGTAAAATGAACATAACGAGAAGCCGAGGAAATGTCTGTATATCAACAGAAAGCGAAAAATATTTGAGTCAAATTTGAAGTGAGAAATGATTCTATATTACAGTACTGGGGAAAAAATATTTGAGGAATTAAGGTTCGTCTTAATTTTGAATCGAGCAGAAGCAAAAAGTACGAGTGAGAAAGCGAAGCTTCAAAATAAAGAAATTTACCCAACAAATATGTAGTAGTTACGTTGCGTTTATGAAAACATAATAAATGCAACAATTTTTTTTAAAAGAATTCTAAAACGAGCGAAGCATTAGTTGTTGATTGAAAACATAAACAAAAGCTCTTTGACAAATTTTTTTAATACGAGCGAGAAACAAAAATGAAATTCGAACGGCCGAGAAAAATTGTATGACGAAGCGCGTTGGTTCCGAATGTTATAACGAAAAAAATTAGACAGAACCATCGCCGAATTGTAGTTCCCATGTTGGTTAAAGCTAGAAACCAAAAAAAAATATATGAAGAGAGAGAAACAGGCACCAGAATGACTGTATTGAAATGAGATCAAAGCTGTAATGTCGCCAAGGCGGTGGCCCATCGGCATAAGGATGGTGTGAACCTTGTGTCTCTGGGACAGAATGGGTCCTCAATTCTCTTTCAAAGTAAGCGTACAGGATGGGAGGTTGATGAACTCAAATTTATGAGATGTGCTAAAATAGATGGTGCCTGGGTAAAAGTAGAGGAAGATATTTTGTTATCATTAAAATGGGACTTAGATTATGAAAAAGGCTAGGAAGTGTCTCCACGAGCAGACATGTTAGTTCGAAAAGGTATGAATCGAGCAATGTAACATGATGATCTGAACTGTTTCTTAAGAGGATTTTGAAAGTGGATACACAGTCCCATGTTTATACTTCAGTAATATTTTGTAGTGTGTATTGTAACTACATCGGTCACATTATACAATAACTAAGTATTTATGTATAGTATTAAGTTATGAAATTTTTAATGATACAATTTTGCAATGATGAAAAAAATTAAAAAAATATTGGGGGCCTTTAATTTATTATATTAGTTAATTGTGAATACAGTTAAAATTTGATGCTTTAGATGAATAGTTGAGTTATTTGTGAAGATGAAATAAAGTGAAAGAAAGTAAAAATGAAGTAAATTCGTTAATGTATTTCTATTTTATATAATATTTATAAAGAAAAAAATATAAGTTTATAATGTTAGTTTGATAAAATCATCATCCCGACAAACTCTCATCTTTGCAAAGAAACTCTTTTAAAAAATGTTCAAAAATGAAAAATACAGCGACTAGTTCTCCCAAATAATACAGAATATGAATGATATCTCGGTGTAGAAACAATTCCATTTGAAGATAATGAAAGATTTTGATGACTGCAGACCAGTTGGAAGCAACAGATGTTAATCTTCGGTGTTATCTGTTATTTGCGTGATCGCGTGCCGTGCTTAATCTGTCCTTCGGATTTGCTTTTAGTGCGGGTGGAAGAGTGGTTAACAAAAGAGATGATGTAATTTGTCACCTCAAGCAATCGAAAGCAATAGTATGTTTAAGATTGGAGTTTAGCGGACAAGGGCCATGATCATATTCGAGAAGAGCGCGAACTGGTGGTTGATCTGAAGAACTTAAAAATATCAAGACATGAATGGATCGAATAGTTCCGTCACGAAGAAAATAAGGATTAAAATGTTTTATTTGCGGAAATGTATGTTATTGTTTTATTTTCTTATGGATTAATAAATAATTGACAAATAGAGGAAATGGGTGTCTTCAGTTGGGATGTCTTATTTTATGTTGATGCAAAACTTTTCATTGTTTCTTGTGGCATAGTATATTGATTAATAAAATTTTTAAATGATGTATTTTTATTTTGAATTGTTTTTAAGCTTACTTTATTTAACTTTTAGATACAATTTAAATAAAACCTAAGTGGAGAGAGATTTGGAAGCTTTTAAATGGGCTTTAAGTGGGCTGGGGCGGACCTGCGGGTGGGCCTCTGGGCGGGCTAGCGAGGCCCAGAGGCGGGCCTCTGGGCAGGACCACTGGCTGAGCCACTGGTGGGCTGGCGTGGTCGACTATTAGGGCCATCTTGGGACTGAGTAGGCCGCGGCCCAGGCTCTCCTTGCAGACTTGGGCCTCTGTGGACATGTTTGGACTGTGGTCGCGGGCCTCGGGACCCGGGAGCTTTGCAGAGGTCTCTGCTGACTTGCGTGAAAGTGTGGTGTTTTAAGGTAAGTGTTTGGTTCTTGAAGAAAATACTAGGAAAATAAAAATAATAATAATAACTTTTTTGAATATATTTTAGGTACTGGTGAAGATTAAATAGAATATAAATAAATTTGTTTTAAGATTTATAAAGTCAAAATATTTACTCTTTATGTTTTGTACCCCCAGGCAGAGAGGTGAAAACTTGAACAAAATGCAACATGAGTTCACAATAAGAAGCTTTTTAGGCTAAGAGGGAGGATATATGTCAACTGGAGGAGGATCTTTATGAAAACTTTATGTAGATATGAATTACACATTAAGAAGCAGCTTGTTTGCTAAAAAAGCATGTCGGTAGCATGATTACTCTCCTATAAGCATAGACAGTATTCTGCTGGCACATGAGCAATCTTAACTTCCACGATTTTTTAATCTTTATATACATTTGACCTAGTTTAGCCATGACAATTTGTTGACTTCATGGTTGTCTGTCACACCACCAACTTGGAATCAATCTCTAGGACCACTTTCCTACGGCCCTTACCTTGGATAACCGCCCATAGTTCGGCCTTTATAGCTACACACGAACCAATGTTGTATGTAAATCTTATAACCATTTTCCCTAGCTGTCATGAACCAAGCCACCAACTCTGCTAAACTAATGGGTAGCTGTGACACCTATAATCTCAGATTAAACTGATCCTCATTAAGACCATCTCACATATTTAAGAATATATAAAGGATATTGCATAAAATGGATGGTAAAGCAAAAGCATTAGCAATCTCATGACTTTGAGATTTAATCCAAACCAATTTATACCCTATAGAATATTTGACGTTAGAGAAAACAAACTCATTCATCCAACGCCAAAACCACCAAAAAACAATAGCAAACTTAGATCATCATTCATATGTAAACCCACATTGCACCTTACCCTTCAAATATGTTATTAATGAAATTTTACCTCTAATTGAGGGTATTGATGATATGAAACAAAAGTTGTGTGGTTATTGTTGAGAAGAAATGTGTTGCATGATCTTAGGCAAAAGCGTGTTACGTTTCAATCGTTTAACCTAAAGGCCATATGGGGGTGCAACAAAGATGTCTTGCAGTTATTGTCTCTAAAGTTGGTGTGATGGGATGAATCATGCGTACCATTGATTAAATTCTCGGTGTTCTTTTTGACTAAATGCATGATTCCACGATATTTTGCATTAATATTCGCTAATCCCTCATATTATATTCATTCTGTATGAATAATAGCGATCATTGGAATCAAAGAACGGCTCAGGCAACATGAAGCGGGGTGGCAAAAACGACATCTGAGTTCTGATTCGTAAGGCTGAGGCCCTTCACGTGAGCTAAGCACGAAATCAAAGGCTTCAGTCGCGCTAATACTATACGCGCGGCCAGAGTTCCCCCTTTCATTACGGAACTCAAAAACCTTGAATTACGGGCCGTTTTGTGAGCCATTTATGGGCACATGTCTGTCAGGTATAAAGGGGGTAATTGAAGCACAAGTGGAGATTGGTTAGGAGAAGAAGGAGATACAGAAGATCAAAGAGAGTCGGATTAGGAGATGAGACGGGTTTTGTGGTTCTTTCTTCAACCTAGCACCATGATTCGAATTCTTCAATTTTAGCAATAGAATAATATGATGAACCTTCTTTTCTCTAGGAACAACCTTATACAGTTTGATGGATTGATTTTCGGTTTGGCTTATTTGATTTATTAATATGAGTTCATATGTTTGTTGTTTTTAATTTGAGGACTGGTACATGTTGTATGTGCTTAGTGACAATATGCTGGCCCAGGAGTTTGGTCGAGAAGATAATTTCAGGGACATGGTTAAAAAGCAACATGATGGATGAGAATAGAATGTTCCGGAATGCGAAGTGTGGCATTGGGGTTTTACTGCATTTGGCGTTTTGGAGTTGAGGGGTTGGCGGATATGCGATACACCCTCTTGTGCAGATGGACAGAGATATATCTAGAAGAATATCTTGTAGGAAAGATCAACGCCAGCACCAACTCATATGTATACTTTAATGAAGCCTTTAATTGAATTGACATCTATCCCAAGTGTAGTAGGGAAGAACAAATAAAAATGTTTCTCTTCATCATCGATATAATTCAGCACCTGCGATTCTAAGTTTTATTAATGAATTCAAGTATTTAGTCATAGACATGTACTCTAGTTAGATCCAAATATTGTTGAAGTCATTAAATCAGTAGTCAGCACACGGTTTTGCATTTCCTAATTAATTTCTACACCTCCTACATTGTACTATCGAGTTTTTAGCTCCGACTAATAGAAGTTTAGTATTGATATATACAATCTGGATACCATAGATAGTACTTTGAGATCGATTTTACTTTCTTTAGTTTATTCTACTTCTTGATCATTTCTTTTTACTTTTATTCTGGTTTATGTTCCTCTTTATTTACGTGTTATGATTTGGTTTGTTATTCTTATCCTGATTTAGAGCATCATTCCAGGAAGGTGCGCTCTGAAATGAAAGGGCATAGAGGCTGTTTCATTCGATCACTGAACTAGAAACGGACATTTCGCCAGTTAAACAAAGAGACCAGCGTAACTCGCTGAGAAATCATGCGACATCTGTGGAATCGGGACATATTCATGATGAGGATGAATACGCGGTAGACGAGATGGACGGGCTATGGGGGTGGTCACCGCACCGTCAAACTGATGTAATACGTATGCTACTTGAGGTGGCTTTGCACCTACGATTGTTGATTATTTATGCGTGGCCACCCTTCAAGCGAACAACTTTGAGAGATGAAGGAGTGACGTGTACACGATATACAATTCCATGGGCTGCACTAGCGAGAATCAGATGCATTGACTAAAGCTTTGTGAGTCTACGTGACCTGGAGTCGGATATCATCTGGGAGTAGCAGAAAAGCTCTCGGACCTCTGACTATTCCGTATCAATGATGTGATGGGCTAACAACTGGTTGTTAACTGACATCAAACTCTGTCACCTCATGGAATGACTTGATGTGTTTCGACCGATTTTCCCTCTCGAATAGCTGGTGTGAAAGAAATTAATACATTTGGCGATTTGAGAGAACCTAGGCGAGCTTGGAGGTTCATGACTATTGAGGAGGTGTCTGTATCGCAGTTGACTAAGTGGATGCGAAATGCCAGGAGCGTTCTGCGATCTGAGCAACACGACTGGCTGGTTTAATCATTGATATGGCGGGGTGCTCGATGAAAACCAAAAACTATCAAGCACATGGTTTAGGAGGATCTGACTACGGCGTCGTGGATGGCCTAGGGCCGTCGGCACCTAAAAGCACTCAACGAGAGGCGGACATGAGATTCTGGTGGCACGGGCGACTGTGTTTGCCCTGATTAACTAAGCTTATTTGCGAACAGTGTGATAAATCTTGACGGAGGGTGACCATGGAAATTTGTGGAATCTTAGTTAGACCCGACATAGTACTATGGAGTGTGATCGGGGTAGATAATGATGAAGCGAATTTAATATAGTGAATGGAATTAGAATCAGCCATGGCCGAGAAGGCGGTATGGGGCAATGCATATCGAACCGAGATACGAAATAAATTAGAATGTGGGTGGGGATGGAGAGGTAGCAAGATGTAAATAAGACTCAATCAGATTATGGTTGGAGGAATGAGTCGAACAACATACCCACCACCCGGTGGATCTGAGCCAACCACGAGAGAAGAAAGTAGACCGCCAACGCGATGCTCACCTCACACCGCAGCCTTTATGAATGAAGACAATGAATTTACCAGCTTCAGACCACTTGATTGAACAATCGGCGTGATTGAAACTTAGAGATTACGCAGTGGCGAATATTGCGTTGTTAATGAAGAGGAGCAATGGGGCATTCTGGCGAGTAATTACGGGGTGAACTGGCGAGGGTATGGAGGCGTGCAGTAAGCCGGTCACGATGAGGAGTGTGAGAACTGGCGGCTGGGCGTATTACTAGTGATAAGGTAGAGCGAAGAAGTAATCGACCTAGCGATTTGTTGGACAAAGGTAATAGAACGACCCGTCGAGGAAAAATTACGTGAAGACGGAGGCTAAGGGTTGGCCCAGTTTCCGCGATGAACCTACTATCGATCATTCTCAGCGCTGAAAAACAAATTGTATAACAATTCACCGTTTAGGTGTTTAAGACTCACCGCTAAACATTCCATTTGCCGATGCATTAGGCGAATGTAACTATGAAATTCATGAAGAATGCGTCGACAAGAGGCGCCGAGTTTTGAGACAAAACCTGCTGAGGAGTGTAGTGCCATCCTGCAACGAAAACTGCCACAAAAGCTTAAAGACAGTAGTTTGCCTCTCGTGCACAATTAAGGAAATTCATCTTTGAGAAGGCCTTGTTTTGATATGAACCAAATGTGCCTCGCTTGTGCTTTATCTCTTCTTTAGGCGCTTGGGATTAGGTGAAGCTATTCAAACCACAGTCACACTCTGGGTTGCGAGATAGGTATGGTAGCTCTACAGAAGGGGTAATTGATAGAAGACGTTATGGTCAAAGTGGACAAGATCATATTTTCGGTAGATTTCATTGTTCTAGATATGGAAGAAGATAAAGAAATACCTATCTATTGGGTAGGCCATTTCGGTGTTGTGGGGCATTAATTAATGTCTGAGAAGTCAAGTAGGGAGCTAGAAGAGCGAGATCACCTTTCATGTATTCCGCCATAGGCTCTCATCTCGACTACCCCTACTTGAATACCAGGTCCTCCACCCAGAGATCTTGCCAAAGCGAAGTGGAAGTGGCTCAGAGAGGTAAATCTCGTGTTGCACAACGAGTTGCCTAGAAAGATCAAAGGCATGGTATGCAAAAATGGTCAGCATGTGAGCGGTGATTTTAGGCCTGAAGGTGCATTAGCATTCGGTTCTCACAGAATACAGCATGGAATGCGAATGTCGAAATAATGACATTAAATATAGCGCCTGGCAGGAGCGACGAGCATTGTGAATTTCTTGCTCATTGCATAAGCTTCGTTGCACTTCCACATTCCTCTTAGATTTTCTGAAAATTTTCGTTTTGGGCATCTAACCTTAATTATTTTATTATCTTGATGAATCTTAGAGGTGAAGCAAAAAAAAAACACACACACACAGTGTCACACTTTACAGTGCACTTGTATGCGAAAGCTTGCCCGCGGCCTCATGAGAGGCTGAGCGACATACGGTCCGTGGTGGTGGCTATCCCGACTTCGGCCATTTCTGACTAGACGCCGTCGTAACAAAGTCACCTTTTGTCCCGAGGCATGTCTTCATCACAGCGGCGACTCGTTATTCAGACATGCTAAATACGTGATGGTTATTTTTTTTTTCCCCTCAGCGATTTTTAGTGCCTTCATCTCCTATTCCTTCTTATGTGCGTTCTTCCAGTTTCAAGCGCTGGTGACGTATGGCTCAAAGAAAGACCGTCCTTGACCAAGCGACATACATTATCGGCTCCATCCGAGGCGGCACCTCCTCTTAGGACAATCGCTTGCACTCATATTTCGTGGCTGATCTTCTCTTCCACGAGATAACTAAATCGTTCATAGATCTGAATGGGGTTTTCAGCTGTGCTTTCTTTGAATTTCACCATTCGGACACGGGTTGCGGACCTGTGTCTCCCGACGAGTGGCCTCGGGATCGCCATGGTTCCTCAACTTTGCCATTAATTCGACACCCATTGTTTGTCCAAGGTGAGTGGGTGGGCCGGGCTACAGACAGTATTGTTCTATCATTGCAAAGATCACAGTGAAAGGCCACGACTTTTGTGTGCAGACTTCAAGGGCTTTGATCTGAAGCTCACATAGGGCAGGCGTGGCATGGGCTGCCGCGCATTAAGTGAGGCGAGTTCTTCCATTTTCAGATGGCGGCCTCCGCCCGTGGTTAAGGTTTAGTATTATTTTGTCTAATAGATTAAACCCTGTTTGATCTTGGTGGTGGAAGCTGAGACAGATGATCTCCTGTACACCATGACCAAGGACTCACGAGTTCGACGTCGAGGAGCCGGTCCGTGAGCGGGGAGCAGTTGGAGGATGACTCACGGGCCTTTGCTGCATCCTCATGATCCTCTCCCTTCAATCAGGCTATACCAATCAGTAGGAGTTCGGATGTTGGACTCTCAGGAGTAGAATTTTGGCTTTGCCGTTCCGTTGCTAATTGGTTTATGAACCCGGCGATGAAGATAACCCGGGCGTCCCAGCGACCCGCTACAGCTCGGCGACCTAATGGTGGTGACCCTAAGGTCCCCTTTAGATTCGACCAGGCCTAGTGGCCCGGATCCATGCGCTCATTTTGCCCGGCCGGCCTTCTTAGGACGAGTCGCAGAGCATCGTGGGTGGCCTTGTGCTAGCTGCTGGACTCCGATGTTTTGAGATGGCTCTTGCTCCAGGCGGCTCGGACGAGATCACCGACTGGTTGGCTCTGACTCCTATCATTCCACACAACACCACCACCTCCACCACCTGGTTGATATATTTTTAGGACCTCGGCTGGCCCACCTTGCCTTTCTTTTCTTTTTACCATTGGACTTTGTGATTTTAGAAAACATAGAGGGTGTGGAATTGTATGGGGTTTGACTTGATTTTATTTTGTTGACTATGTATGACCACAGTTTATTTTATTAACTATTGAAACTTAGTTTATTATGGGTTGTTTTGCTATTCTTGTAATTGATTTTGGGTTATTTTTGCTATTCTTTTGCAGTTGGGTCCTTTTTCTTTTTTTGGCGTGTGTTAGTTGTCCCCATGCACACTCACATGTATGCAATTGCACATATTAGAATATGAAAGTCTATAATTAGTGTGAGTATCTGGCTCTTAATTTTGAGCATGATGGCAACAAAAGAATTTGTAATGCATGACCCCATGTTAAATGGAGTAGGGACTCGATTGTTTGACAAATTAGAGTACAGATGACTTTAAGAATCAAGACCTAATATGTCTGGTCTCCCTTTTGATCTCGAGACTGTCTTTTTTTGCATTGATCTTGAGGTGTGCTTTGACTCAGGGACTCTCTGATAAGGAGATCTTTATGGACATAGAAGTAAACACCACCTGAAGTGATGGGACACCTTGAAAAGGATACTTTGAGCTAAATAAGGAATAAGAGAGAATAATAAGAACAATGTGATCATCAATCGAAATCTAGAGCCTGATCCCAGGGCTTTTCAAAGGAACCCTAATACTTACTAACTTGGTAGTAGGAGTCATTGCTGTCAGCACTTTGTTACATGCAGGACTGGGGACTGGATGATCTTACCAAATCGAACCTCGAGGTTTGGTTGGTGTTCGGGGGTGAAGTTCTGAGAGGAGCTGATACTTGGAATGCATCGTTTGATTGGTGGGGGAAGTCTGATGGATCCCATTACAAAAACCCTCACTAAAACCTCTTAGTCTTAGTACTCTTCTGATTGGTCTTAAGAAGTAAATCCTTAGAATTCTTTGAAGTGAGATGTTGATGTTCTCATCCTTCCTTGTTCGCTACTCCCGAATAGCGAGTTAGACTCAAGTTTTGAGAGTGTCCGTTTTAAAACTGCCGTTGAAACACACTTCTTATACTTGGAGCTCCTTGGGAAGATTTTGAGCATTAAAAATGGGGTTGTTCACCAGCCAGAACGAGGATGGACCAGTCTGGATGCCCCAGCTAAACAAGTAAAGCGATCAAAGATACATTGAAGCCCCGTTTAATATGGACTCCTTCTCGTTTATTGTCATGTGTGCTCTTATCCCATATATCGTCATACTCTAGTTTCCACGTATTCTTTTGTGTACCTAGGTGAGTCTATTCTTGACAGAGGATAAGTGACTAGTTAAATTGTTGATTGAAGAGATGAATCATGCGTGCATTGAGTTAAATTCTGGTGTTACATTCATGCGATTCGCGGTCTTTTCATTAATATTATACTTTATCCTGTATGTTGTATTATTTCTATGATTGCGATGTTGGAATCAAGAGCGTAAGAGGCAAAAACAAAGCGAGCGGATGGTGAAAAGCTGGCATCCGCAGGGGTTACGAGTTCGGCTGGCCCCTTAGCCCGCGCGGTGAGCATATAAGTCATGCGGAGACCCCCTTCCGCAGCGAAACCTGAACTAGAAAGCGTTTGAAATCAAGCCTCGGGTCTTCTTTTTGTGAAATACCTTACGTGATGAAGCGAGTTTTCCACACCAATTATGGGAACTTCGAAAAAACCACTGAATTTACAGGCCATTGATGGGCTCGCATCTCGAGGTATAAAAGGGGAGTAATTTCGAAGCACAAGTGGAGATTAGATCGGGAAGAAGAAGGAGATACAAGAGAGAGAGATCAAGAGAGTCGGATTCGGGAAAGATCGCGAAGACGAAGTTTTCTCAGTTGTTTCCCTTCGCTACTTCCATGATTCGATTATTAATATGTAATGAATAATACAGATGATGAACTAAATCTCTTTTCTCAGGTTTGTAACCTCAAAACTCAGTTTGTGGATGGTTTTGGTTTGAAACTGACGATTTGTAATAAGAGGATTCATATGTTTCACTTTAATTGAGTTTTGTTACATGTTGTTATGCGGCCAACATTGACATGCTAATGTTGGGGTTGAGATCGAGAAGATAATTTCAAGGACATGGTTGGCTTAACATGGATAGTCGAAGAATAGAATATTCCCGGACGCAAGTGTGGCACTAGGGTTTGCACGTTTGCTGACATTTCGGGTCGAGGTTGGCGGAGATCTGTTACACTTCAGCAGCCCGAGATAGAAAAATATATCTCTGAGAGAATATCTTGTAGGAAAGATCGACCCATAACATAACTTTCATATCGCCCAACACTTCGTAACCCTTAATTAACGTTAGAAATCTATCAGGATATGGTAGGAATAAATTAAAATACAGGTTTTCTCGTCATCACGTTATATATTCAACACATTACGATTACTAAGTTTTTGTTAGTGATAATTTAATAATAATTCCTCTGGGATTATGTCAAATATCGAGAAGTCATTAAATCGATGGTCGACACACTTCTCTTCGAGGAGCGACATGACTAACCACTACCTCGATCGACTCGCTGCGTGCACTTGCACACAGGTTTTGCATTTCCCCTGTTCAATTTCTACACTCTACTACATTGACTCGTCATGCATCAAACTATGTGACCAAAACCTATATTCGATTAAATGGATTAGGTGTAAATATTCTCTACGGTCAGGAGGCAATATTACGCCAGGACAAAATGAGAAGACTATAAGGTAATATTGAGCATATCAAATTTGGAAGATTGAATCACGTTTGGTGAGTTTTTCTATGGAGGCAACTATTTCCATTATGATATTTATATGGAGATCAATTGATATTTGATGAGCCAAAATCTGGATATTTTGTAAGATATTATCAGAATAAAATATAGGTAACCAAATGGATAATTGCAGCAGTTAAGGAACCTACCACTGTTATGATTGAATCATCTTAATCGAAATTTCAAAAAAGATTATGAAACCTTTAAAATAAATAAGGGACCATAATGCGTTTCAAAGGTCCCTGGAGCGTCTGAGCAGTTGAAGATTCAAAGGTTGGGGAGTTTTCCATGGCATTGAGTGTTATTCTTATGTATGCCGGAGTTTCTATAGAGGAAATTTGGGCATGTGGGTGGCGCCAGTTAGCTTGTTTGAAATGAGGGGACCTCATTGTATATTCAATGTATGAGAGAATTAAGGTGAGGAAAGGCGGGTGGAAAGTGAGGGACTTTGCAGCTCATGTAAGACCAAATAACCTGAATTGATATATAATGGAATCCGCTTTGTTGGGGCATGGCCCCACGGATGTAAACGGCCCGGCGTATATAACAAATCTCTTGTCATAACAAACTATTTACTCTTTAGTTAATGTGAAGAAATATAAAAAGAAAATGATGTTTTCTCATTGATTGGTGGTGATTGAACATTATAGGCCTTGCCTGCCTTATATATCAAGAGAAGACACGGATAACAAATCATTACAAAAATGAAGGAAAAATATTCTATTGAAAGGAAAGGGAACAAATAAGAAGATATTATAATAACTCTATGCTTTTCAACTACCTTTCCCTGCAGATGAACATATGATTTATAGTGCTTTTCAAACTTGTCTAGTATCTGATGGATCATATGAGAACGAAGGGCTGGTAAGATATTTGCTGGTTAGTCACTCGAGTTGAGGAAGCAAAACTAATAGTCATATCTTGAGAGGCAATTTTTCTCGAATGAAGTAATGGTCCGCTAATCACAGTTAGTCTCTACGCTGAAAGGCGGGTTGGAAGCAATGTGTAAGACTCTTGGTTTCATCACACACAAGCGTCATTTGTCCTATCCTTCCCAAATCTTAGTCTGAAGAGCTATTTGAGTTATATAAGCTTGCCAAGTTACTAAAGCCGCTACTTTGATACCGCTTCCGTGACTAGACTGCCACCACATATTGTTTCTTACTCTTCCAGGATATTAAGTTGCTTATAATAATACACACATCCCGGGCAGCATTTGTCTACGTGTGAGCCACCTACCAGACCACAATAGCTAACAATCCGTGTGACTCTGTTCATATAACACCCCGCTTGGTGTTCCTTTGATATAACGGGCGATACCGGACACAAAGATCCTGACTACCGCGATGATGACCGCAAGAACTGACTACTACACTCATAGAAAAGGAAATGTCTGGTTGAGTGATGATAAGGCAGTTTAATCCCACTAGTCGCGCCGAGCATTCCCAGATCTCGCAGGCTCCCTCGCTTCAAGCACAAGCTTAACATTAGACTACAGGGTGTCTACAGTTTAATAGCCTAGCATACCGCTTCCACCAATATATCTACAGACATACTTCTTTAACTATTTGAATTAGGATTTGAGCTATCTCAATCCTTATAAAAGGGTTTGAGTTTCCTAAGTCATTTGTTTGAAAGGATCAAGAGGTGTCGTTTAAGTTTCCAAATGCCATCCTCGACCACGTCGTTATAACAATGTCATCCACATAAACAATCAAATGGGGATGTAATCGGCTCGACGAGCGTATGACGACAAGACAGTAGTCCCGATGTACCCGGTCACCGAACCTTATAACACAGCCAAGCGGCAAACTAATCGAGGACTCGCTTTAGGCCATATAAAGAACGACGAAATTCTGCATACCAAAACCGCACCCGAGCAACAAATCTAGCGCTGCTCCATATACCTCCTTGGCAAGGTCACTATGGAGAAATGCATTCTTGATGTCCAATTGATACAGGGGCTAAGAGTTCATAAGAACCATAGATAAGAGAAGACGAACGGAAGTCTCATTAGAAATAGGAGAAAAAGTGTCATAGTAATCAGAGCCAAATACTTAAGTATACCCCTTGGCAACCAAACGAACTTTAAGTTTATCCACTCCACCGTCCGAACCAATCTTAACAGTATAAACCCAACGACAACCAAAAGGGGACTTGTCAACAAGAAAGGGGACTAGTCCCAGCCGTACAAGAATGCAGAGCGACCATTTCTTCAACCATCACTGCTTCCAAATTCTGATGAGAAAGGGTCTCATGTGTACGTTGTTAGAAGAGAATGTAAGATAAGGTGGAAATAAAGGCAAAATATGGTGAGGATAAACGATGATAAGACAGAAAAGTATAAATAGGCTGAGGATTACGAGAGGAGCGAGTACCTTTCCGAATTGAGATGGGAGGATCAGCGATTGACGGCAAGACCGGCGTCATGGAGGGGGGGGTGCCATGGGAGATGAGTTATCGGAGGCCCAATGTCAGTACGCAGACGAAGAGTATAAACCTGCAACGGTTGAGGTGAAGTAGCATGGGACTCAAAGGATAATGCCGAAATGAGAAAGATGAGAGGTAGAGATAAGACCTTAGGACTGGAAGGCGGTGGGGAAGAGAAGATATAAGAGTGTTAAAAAAATGTGACATCAACGGGAACGAAGTATCAATGTGTATCGGTAGAGTAGAAATGATAACTGCGTTGAAGGCGGGAATAGCCAAGGAAGATGCACTTCGCAACCTTAGCAAAAAGTTTATCTTGGCCAGGAGTGAGTATGTTGACAAAACAAGTGCAACCGAAGACACGCAGAGGGAGACATAAAAGGCTGATTAGGCGACAAGAAATTTAGGACCCGATCACCTAGTACGTAAGAAGGCATGTGATCGATCAAATAGAAGTGTAAAGCAGATAGTATCCTCAAAATGTTGAGGAATTGTATGGTGTAAGAGAAGAGTGGGAGTTGTCTCAACTAAGTGACGATTAGATTCTTGCGCTTAGCCACCCTATTTTGTTGGGGAGTGTAAGCACAAGAAGATTGATGAAGAATCCCATGGGAGGATAAAAAGGCAGAGAAAGGGGCAGAGAGGTATTTCAGCATTATCACTGTGTAAGATGCGAATAGAAGTATGAAATTGATCATAATCTCAAGAAAGAATTTTTCAAAACACCAAATAGCCTGGTCGACTTTCATTAAAAATAGCCAAGCACAACGGGAAAATCATCAATAAATGTAACAAAACACGGAACTCAAAGGGTGACACAGCTCAGATCTGACCTCAAACATCAAGCAGGATCGAGCCTCAAAAGGAGACTTGGTTCGAGACTCTAATCGCTTAGGGAACGAAACACGAGTATGGTTCCCAAGATGACACGACTCACACTCTAGTGAAGATAAGCTGGAAAAGCGAGACACCATCTTCCGAAGCTTGGAAATTTTCGGATGACAGAGGCAACGATGGACGAGAAGAGGTTCATCCATTGAAGTGTAGACGGTGGAAGATGGGGCTGAACTGAGATGATAAAGGCCTTTAAACTCATGTCCTATGCCACCGTCCCCTCGTACTCGGTCCCGCAAGCAAGGTCACTTAATAGTGAGAAAAGGCAATCGAATAATTAAGATCATGGATTAATTTATTGATAGAGATAAGATTAAATGGAGAATCAGACATAAAGAATAAGTAAGAGGTAAAGAGGGAGGAGGGTATCTCGATCTTTGGCCATGGTTTGAGTCCCACAGCCAAAGTAATCTGTAGCGGCGTGATAGTAAGGGAAGAGAAGAGATCCTTATTACCAGACAGATGATCAGATGCACTAGAATCGAGAATCCATGGACCAAGAGAGTGTGCGATAGAGGCATTACCGGTCCGGCAACAAACGTAAGTAATGGAGGTAAATTTGTGTACGAGCTGTAGGCCAATTAAATCTCTCTCATATTCACCAGCGTAGCAGTCACTCCTCGAGATGGAGACGGGAGGCCGCATCCTGTGTGGCGCTCAAAAGAATGGGCTACATGAGCAATGCGAGGCGAGCGACCATGTAATTGATAACACTTGTCTCGAATGTGACCCAGTCTATTATAGTAGGTACAATAAGGTCGCTGGCCTCTGCCTCGGTGGCCACCACGAATACTCCGAGAATCAACGCGAGGGTGAGATGGAGCAAGCATTACCGAAGTCTCATTGGAAACCTCAGAGAGCCGAGACCGAGTCGTACTGGATGAATGGTGTAGTAATCGAACAAAAATGTCATTAAAGGTCGAGATAGTGTGTTTTGAGGCCACTGACGCTGCCAACCAGGCTAAGTTTAATGCGAGAGTAAGGATCATAAAGATTTGATCCATGGTGAGCGGTGAAAATCTCGAACTCGCGGATCTTGAGCAGACAAATTAGAGCTCATTTTTCACGTTAAATATCTCGCCCAACAAAGAAAGATAATTCCATACCAAGTCGCCCGCATCATCAACGGATGGTATGACACGCAGGTATCAACATCATCAATATATAAATTCTTCGCACGGGTCCAGCGGGGTTGACAAGGTTTGATAATCCTAAAGATTGTCGAAAGTGTTTGGGTCATGGATTGGTCAAAAAATGTTACATAAGTAAAGCATCGTGTTTCACCCACCGAGGACGTTATCTTCTTCAACACACCAGATTCGCAGAGGCTAGATGGTCTTCAACACCATTTCTAATAAACCATAATGTAAACAGACCGCCTAAGACTCCGATAGTTATCACTTCCCTTGAATCGATGGATAGTTATCATGGGAGTTCCAAACATAAATGAAGAAAAACTCAAAGCTTTTTCAGCCATAGTGAGAAACAACAAAATCGCAAGAAGACTCAAATACCGTGGCTAAAAAAATATAGTCAGAATGTGAGAAAAGCCTATGGATGATGCTAAGGCTCGAAAATATAGAGAACAATCACTATAACAATAGGTAGGTCATGAAATCTGTAGAAATCTAGGGTTTCATAGCTTGGCGGAGAGAAAATAAGGTAGAAATCCTAGATGCAAGCCTTAAATGGAGAAACCAAGGGGTTAGGAGGGACTTCCAGGAGGAAACGATCGAGTTGGAAGAAGGCGGTGGCCAGAGACTAGGCCACACCTGTCATGCACCACTCACGCACCGATGCATGGTGACTGCCATAGAGGAGAAGTCACGCGCATGGAGGCACGTTACACATTAGTTGTCGCCGGGGTTGCTGTCGGCATGTAGATTAGGCGACAACAAACCCGATGGTGGGGTTGCCGGTTGAAATGGAGCAAATAATTAAAGTTCAACGGAGAGGTTTTCCTAAGGTCAGAGAGGTTTGACTATGACGAGGATTCTCGGGGCTTCCTAAGACGACAATTTTGATGGCTAGAATAAGATAACTATTAAGTGGTTTCATTTAATCAGAACACGACAAAGCCCTAACTCGAACCTTCCATGGCTTTGATACCATGTGAAGAAAATGTAAGAAAACGTATGCTTTTCTTACTGATTGAATGAGTGAATTGAACATTACAGTCTCTACCTACTTTCTATATATAGTTATCGTGAAGACATAAAAGGGTAGCCAAATCAAGTACAAAAAAGTAGTAAGGAAAATATTGTACAAAGAAAATGAAGGGAATAAACGAGGATATTCTAAGAATATCCTATGATTTCAAATGTTGGCTAATGGTTAACATCGAAGCCGAGCGACAGGTTGAAATTTATCAAGCATCACGTGAAGATATTCCACACTTAAGAGAACAATTCATGTGTTTGATCAAACACTTAGAAGTCAAGTTCACTCAAATCAAATAACCAATATTTCAAATCTAAAATTTGCGGACGCCCCAACTCACACAATACCTGTCAAGCGAGGGTGTAAGACCAGAAATTCCACTGAAAAAGGGAAAATCGCACTTCGTTAAAAATCCAAAATTTATTCTCTTCTTAGATCTCGCATTTATGAAACCACTTCACCATCGAATCGTCTCGTGAAATCTAGCTAGCACGCAGGCCCTGTGAGAATTCGAGATACAGGCTGACACGCTTTTCGAGGTCCGCATTTCTCGTGCCGTAAACGGTATTTGATGTGAAAAAAAATCACATATAACATGTACTCATGTGCCATAACCGCATGAGTAGAGAACGATGAAAATGGATGGTCGAGATAGTGCTTTAGTAAGTTAAAATCGGGGGATAGAAGGACAAATTGGGCATTTTAGAATTTGTCTTAAATGATAATAAGACAAAAGTTTGTATAGTACTCATCTTCTCTCAAACTGAAAGAGAAGAAAACGTATACAGGGAGTCTTACAAGTGTTTTTGATTTCATTTCAAACAGAGAACGCCTAACTTCTCTCTAGAATCGTGGGAGATCCGAATTACATACCGTCAGGACAAGAAGGAGCCGCCACGCTGAAAGGGCTTCAAGGTGGCAAATTTAATTTTTGAGGAGTTTTGACAAACTCCGAGAGGTAGGAGTTTTCCTACTTGGGTTTTACACTTTATTTAAGTAGTTTTACAACGTTTCTATTGCCTGAGGCCTGAACGGCCAGTCGTTTCGACGCTCCAAATCTTGGAACCGAAATGTTAGGATTTTGAGACCCACGAACAAATCTCGTGACGCTTTGCACTGCTTGGGTTGTTAGCTGTGTAAATTCAGAACAAATCACGAAGTTGAAATGAAATGAGCTTTAGGTTGCTTGATCGGTCCCAAATCTGGGACCCACCGTTATAATTTTGAAACCTCAAATGGACAAATTTCAAAAGCTCACTGACCGGCTTGTGATGGGTAATGATGGAAATTATGTAATAAATGGTGTTTGGCATGTATAGGCCTGTAATGGTCAGAAATGTCTGGCTAAAGTGAACCGACGATTATGATTTTCCTCTGAATAGTAACCGAGGGTTTCACTATCGCCGAGAATAAAAAGTTCTGTTTTTAGAATTAATGTGTTTGGCTCTGCAATTAAAGTAGAATTTGCTATTTGATCATTAGCCCATGTGAGCTAATTTTGACGCGATGGAATGTGAAAATTGCATAACATGATTGTGTGATAAAGTTTATGTGAATATATGCACATTTATATTTACATGTGACATGGGACCGTAATGGAATTGACATCATGCATTCCATATGCACTGGGGCACCCTAGACGATAGGAGTGAGTGCAGGAGGTAATTCTAGAGAGAATGGTTTCTGGGAGGGTCAACAAAACTAAAATGATCTGGGAGTAGAATTGTGATTAAAATATCAATCAGTTTGAGACGCCCCAATTGATATACATATATACATCGGAGGCTGTCCTATAACAAATACACAATTTCATACGAGGCTTATATGAGTGTGAGAGCTTCTGAGGACTCCGCACGAGATAATCACAGACATTCATAGATCATGCATTTGCTTGAATGTGTGTTTATTTTGGAACATTGCATATACCTAGGTGAGAGTAGCCCACTTAGGGTGATTCCACTATCGAGCATTAGCTCACCCCGTCGAGGGATATTATTTTACGTGTACAGAGCGTATGAGGAGACTGGCCATCCTAGAGACTGAGCTTAAGAAAGTTTCTGACAGGGCTTGGGTTATGATGTATGACATGTATTAGAATTCTAATTTTAATATATGTGTTGTATAAGAGTAATATTTGAACTCTCGAAACTATCGGATATACTGACATGTATATTGTGATGAGTATCAGGGTACGGGCCTAAGAGGCCGCTTTTACTCAGATATAGATATCATGTGATCGATGTTGATTTGGGACAAAGTTATATTATGTGTTGTATTTGGGTAGCCTCGTACAAAGGAGACTCGCCCTCGATTTTCGTGGAGATGCCTGTCACCCGACATTCACTTAGTGTTTCCGCTGCAAGGACTGCAGTCAACCTGACCTCGGTTTCAGGCCACAAATTGTGACAGAGCTTAGGTATACAAATACCTAGGAGCTGTCATATCCATCACCACTGGGTGGTCGGATGCAGAGTATAGGCATATGAAACCTAGTGATTGAGGATTCAAGCCAGTCATAGTCGAGTAAGGAACATCACCACTCAGTGGTTCACTGCTCGAGTTTAGGCATGAGATTACCTAGAAATCACTGACAAAAACTGGGGACATCACATGCACGTGTTTGGTGTGTTTTGTGTGATTTGATGAAATGTTGTGTAAATGTTTGATGAATGGTATGTATACCATGTTATGAGTTGTGAGATTGTTTGTGTGCTTAGTGATTAGCACATAAGAAAACTTTTGGGAGTTTTACAGTGAATAAAACTGGAAGAATAAAATAAAAGAAATAAATTTTTAGAAATTTATTTATGTTGATAATGAAATCGAATTTAATAAATTTTGAGGTTGAACATTAGGTTAGTGTTATATGTGCGAAAGTTTTGAGGAAATTCCTGACCATTTTAAGTAAATGAATCCAAAGGAAGAAAACAAAATAAATTTTTAAGCAATTTATTCGGTTTATCGAGAAATGAAAAAATATGTATATATATATACCGTATATATGTATATATGTGGAGAAAATGTTTTACAAAGGTAAAGTCGTGGAAAAAGAAAATAAAGAAAATAAATTTTATAAATTTATTTTGGTATGAGGTGGAAGAAAATAATATTTTAGGTTTTACAAGGTAAATCGAGAAATGAAGAAAATAAATTTTTATAAATTTATTTGAGTGTTCCGAAAATGAAAAAATGTATATATTTTTTTTGCAATTTTCAAAGAGTTTAAAATGAAAATAATAATAATAATAATAATAGAAAAATGCAGCCAGAATTGACGGGCTACTGCCCAAATCGTATTGTGAGAGAAGGATTTGTATTGTGATATGACCTAGAGAGGCTGAGATTGTATTGCAAGGGAAGGCGGCTGTGAGGATTGTATTGCAATATAATTATTGTATTGCAAAGTCGGAAAGGGTACGAGCATGGCGAGATCGACGCAATACACCCAAGGTATCAGGACCGAGCAAAGGCCTACGTGAGGGAAGTGTATCATATGATTGTACGCAAGAGACTTGGTCAGACACCAGACGCAATACACTCCGTGTATTGTGACCCTGGGAGCAAAGTGGACACGGGCGTGGCTTTATCAGAATACGTACCACCGCATCAAATGACACGACACACAGTCGCGCGCATCAGGGCGCGCAGGAGTCAAGGCAGCGCACAGCGCTCGGGCGTGCAAAGACAGCGCCGGGCGCCCAAAGACAGCGCCGCTGGCGAGCAGGCAAAGACAAGCACGCGGGGCGAGCAGCGTTGCGGCGACGCGCAGGCGCGCGCCGGGCGGCGTGCCGCCAACAGCCGTGCACTCTGCACCTGTACCTATTTTTCGAATCTCGCTTTGACTCGCACTACTTGGCGAGTAAATTTTTTGGACATTGTTCGGAACTCCTGCTCATGAACACGTTTCATCACAAATATATATATATATATATATATATATATATATATATATATATATATATAGGGTATATATATATATATATATATATATATATATATATATATATATATATATATATTTTTTTTTTTTCGAAATTTTTTTATTAAATTAAAATAAAATCAAGTAAAATTTGACAACTTTTCAAAAAATAAAATTTCAAAATGAAATTTTGTTGATAAAATATTTTAATGTATATTAATTGTCTTGCATTACTTGTAAATGCAAGGACAATGTGTATACACTGATTTATGTGTATGAATAGTGTCTCGGTTGTGTTTATGCCTTAGAGATACTGTATTGAGAATTAACTTGCCATTGAACTGAATAGATGGCTAGTCGGACGGGGGCGTGGGGCGTCGAAGTGCTGATCCGAGACACCCGCCCAGGTGTTTGATCGTGAGCTTTGCGAGGAATTTGTAGGTATTACGGCCGGCTCAGCATACGCCTGAGGCTGGTATAGCGGTAGTCGGGGAGGTCACAATAACCTCCCTTGGAAGTTTAGGGCACATCATCATCGGGCATTCACGGAAGGAGGAGATCGATGATGGACATTGGTTCATCGCAATTGAGAAGGTGTTAGAGGCTATGGAGATTACCTCTGACCTGCCCGGAGTGAACAATTTGTGTTCGACTAGAAGTGAGCCGAATATGGGTGGAATGGGCGAGGACCTCTGAGACCTTAGAGGGGCCGTTGTATGTGAGTTTACCCCTAGGGATTAGGGCGAGAATAGGGATGATATGTCGCGGTTGCAAGTTAGAGATCTCGGGGACTCTGCTCTGCAGTGGACTGGTGACACACCCGTTACCGGCGGCGGGCGTCTTGCCACTCCCATGAAATGCAGTGAATTCTGCTCAGCATTAGAAACTCCTGTGAGACGAGAAGCCGTATTGCTGCTTAAACCTCTATAAAATTTTTCTTTTTATTTTTAGGTTTAGGATTTGGTAAATCTTAGCGTGGAAAAACTGACATGACCAATTTGCACCTAAGTAAAATTCAAATCACAGTATCACATCCGATTTACCTATATCCAAATATGGCAGCTTATTTATACCAACATGTTCTCCTGACTAACTATACTATAAATACATATGTTCCAATATACATATTCAAAGTATGTTCTACAAAAGAATATAATTAATACCGGCACTTATCACGATGTCGGGACAAAATCCTATTGTGCTGCTCAGGCGTCTTGCGTACTGTGCACAGGAAAATAGTTTTAAAATACAAAATAATGAGCTAAATGAGCTCAGTGAGTGTATGCTTTTATAAAAGGTTTTGCTTTTCCGGAAAAACCTCAAAACTGTAAAACTTTCTTTTACAATATTTTCCAGAAGCTTTACTTTCGCTGCTTACTTGAAAGTTTCCTAAAACTTTTCTTTAACCCCTTTGCTTTTATACTTACTTGCTTTTAAAAGTTTATAAAAATTTTAATACTTTCTTGCTTGTTTGCTTTCTTTAAGCGTATAAAACTCTATTGCTGGCAGAAGTTTATAAAACTTCTCAAAATTTCCCTTTGCTTTATCTTGCTTGAAAAGTCTTTTTAAAACCTTTCTACAAACCTTTGCTTTAAAGTTTCTCAAAACTTTTATAAATACGAGGAGCCTTGGCTCGGCGTATGCTTTGAAAATAAAGCGGGAGCTGGGCTCAGTACGAACTGCTTGAAAATCTACGGGAGCTTAGCTCGACCGATCGTTTGAAATCTAAGCGGGGCCTAGGCTCAACCGTTTGCTTTAAATCTCTCCAGGAAGCACAGGCGGCGGGAACCAATGGTTGATTTTCAAGCGCGTATATCATGCTCGCAAAGCATCTGACCCCCTTTGGAACTGTTGCGCTACTTATTGTACCCTAGGCTGAACACGGGGCACATGCTCAGCGGGTGCAGTGGAAGGACAGCTGTCAGCGTCACCTTTCCGTGATATGGTGGAATTGACCTCGTCATGTCTGCCATACTTAGTTAGAGGCTCCATTGCTCGATACGTGTCACGAAAGTGCTAGCAACTTTAGGCTGTTTTGTGATTATTCTTTTTGCTTGCTTGCTCTTTGAAAAATGGTTTTACAATTTAAAACCATTTGCTTGCTTGCTTGCTTACTTGAAAAATGGTTTAATTATTCAAAAACCATTGCTTTACCTTATTTGCTTGCTTTTCAATTATGGTTTAGAAATCAAACCATTTTGCTTGCTTTGACTAAATGTATGATTGGATGCATCGAACCGTTAACACTTATAAACTCATTACTTGCTTCTTGAAAATGGTTTGCAATCAAAACCATGAAATACCGATTAATAAGCAGTATATATATATATATATATATATATATATAATACACTAGCATTTCGAAAAATGAGTTTAGAACACTCCCACCTCTTTGCTTGCTAAGCGAAACACAGTTCCATACTATTCAGCCTTTGGCACCTTTACACACTCAATCGAATACGATGACAAATTAATCACCTACGTAATCGCATAACTTAACATACTTCCCTAGAGCTTAATGCAGCTCAGCGAATATGTAGGCGGTGAGGTCGCATAGCGTTTTAAAGTCGAGTTCAATCTTATTCGAACCTATCTTAATCATTTAATAAGGTTCCTAAGCTATCGATATACGAATCAGGGCTTAATTACACATGAAAACATAACGTGCAGGCATTTGGGACATGTGTGCCAGTGCACCTGGACTGTCTTAGGTACACATTACATTAGAATTGGGGTGTCAAAATTTTATGAACATGTTATTTCCTTGCCCATACATTTGGGGTGTATCTTAGGTACACCCTAATACATGTAGAGTACACCTTAGAAAATTGCCCAGTTTTATATTTTCCCACTTTTGATACCAATTCACTTCATACAACTTCTATAATCCCTAACACCTCCAAGAATTATCATGGAAGTCATCGAAAACAACTCCCTGACATAGATAGTGTATGACTCAATACAAAATAGGGAGAATCAGGAATAGACTAGATCATGAGACTCTTCGACATCATATAGTGATCGTTCTATATTCTTCTCCCGATTGGGGTTTTACTTCTCATAACCCAACAATTCAAGGTTAAGTGTGCTCTTTGCACCAAAACTAGACACGAAGAACTTGTCACCATTCTCCTTGCAGAGATCCTAGAATCCGTCTTTAATAGTTCTGAGAAGCGAGGACATGCCTGATTTTTGGACTTCTCCTCCTCCTTTCCTCTTCTTCTCTCCTTGCTCTCTTCTTCTCAAAACCGTGAAGCCCTAACCTTTTGGAGACCAAAATGAATTATTTTGTTTGTCTCCCACATTCATATGCTAAACTTGCCTTGTTTAACAGATTAGCCCTCATCTCTTTAATATTACTTGATACTGACTTTTGAAATTTCTATGGCCCATCTCTACATAATGATTTTGCTTTTCATAATCTTTTGCTAAATAAAAATTGTACCCTTGGTTTTAATACCACAAATTGGGTTTGCAAATTATCATTTCTCTATTTAGTCTCCAAAAATACTACAATGTGACACTTGGTACTCTTATACGCCTACGGGTATCATGTACTGTACACTCTCTCAGGACTGGGATTGTTCTGCGAGGATCATGGACATGTCAGAGTTCGATGTCATCTCGAGATGGATTGGCTGATAGCTTATAGGGTCGTTATCGATTGTGAGCGTAGGAGGGTTACCGCACACGCAGGATGGTACTCGTGTGGTATTTCGGAGACCAGCACCTTGTTTGCCCCCGAACCCCGATATCTGAGTCAGTGTGGGGACGATTAGCGAGGTTGGCTAGAGAGCCTTACCCTGGAGGACGAGGAGAGACCAGACTTAGATCTACCTCGAGTAGTAGGCAAGTATGTGGATGTTTTTCTAGATGAGCTACATTTGCACGGGTAGTGAACTTGATATCGAGTTGGTACTTAATCCATCTCTATGACTCCCATGGGTGCCGGTTGAGTTACGGGAACTTAGAGTCCCGATTCACAGGGGAGCTATTGGACAAAGGGGTTTATCGGGCTGACCTTCACCATGAGGCGCCGGTTACATTCTGAAGAGAAGGATAAGATCCTTGTGTGATTAAACCAATTGAGACGGGGTTGTAGTCGAATCGATACCCATTGCGAGGGATTGATGATTTATTTAACCGAGTTGAGAGGAGCGAGTCTACTCGAATGAACCTTATGCTGGATTACCATCGGTGAGGGTTAGGAGGCGAGATATCTTTAAGACATCGTTTAGGGCGTGTTATGGGCACTTTAATTCTGGTGATATACTTTGGATTGGCGAATCGCCGGTACATTCATAGATCATGCATAGGGTATTCCAACCCTATCTAGTCGGTTGTCGCAGATCTTAGTGGATGACATCTTTGTCCCCACTCGGTCGAGTGGGAACATGGTCCCCGCGAGGATCGTTTACGGTTGTTGAGACCATCAAGCTTATAAGCGGAAGTTCAGTGGGGTGCGAGTTTGAAACTGCGGGTGAGATTTTTAGGCCACGTGGTTGTCGGGGGTGTCGGTCGACCCGGAGAAGGTCGAGAAATGCGGTGATGGGTTGGGAGAGGTGAAGTCAGTCTTCGAGATATGAAGTTTCTTGGGATTAATTTGGGTATTCACAGGAGGTCGAGAATGGGCTGAAGTTAGCCATTAGGGGGAAGGATCGTAGTTTAGCCCTCTTTGGACATGGGCTCCATGGTTGGGACGACCACTGACCGTAGAGAGAGATCGGATGCAGGGCACTCGGGGATGCGGTGTTGGTAGCAGAGGGAGGATGTGACCTTTTTAGTTGGGAAGAAGCCAGAGAGAGCTTTGCTTCACCGAGGGTCAGGTAGGGCGAGGTGGGCATGTGAGATGAGTTGCCTAGGGACGGGGATCCGAGGGCTTTGGAACAGCAGATCCCGAGTTCGGCGTAAACGAGGAGAGTATCACGGTTTTATTCCTCGCTACTGGTATGGGTCGGAGGAACCGGGTTTCGATTCGGGGGTGCTATACAAGGCACTCCCGACAACATAGATGAGCCGGGGGCTAGGTGTGGGTCGAAGTCAAGGGACGGATCGAGTTGCGCGACGAGCGTGGTGGACCTTAGAGTGGTAGACTGTGGTTTTGTTGATGTCGGGCTTAACATGGATGAGTTGGCCATCGGGTTCACGACCCAATGGTGGGTTATGAAATTAGTTTGTCATACTCGACCACGACCTTGGATTTGGGCTTAGAGATTAAGGCCTTTAGAGAAGCCGGGGAATGAATTTTCTTCCCTAGGGTGTAGGGTGAGTTGACACGATAGGTCGGGATTATGAGTGAGAGGTCTGGGGATTACGCATGGTAGACCCGGAGTGGGTGTCGCCGAGTATGGCATTGCTCCAGCGTTCGTGAGCGATAACATCGGTCGAGTCGGGTGTAGGGTGCGATACGGTCATTCGCACTCTTGGTGAGTGTGGGTTGAAGTTGTCTTTTAGGACTTAGTCGATGAAGACTCATAGTTCGATTCGATAAATGAAGAGTAATTAGGTGTATTGGGCAAAGCAAGAAGGGGGCAGTTAATCCCCTAAGGTGAGAATCCACGGAGTTAGAGTTGTAGGGCAGGGAGATATCCTTAAATTTACGTAGAATGAGGCTCGAAGTGTAAGTAGAAGAGTTAGGGTTAATCAAGACTAAGAAAGCTTACCAGTCGAGGTTATCACGTAGACTTAGAGTCGAGTGAGAGGAGTTGGGAGTGACTCAAGATTTGGATACCCCTTTGGCCGATTACCATTGGGTGTTGTTGAGCGGGCAAGGGCTGTTATATGGATATCCTTTGCCAGGCATGGACTAGGTGTGGTCCATTGGATTATCGGTGTGACAGGAAAGTCGGCGTTTACACACAAAGTAAGGGTTGTGTAAGGGTTACACGTTGTGTGTGGGATCATATCTGGGTGTTAGAAGGGCGAGGCTGCGGGCATCGTCACGAGTCATAAGGGTAGAGGAGCATTTGCCCTTAGTGGAATTCGCCTACAACAATAGTTATCAGGCGAGTATACAAATGGCACCATATGAGGCATTGTATGGGAGGCCATGTAGATTACCGTTATGTTGGACCGAGGTGGAAGAGAGCTTCATCATGGGTCCTAATTTGATTAGAGACACCTCTGAGAAGGTGAGCTTTATACGACGACGTCTTCTCACGGCTCAGAGTCGACAGAAGAGCTATGTAGATGTACGACGTCGACCCTTAGAGTTCGAGGTGGGGGATCACGCGTCTTCTTGAAAGTGATGCTGGGGAGTGGTCGAGGTTCGACGGCGTGGGAAGAGTATCAGAGATTCATAGGGCCTTTTCGAGATGCTCGAGGATGAGGTGTTGTAGCGTGCGGTTGAAAAACTGCTGCCCTGGCATGTCGGTGTCACGGGTGTTTCATCTCCATGCTCAGGAAGTATACTCCAGGTCAGGAGCTCATGTGGTGGATTGGGAGCAGGATAAAGGTTGACAACGATGGGACCTTTGAGAGGGACGGTATGTATTTTGAATGGCCAGTGATCAGGTTTTGGGAGTACAGGACCGTGAGGCCCCTGAGCGAGAGGTGCTATGGGCCTTTGTGGGTGGAGGAGTCTGTGGGACGAGGGACACCGATCTTGAGCCTATCCCTTCTTGTTTAGGGATGAAGGTATGTAGTTTTTAGTCGTTTAATAATTGAATGACAAGATTTACATGCATAGTAGGATGCGTTATATGCATGTGTTGTCATTTAATGATTATCCTGAATTTTGGGACGAAATTCCTTTTAAGAGGAGAATGTAAAGACCAGAAATTCCAATTTACGGAAAAAGGGGAAAATGTAATTTCGGTTAGAAATTGTAATTTCGATTAAAAGTCGAAATTTATTCTCTAGATCTCCCGGATGATAGAAAGCGGATTTCCTTTGTTGGAATTGTCTACATGTGAAATCTAGCTATATAGTAAAATTTCATAAATTAGAGAGACAGTAGGGGTTGAAACCCCACGTTTTAGAGGCATCGCATTTGGTCTGCGATAAAAGGTATTTGATGTGAAAAAAAATCACATATAACATGTACTCATGTGCCATAAGTGGCATGAGTAGAAATGATAAAAGGACTGTCGAGGATAGTACTTGGGAGTGTCAAAGCATTTGGGAAGAAGGACCAAAATGGGCATTTAGAATTTGTCTTAAATGATAATAAGACAAAAGTTTGCATAATCTTTCGTCTTCTCAAATTGAAAGAAAGCGTGAGGAAAACGAGGGGAGTGCTACGATAAAAGCTTTGCTTTCATTTTTCTAGTGAGAGGAATGTCAGGCTTCTCTCTGGGAGTAAGTGGGAGATCAGGTAGTCGGTGAGTCGTCGGGACAAGAGGAAGGCGCTCTACTTTCGAAAGGAGGGAAGCCTAGCGGTGGAGTCTGGAGCTTTGAGGAGTTTTGTTGACAAACTCCGAGAGGTAGGGGTTTCTCCCTACTTGGGTTTTACACTTTATTTAAGTGTTTTACAATGTTTCGGTTGGTTTGAGGCCTTGAACGGCCGTTTGATCGATTCCAAATCTTGGAACTGAAATGTTGGGATTTTGAGACCCACGAACAGTCCGTATCTCGATTTTGCTTGAAATTTCATTTAGGTTCAGAAGATAGTTATGTAAATTGTGAAATAAATCATGTATTGAGTTGAATGAGAACTGTGAGGACCGTTTGATAGGTCCGAATCTTGGGACCGGAATTATTATAATTTTGAAACCTCAAATGGAGCGGCCGTCACGGTTCACGAATTTGTTTTATGATAGATATGATGTATTAAATGAGTGTTTTAATATGTATAGAATTCGGTAATGGCGTGAAGAGGTCGGGTTCACAAAGTGAGCTGATGATTAGTGATTTTTAGAATAGTGATCGAGGTTTAAGCTATTCTTGGGAATAGTGTTCACAAAAATAATTTTTGTGAATTAATATGTTTAGTCGAGTGAATTCAAGTAGATTGCTCGTGTTTGATCATTAGCCCATGTGAGCTAATTTTGATGTGATGGAATGTAGAGTGCATAACATGATTGTGTGATAAAGTTTATGTGAATATATGCGTATTTTATATATTTCACATTGTATTATAGGCTTGTATTAGATTGGCATCATTGCATTCCATATGCCTTTGGAGGCACCACAGGAGGATAGGAGTGAGTGTGAGGTGAGTCTAAGAGGAGATGGTTTGGAGGGTTGTCTAAAACTAAAAATGATGGAGGAGTAGTCCATACCAAAATATCAATCGTCGGAGGCAGTTGATTGATATACATCGGAGGGTAGTCCATAAATAATATCAATCGTCGGAGGCAGGCTGATTGATATATATATACACATTGGAGGGTTGTCCACCAGGTAAACGTAATAATTCTCGCATACGAGGCTTGGCGAGTGTGAGGAGTCGATGAGAACTAGTGCGAGATGATCAGGTTAGAGAGCCAGTAGGATCATGCATTTGCTTGAATGTGTGTTTATTTGGAACATTGCATATGCGGCAGGTGGAGGTAGCCCATATGGTGATTCCACTGCGAGCATTAGCTCACCTTGTCGGGGATATTTATTTTCTGGTGCAGGTGGCGTGCGAGGGACGGCTCATCACAGGGCGGGCTTTAGAAGAAAGCTGGGATTGTGACTTTGGAGTTTATGATGTATGACGTATTAGGAATTCTCTAATTTTAATATATGTGTTGTATAAAGTAAAATTTGAACTCTTGAAACTATTGGATATAGATTGGACATAGATATTGTGATGAAGTATTGGTATGACCCCGAGAAGCGTTTTACTCGGATATGATATCATATGAGTTGATGTTGATTGGGACCAGGTTATGTACAGGTGTTGTATTTGGGTAGAGGCTCCCGTCTGAAGGAGACTGCGCCAGATTTTAAATGAGAGATGTCGGTCACGGCATTCCACGGTATTTCCAGCGGGTTGTGGTAGTCAACGGACCCGGAGTTTTAGGCGTCATAGAGGAGTGTCATTTTTTATTTTATTTATAAACTTATAACATTTAAACTGTTCATTCATCTCTAATGTTAAACATTTAACTTGTACTATATTACGCAGCCGACGGATTACAAAATATACAAGCTCCATATATATGGAAGTGTTCAATATTTACAATATTTACATTGTTTACAAAAACAAAACATATACAAAAATAGATCGAAAAGATTCTTTGAGTAGAGCTCTAGTAGTGTGTTGGCCTTGGTTCTTGATATGGAGTGTACGGCTTCGTTTTTGCTTCTCTTGTACCTACGGGCCAAAACATCAGGTGCTAAACATAGCTTAATGGGAATTAATACATATGGATGACCTCTAATAAGGGTCATCACACTTCTACACATGCATACACATCCTAACATATCATATCATTTAAACATGCTTATGCATATTTCATATTTACTTATCATACCATGTTTTTCATTTCTTATCATTTTACCTTTGCTTCATGTTCTTATCACGATATACTTGTTATCGCATAAGCGGTATATACTTCTCTTATCATATCATATCATTTCATATGTCATATTCAAGATCATTTTTTTATGTTTCATGCTATATAAACCTTAGAAGTGGATAAAGGAAACTATAGGGCAGAAGGTCTTTGTAATGACTGACAGAGACCAGTGACGATATCTTTGTAAACTTGTTTTTCTAATAGGCATACCCATCTATCCCTTTACCGGGTTCTAATGGAACCAATCCATGTGTATTTTATGTTTAGTACATATCTCATATTCGAATAATTATTGTCATCGGTAATCATATCACGATATTCTGATCATTTATTAAGTATCTTTTGCATTTTTTTCATATTTTATTATATATGAATAACTATGGTTACCATGTATGCTTATGAGATATTTACTATCATTTCAATTTCATCAAGCTATATATGGATGGATTCTGAACTCAAGGGAGCTTTCCATGGAGTCAGAACATTCGAAGCTTAGGGTTAGGACGAAGAAATTGCTGGCCAGTGTCAGAAGTTGGGGAGAGCTTCCTATGAGCCGGTGACTACGAGCATAACCGGCGGGGCCTACTATTGGATGTGGTTATGGATGGTTACATGAGTGCCGTCCCGAGTTGAAGGCCTCCATGAACCCGACCACTGGCCGGACCAGGCCAATCCAGGCAGGCCGAGCCCGGATTGACCCGAGGCGGGATTGACCCGGTGGGCCGACGCATCGAGCCCGGCCCGGTCGGACGGGCTCGGTGGGACGATCCCGGCGGGACCCGAGCCAGGTCGACGGCCTTCCTTGGCCCGTTGGGTAAACGGACCATAACTTGGTTATAGAGGTCGGGTGGGAAGTCAAAAAGCCTAACATCAGGATTCAGCGATGTGGCTACAGCTTACTGAAGGACCTGCTTTGCAAAATTCCCTTTGTTTCCCTCCTAAAAACCAGTCTTAAAATCCGGCTAATGCGTATGATCAAAATATAGTAGCTTCCCATGGTTCAAAATGCAACTAAACATTCCCCTTAGGGCAAGACACCACCAATAACGTTATTCATTTTAGCCATAATGCATAAAAATTTCACACAAGGACAATTACTTAGTCTGAAATTCGATCCCAATTTGTCAAAACGATCCGAATTTTCAACACACTGTCTGAAATCTTTGGGCGATTCACACGGCTTCACTAGAAGCTACTCTGGCCTCACACAGCGCGCATTGAATGGCCTTAGACAGGATTAAACCAAGTAGGAGAAGAGCCCTACCTCACACAATTAATAGGTTAGGATAATTTCCTAAGTCTCCAAAATTTAAATCCATACTTGGATTTCACTCTGACCCCAAATCAACCACAAAACCAAACCAAACCAAAACAACTCCAAATCTAATCTAAAACTGCCAAACACCACCAATATACCAAGTAGGGTTCTTTTAGACCCAAATTCATCAAAAAATGGGTTTATGGTTTTATTTTTCATACAAGTTCCATACAAACAATAGCATCCATACTAGTGTACAAAAATCCATACTTTTCGATACCTTTGCTCTTCTTGGTCCTTCCTTCTTCCTACTTCTTCTTCTTCTCCTTCTCTTCTCTTTCTTATGGGTTGCTCTCGCCTAGACCGGATGAGAGACTAAATTTTAGTCTAATCCATTTTGATTTTAAATCTTTCTTTTATTACCCCTTTGGTCTCGATTTCATTTTATTCTCAATTCAACTTATCAAAATCCTACTTTGGCCTAATCTTAATTTAACCTTGGTTTTTGTATTCATTCCGAGTTTTTGCTTATTTTATTCCGGAAAAATATACTTTTACTTTTATTATACCATAAACATATTATACAACCGTTAGGGTATAATTTGGGGTGTTACAAAAATGACTAATAACCAAGACTTCAAGCTCAAGCATCAAGTCAGTATTTTGTAAGCTTAGGAATATATGTAAGATGAATGCATTGATGCACTTTAGGGTATATCATCTTTTACATACATATTCTCCATAAGTCTATTTTTGTATCTAAATTGAATGTCTTTTTGAAAACTCAAGTATGGAAAATAAAACCTTAGGCAATTTTAAAGTTTAAAATGTATTGAAGTTTTTTCTAAGATTTGAAATTGATTTTGAATGAAAATAACCTAAAGTGACCATTTCCGGGACCTTTTTGTTATTATTTGCAAATTTCGTGATTTTAACTTGGTTTGACTTTACATTGATTAAATATTTTAAAACCCATGTTTTATCATCAAACTTTAGTTATTTGGAGTTTAAAATGTGCTTAAAAGAGTTATCTAAGGTTTGGAATTGATTTGAAGCGAAAATGAGTTGAAACAGACTAAAAATGACTTTTTCTGACAAGAAACTAGTTGAGCTATCGAGGTGTGTTGATCGATTGGTCTGCTAATTGGTCTTAGAGGTTGACCGGTTCGGTCAATTGGTCGACTAGTTGCAACCGATCGAGAGTGTAATATCGACCGTTTGGGGTGTAGAAATGGTTATTTTTCATTTTTATGAACCGATAGAGCAAACAGTTAGCCGGTTGATTAATCGGTCAAGTAAATGATCACATGTAGTGCATTAAATGCACAACGACTAGTTTATTAATGTAACCGATAGATCGATTGGTTGACCAATTGGGTACAAAATGCTACTCGAGATTTCAACTCTATAAATTCTTGGTTGGGGATTATTTATGGCTATGAGATACATTGCATTAAAGCTCTCAACTGTCATTTCTCTTGCTCATTAATTCTCAATCTCATTTCTTAGTGCATTCAATTCTCATTTGCATATCCTAAAGTACACATTTGATTTCATCCTACCTTGAGTTGTATTTGTTCAATCTTGTGAGCTAGAGATAGTGTCTCATTGTGCTTAAAGGTGAAAGCTTCAAGTGTGCATAACTTGAAGGATTTGTGAAGTGCCTATTTGAGCCAAAATCCTAGTGTAAAATGAATAAACTCAAGTTGAAGCTTGAAACTAGTGGAACCCTCACCGATTGAAGGTTGAATAGAAGTAGACATAGGCAAAGGTGTGCCCAACCACTATAAATCTGGAGTTTGATTTCTCTACTCTATACCTCTTTATTTAATGCTTTTGTAGTTAAATTTGTAGATTTATTATTGATTTGCAAAAAGTTTTTGAGAAAATTAATTTACCCCCTTCTTAGTTAATTTGCTAAGTCATATTCAACTTAAAGTGTAGAGAGTAAATGTCAAAAAATATAAAAGTACCAGGGTTAAGAATACGCTTTTTTCATTTTTTTACTCAAACCAATGAATGAGAAAGAGATAAAAAAATAAACATATCATATTGAGAGGCAATAAAAGAGGAACCAAAGATTGCATACAAAGAAAAGCTTTAATTAAAACAAATAAACACATAATTCATCTTCTCCATTCCTTGCAACGTACGTATATATCTACAGAATTACCATTTGAGGTTATTTCCAGTAAAAGAAGCAAATTCAGGTAAAACCCAAGTACCCCACACAAATTATTTAAATTCCGTGATTTCATGAGGATTCTCACAAAAATCATCATTAACAAGAGAGTAGAAAAATCCATCTTTACCATGGAACTTTGGAAAGAAAATTTTGTTACACATTCCTCTAATCGTAGAGTTTGTAGAAAACGATGTAGTACTGCTAATGTACAAAGTTCTATTTCCCAAATCCTCTATTCTCTTACATACCATTTTAGAGAAATCAAGTTTATAAACACAAACACGGTTATCTCCGCCGCCATAAACAAACACCCGATAATATATCTCCATCACTTTCAACTATAAAACTTTGTTAAAGGGTATCTCGAAGCTTCCATGTGAGACGTTGGGGATAAATAAGCCAGTTGTCTCTAGCATTTTTAGGTTTAAGTACTCTTATATATGTTTCCAGCTTGATCTATTGATCTAAACAGTAATATTGTTCATACTATCATATGTTGTGTTGTACGTCTTGCTCTGCGTTGTACAAGATAGGATTGCTATCCGACAAAAACGTAACAAAATTTCGACGATTTGAAGTCTTTTATAGTTCAATTCTCTTTCCCGTGTTCCAATGACACCTACTCTTAAATCTCCCAAATTAATGTCAAATCAACCAACCATACACAATCTGAAAGTTGGTGAAGAGAAAAACACATCTTATGAAATATGACATTTGATGAATATTCGGAATCCCTATTCTAACTTTTGTGAGAGGATCTAGGAGAAAAATGATGACCATCTCCTGAACCCCTTAAGTAATAACCATGGTTAAAGGAATAAACATGTAAGATAATTCGAAATATTAGTCATCTTGTAGGTGATGTTGTACATTGGGTTGAAAAATTCAATTGTCTGATGCGGTTCATGTAACAATAAGCATGGAGATCGATAATATGGATAATGCCTGATTGTAGCTCAATGAGAATAGCCCCACGTCACGCCATGATATTGCATGTCGCCCTAAACTTAAGGTAATCACTAAAATATAAGTGAGAGAGTGTTAAACTTAAAAGTTCTTATGGGAGACTAGATCAACAATCATCTTCTTTCTTTTCATTTCTTAATTCTTGAGGAATTTCTAATGAAACAATAATGGCTTCTAATATAATTTTGGCTTTTTTGAACGATTTTGAAACCACTACTAACAAATAAACAAATATGGCTTTAGTAAAGTTTAAGGATTTCCTAATCTTAAAAGAAATTAACAACAACAAGATTTGTATAACAGAGAAATACAAAAGGGAAGTAGAAAAAAAATATCATATCGTTCGTTTCTTTTTGTCACCATGCTTACAAAGCCCAAGAAAAACATCTCACTTAGAAGAAGTTGATAGTAGAAATATTAACTAGACATATGATCAATATTTATAATTTAATGATACTTACTTTAAATGGTAATAAAATTAAGGGAATTTGACTCAAATAAGGATCCAATATTTATAATATAGAATCTTACATTTGAAACTCAAGAAGATAAAGGATCAACATAAATAAGGAAATAGAATAACAATTGAAAACTTGCTTTAAATATTAAATAAAATTAAGAATTTGACTAAGGCCCTGTTTGATAAACTATTGAAAATGTTCAAACCATTTAAAATGAAAATTTTCAATGGTTTTTAATTTTTCAATATGTTTAAATAACAAAATTTTAGGAAAGCTCTTAATTGAAAATTCAAATGAAAAAGCTATTGAAAATTATAGAGGTAATACCTACTTAGCGTGGAATGTAGAATACGGTCAACAAATTTTTTTAAATAGAAAATAAATTGGACCAAAAAACCCATATAAATAATATAATATTTTGCAAATATCTCTTGGTTAGTTTGGATAGTTTTAAAAGTTCGATTCTATTGGTTATTTTTAAAACATATTTATGTCTTTGTTTTGGATATGTTATTAGAATAAATATTTTTACATATTTTTTAAACATATTATTTACAATAATTAATAATTAGTAGAAAAATAAAATATTATTAGAAACTCTATTTATTTTGGATAATATGTAATATAATGATAATAAGGGTAAATATGTAAAAATACATAATTTTCAGTATTCAACATTTACTGTTATCAAACAATATATTTATCTTCAGTATTCAATTGTCAGTAACTTATCAAACAATTTTTATAGTACAAATTCAATACTTATGAAATTTAGCACTTAATTTTTCAACACTTATTTTTCAACACTTAATTTTTTCATTTTATCAAACAAGGCCTAAGATAGCGTTTGTTTTTTTTTTTATTTAATGTTGAATATAACTTTTTTTTAGCTTAATACTTAATAACATTAAGTATTAAATTGTTTGTTTTTTAACATTAGGTAGTGAGTAGGAATGACAATGGGACGGATTATTTCGGGCTCTCGCCCCACCCCACTCTTAATGAGACGAGTTTAATTTAATTGTAATCATGTTTTAGCGGGTTTTGGTTTATTTTCTCAAATTTAAGACGAGTTCGGGGCGGGTTCAAGTATTGTTACTCTTGTCTTGCCTCGATTATATTTTAAAAATATTTTATTATTATTATATTTTATATAACTAATATAAAATAATAATAATAATAATTAGAATATTTTTAATAAATAATTTTAAAAATTCATAATATTTTTATTTTTTATTGTGAAATATATTAATTTTAATATAATAAAAATAAAAGGCAAATATAAAAAATTAAAATTAAAAATGAAACAAAAATCAAATGGCAGGACGGAGTTTAGAAATTTTCAGCTCTATCCAGCTCAAGAGCCAGTTTAAATTTTTAAATGTCTCTGGTTTTAAGATTGAAAAAAAATACGCAGTAGAATTAGTGATAGGGTATTATTACCAAGATCACCCCAACTCTCTTATTGACATCCATGAATTCAGCTAAGTGTTGCTGGCCCATACTCCTTGTATCTGATTAAGGAAGTTTCTTTATTTTTGTGAAAAATGAAACTTTTAATAAACTATAAAATATGAATTATTTGTTATGACAATGATTCAAAGAAATATTGCACCAGTGGCACAACTTAACTGTCATAGTCTTCGGCTAGTTCTTTATGTTGTATACAACATCTTTGTGTGGAGTTGTGATAGATATCTACGATAATGTAATTGAAGAGATAAGAAATCTGCATGCATAAACTTAGACACCTGAGGAAAAGGAGCCAGATTGGTTCACCTTGATTTGACAAATGCCTATATTCACGTGATTGAGCCTAGATGTGGTATTTTCACTATATCAATTAGGTTACAAGTTGATCTTAGAGTGAAACAGGTTCTGTTTCTCATAGTCTTCTTCTCCTAACTATGAAACATAGAAATACTCTCCTTATTTCACATACGCATCTAGACTTCTAAGAAATTGCTGCTCGCCTCCAGCAAAGTGTCAACACTACTCATAAAAAATAAGAAGCGTACATGTGGCATCTTCATTTCTTCGAAAAGCTCCTTCGACGAACCTCCTTCCATGTGTTATTCAAAAAATATGTAAACACATAGGGTGCTCATCTCCTTTTTGATTCGGGTATCTGTCAGACGGAATGATTTCTATCTCTATTAGAGGCATCAAATAGGTAAATCTCAGATTTAGAGACGGAAATAGTAATAAAGTCTCGATTTAAGGGGACATAAATATGTCGGAGTCTACGATTAGGAGACAACGAGATAAATCGTCTTTGATTAGAGATTGAAATTCCGTCTCTAAATTGAGACCGATTTATTTCCATCTCAAATCAGAGACTGAATTAGTCGGTCTTTGAATAGAGACGGAAATTCCATCTCAAATCAAAGAAGGAATGATTTTGAGATAGACCTATTTCCGTCTCTGGTTAGAGACGAATCATTCCGTCTCTATTTAGAGATGGAATTTATATCCCTAATTCATTTGTAATTTCAAGATTTTTTCGGTCTCTAATCTATCTTTAAACTGTCTCTATTTAGAGATAGATAAGTAATCCGTCTCACAATTTATGTCTCTATTTCTTATTTTTCTTGTGATGAATTAGCAGCTGCTAGATCAAAAGTTCAATTTTAAATTATAGTCTTTCTTTGTTTATAAAATAGCATAACCTACTAATCTTATTTTATAACTAAATGAAATATATCTTAAGAAGAAATATACTTCCAAACAATAAAAAAAGACTTGTAAATTTCTATACATTGAGTGATTTGTCATCTTCATCAATTAAAAATCCATTTAAAAATACAATTAAAAAAATATTGCAAAAGCGAAAATATTATATATAAATAAAATAAATATGGATAATGACAAGATCATGCTATAGAGACAAGGAATTGATGTTTGAATAACTTCAAATAATATTGTGCTGCTCGTTAATAGCACTTTAGCACTTTGAGTGCATTTTTTGTTTCGTCATATTGTTTCTCTAATCTCATTTGTTTATTTATGTTTACAAATTGATGACTACTTTGAATCAGACTCATAGAAAATTCATCCACTTCTTGATTGGATATTCCAACAGCTTGTCATCATAGTTGAAGCAAGAATAAATCCCAAGCTTTCATTAGCGGTTCATTCACTCCCTTGATTGGATCATTCAATTTTCCGTCAAAGTTAAAGCAACAATCAAATCAGCTTTCATTAGAGAGTACATCTTCTCAAACTTTACCTACAATTTCGTATATACATACAATTAGATGAACATATGTCAAATACATATATATATATATATATATATATATATATATATATATATATATATTTCACTTCTATCTTGTACTTCCATAATATATTCTAGAATAATGAACAGCGAGAACATTTTAGAAATGGAAAAAGAAGGAATCTATAAGCTCTTCCTCATTGTATTCCTATTTTTCAAAGCTTACGGTTTCTTGTAAAGACAATTGTTAACACCATTTTTAACTAATAAAAATAAATAAATAATTCAGAAAATGAAAACAAAAGCTAAAGAAGACTTCATTTATATTCACTTCTCTCTTCATTTATATTCACTTCTCTTTTCCACATTACTTAGAGGCTAATAAAAGGAATCTTCAATCTCAATCATTTCTCTTTACTCAATATCATTTCTTTTTTTATACTTTGTTTCCATTTCCTATATTTTATGGTGATCAATACAAATTTTGTTAAAAAAAAAATTACATAAGTTTTCTTTATTTGAAATGTCGATACCTTGAAATCAACCCTACTTTTCGCACAAAAGGGGACCAAAGAGTACCAAGGATGAATTTTCATTTTTTCTTTAAACATTAAAGAGACTCAACCATTCCTAGCATGGATTTTGAAATAGATTTGAATCATGACCCTAATCTTTTCATAAAAAGCAACAAATTCTGAATAAAGAGAGATTGCTAAAGTAGTGTCTACTTGTGACGCCCCGATCGAGAAGTCCGTTAGTGGCAGTCAACCTACGAATACTCGTGGATGTCGGGTAACTTGAGCACCATTCTCGAAAATCGGTGATCTCATTTGTCATGGGGCTTCTTCCCCAAGTACCACCATCCCAACATTAACATGAGAGAAGACATATACATGAGTAAAACGGTCCTTGGGCCCATACAACAATACTCATCAATATACACTAACTATACACCATAGTTTCAAGAGTTAATAATTTACTCTTATACAACATATACTAAAAGTTTAAAACATTCTAATACATGTATCCAACTAAAACACCAAAGTTACAACCCGACTTTCTTCAAAATCGGCCTCTAAGATGGCGAATCTCTCGAATGCTCCTAAAATAATATAATTCCCACACTCGTGGTGGGAGCTAAATACTTGATGGTATGGAATCACACAAATGGGTTACTCCCCACCTAAGTGTATCTGATGATCCTGTATAAACACATTCAAGCAAATTCGTGATCTACTTGAATGTCTAAATGACAACCCATATCCAGAGTCCTCACCCAGAAATTGCCTCACACTTGCCTAAGCCATGTATGAGAAAACATCATTTTCAAAACAAAACACATTGATGTCGAAATATACTAGGAAGTGTCGGTAAAATATGGGACTACCCTCAGGGGCGAATGTGTTGGAGAACCTTCTCGAAACAATACATGGGGCTCTTAGGCGTGTGGTGTAGGACCATCTCTCAACACCCATTCTCGAATCATCAAGCAGTGAAATTCCTTTCGTAACCATTTTAAGAACTTTTGAAAATTCATGTCATACACACACACACCTAATTTCTAGAGTTACCAGATTATATGAAATACGATATACCATTTCAACAAATATATAACTTTGTACTAATATAACAAAAGCGTCTGTATCATATTAACATAATTAATCCACACAAACATGTTATGCAAATTCACAATCAATTACACCAAGAATTAGCTCACATGGGCTAATTAACAAACACGAGCAATTCTATTTGAATTACTCACCCGAACACATTTTCTCACAAAAATATTTCATGAACACTATTCACGTGAACAGTGAAACCCTCGGAATTCTTATTCACGACCAGTATCATCGACATCGGTTCAACATTGTGAACCCGAATTTCCATAGCCATTCCGGCTTTATACACATCCTGTCTGATTTATAACTAATTTATACCACCTTAAAAACCCAAGCAGTCGTGGGCGATCCGCGGGCTATCCCATGGAAGTTTCTAAAAATTTCACACCTCGGTTCCGAAGATTTGGGATGATAACTAACCGTTCGAGAATATGTGAAATATAGAACCATCAACAAAGTACTTAAATCAAAGAGTAAAACAAGTAGAATGGAAACCCCTACCTCACGGAGTTTGTGAAACTCCCAAGCGAACCGCAGCGTTGCCTCGCCAGTAAAAGCGACTTTCCTTCTTGCTCAGAATTACGCGGTTCGATCCTCATGGAATCTTAGAGAGAAGTGGCACATTCTCTCTCTTAAAATAAAAAACCTAAGCTACTATAATTCGTTTTCCCCCCTCACGTTTTTGGTCTCCTATTTTGAAGAAGAAGAAGACCACCATTCACCCTTTCTATCCTATTATTATTTAACAATTTAAATAATACTGAAATGTATTCACAAAGCAGTTTTGACATTTAGCATTATCTAAGCCGTCAGTTTCCGTATCTCTACACTCATGTAACATGTGTCACATGAGTACATATTGCCTATGTAGCTTTTGTCACATCACATGTTGTTTTATGGCACCCGATACTCGGCGCCTCGGCGATCTCAAATTATTTGTCTCGAAGTGTGAAGTCGGCGATGTTAAACTATATTTCGCGACGATTCCAGCGGTAAAAATCCGTTTCATCATCGAATCTAAAAAATAAATTTGATTTTACCGAAATTACGATTTTACTTATTTGAAAGAAAATTTAGATTTCCGTGGTTTCACATTCTCCCCTCCTTAAAAGAATTCCGTCCGAGAATTTCACGCCGCGTGCGCATCCCGACCGCATGCATATATGTAACCTCACACAACTCAGTAGTGTCGGGTATGACAACTAAGATTCCCAGTGCTACACGGCCTGACAGATGGTACATTAACTCATCCATGTCAAGAATGACATCAACAACCAATATATCTACCACCCTAAGATCCACCATGAAGCGGAATCAGCGAGATCCGACTCCCACGATCGACCATACGACCCGACTCTCACCCCGCATCCTGAAGAATTTCCCATCACCTCTCTAAAGGCCTCAACCTCTAAGCCCGATTCTATCATACAAGATGCAACAATGATGAACATGATGCAAAATAATTGCAGGTATAAAACGTACCCTGCGTGTCCGGTTGATCTGCATGCTCAGCCTCTGGCATGACGGCGTAGACACGCCCTTGGGTCCTCGACATCCTGGCCTGCGGGCTTTGTACCTGACCTCGACCCACACTCTGGCCCCTCTGGCCCATCTGTGCTGCCGAAGGTGCTTGTATTAGGGTGTGGTGGAATGAACTGCACCCTCTCCTGTCCTACCGTTGACTGGGACTGCGCTATCCCAAAACCTTGGGATCCTTGTCTTTGGAGGCAATCCCTCCTCGTATGTTTAGTGCTAGCAATGGTAGTATATGCGCGAATCTGATGGCAGCCACTGGCTCGTCCTACGTTTGATGATTGGGTGGGTGTCCCATAATCTTAGGACTCCTGCCTCCGTGGACAATCCCGTCGAAAGTGTCCAAGCCGCTGGGCGTAAATAACACATCATCTCGCTTTGCCTCGAATTAAATGTCCCATCCTCCCTTGGTCCCGATGACCTCGACCTGTCCCGGGATATCCTTAAGTAAAACAGGTCTTCTGCTTTTCCTGCCGAAGAAGATGGATCTTCCTTCCTCTTAATACCAACACCCATCTCGATGTCCGTATGTCATCTACCTTCTCCCTCTCAGGGTCATAGCCGTCCCGAACTAAAGTCCACCTCTCCCAACCACGGAGTGACGATGTGTTTTCAAACGATGGAGGTCGCTTGACCCGCCCGGCTCACCATTGCACATGCTTCAGCGAGAATACCACCGACTCCTATGGCCCCGCCAAAGGCCCGTTGGTCGTGCCGATGGTGCCCGACCAGCAGGCACCGCGACACCCTCACGCCCTCGCCCTCGACTAGCCATCTACGCTTCAATGACAAGAATACAATGCAAAGATTCTAAGGCATAAACACGTCCCAGACACTATTCATACACGTATCACATTTTATATACTATGTCCTTGCATTTGGGCAATGCAAGACAACTAATTCCATATATCAAATCATAATCAACATCAAAAATTTTATTTTTTTTAAATTTCATTTTAATTTTGTCTCATTTTACTTTATTTTTCAAAAAATTTTATTTCATTTTTCGAAAAACTTGTATGAACAAGGTTCGGCGAACAGATCATGAACGTTGTTCATGAACGCGGTCTAATCGCTGACTTAAATAGTAATCGAGTCAAAAACTGGTAGCCAGGCGTACGTTGTGCACTCCACAACCTGGGCCATACAGACAGTTATCGCCGCGCCGCTGCGGCGCGTTTGGCCAGAGCCGTAATGATTGCCGCAGTCGCGCCGGGCCTCGCCGTGTCGCAGCCGTACTCGCGCTGCTGCGCTGAAGCGCATCGTGTCTCGCTACCAGCGCCTTGCACCGCGCTCAGCGCCAGACCAAGGTCATACGCTTTGTTACGCTTGCGCGCTTTGCCCGCTTCCCGCGTACCGTGTCGTGGCTCGGGCCGCCCAATGTCGCGGCATACGTGCCAACAACCCTAAGTTTTTGTCACACACACGCAATGTATCATGACACAAAATCCCACCGCTGTGTGCCATGCTCACGATACAATGGTCGCACGTGACACACTCCTCCCCTAGCTCGCCCAAATTCCTTCCCATTACAATACAATTCTCAGATTACACATTTTTCCTCCCCGCCACTCAGCTTATACCTCGTCACAATACACACCGCGGTATTGTGACATCCTCACCGCATTCAAGCCTCGGTCACGATATTACCCTCAGATTGCGGACACTCTTCCCCTGTGCCAATGATACCTCTCGTCATTAACACAACCCGTATTACACACTTCCTCATCAAATCTAGTAAATTTTAGTCACGCTTTCACAAAAATTTGTATCGTGACACGGCCTTCTCCTCACCTAAACTACAACTCATAACATAACTCCTAAATTTTTACCGCACACCTAAGTTGCAATACAATTCCCCCTATTACAATACACTTTCCCAAATTTCTAATCAAGGCTTCGGTTACAATAAAATGGTCAGACAGACACACTCTCAACAACCATTTTGCACTCCCTGTGTCCCAGTTGGGTGGTCACAATACAATTTTCACATTGTATTGTGACATAGTTGGGTAGTAGCCCAACCAATTTTCTGCACCCCTTTTTTTTTCGTTTTTTTTTTCACACATTTTTTTTTTTCACACATTTTTGCTACTGGAAAATACCCAAAAATATGTACTTATATATATATATATATATATATAGTATATATATATATATATATATATATATATATATATATATATATATATATATATATATATATATATTCTCATTTTCTAGAACACCAAATAAATTTATAAAAAAATTATTTTCTTTGATTTTCTTCAGTTTTACAAACTGTAAAAACCTTAGAAAACCATTTTCATCACCTCATTTTTTTTTCCTGGACCAATTTGTCCAAAATTCCCCAACCTCCTGTTCTCACACAAACCCTAGTGTTCAACTTTAAAATTTATTAAAATTTTATTTCATTAGCCTATAAACCAAACAAATTTATTAAAATTTATTTCTTTTATTTTCTTCTTCCAGTTTTACACACTGTAAAACTCCAAAAATTTTCCAACACACTATGTGCTATTTATTTAAGCACTCCAATTCACACAACACATAATACTATGTTATGCATATCTCTTCATAGCTGTCAATTCATCAAATCACACATGATCACACACACAAAATATATGATGCGCGTTCTAGCTGAAACCGCAAAGCCTCAGGTAATCACATACCCAATCCTGTTGACAGTCAGCCACCCGCGATGATGTTCTTACACGCACCAGCGGTTTGCCAACCAAGCCTCATAGGCAACGATACCTGCGTTTCGAGACACGGTGACGCCCGAGTCTCAGGTTCAAGACAACCCGCCAACTCGCGGAATACTGGGATGCCCGCAACCTCGACACTGGCCTGTGGTCGGGCAGAAGTCTCTAGACGGGGAGCTCTACCCAAAGTACCACCTGTCCCAACATTAACATCAGAAGACATATACATGAGTAAAAACGACCACTTGGGCCCATACAACAAATACCACTAATATACACTAACTATACACTATAGTTTCAAGAGTTAATTTGTCTTATATACAACATAAGGCAAAAGTTTAAACATTCTAATACATGCATCCAATTAAGACAGCCACAACCCCAATTTCTTCAAATCAAGCCTCAAGATGAGCCGTCTTCGTGACGCCTCCCCGTACTCGAACAGCTGAGATTTTCTCGATTGTGGTGAGCTAATGCTCATTGCGGAATCACCCTTAATGGCATTTCACCTAAGTGTATATACGATCCTATAAACACACATTCAGAAATTCGTGATCCAACTCTGAATGTCTAAATGATCACCCCATATCTCGAAGTCCTCATCGACGCTTCACACCCGTTTAAGCCATGTATGAGAAAACATCATTTTCAAACAAAACTTGTTGTTCTCGAAAATATACTACCGAAGTGTCGGTAAAAATACGGGACTACCCTCTGAGGCGAATGTGTTGGAGAACCTGCAACAATACATGGGCTCCTCCGACGTGTAATTGTAGGACCATCTCTCAACACCATTTTCCGGAAAATCATCCTGTGAAATTCCTTTCTTAACCATTTTCGCTTCTTCTCGTAGACTATGTCATGCACATCTCCACTTCTAGAAGCGCTCCCGCGCATATGAAATGCAAGATATTTGTCACACACAATATATACAAATACATGCTAATATATAAAATGTATACATATTAACATATTAATTCACACAAACATGTGTTATAAATTAATAATCCATTACACCAGCAATTGCTCACATACTACTCAACAAACACGAAAGTACTCCCATTTGAATTGTTTTCTCACTGGTCATGATTAATAAAAATATTTCGTGAACAATATTCATTAATAGTGAACCTCGTTATCGTTTCACGTTGGTCATTCAACATCGGGTGCCTTCACATTGTGAACCCGACTTTATAGTCATTCCGGCCTCACATCAATAAATATACTTATAATACAATTTATACCATTAACAACCTAAACAGCTCCGTGACACGGGATCGGCCCACTTGGGTTTCTAAAAATTTCACACCTCGGTTCCAAGATTTGGGACCGATCAAACGGCCATTCAAGGCCTCAAACCAACCGAACCATCAACAAAGTACTTAAATCAAGAGTAAAACAAGTAGGATAAAACTCCTACCTCACAGAGTTTGTCGAAATCTCAAAAATCGGAGCCCACGCATTGCCCTCGCCTCGTAGAATGACTTTCCTTCTTACTTTGAAGAATTCCGACAGTCCGATTTCCCTAATCTTAGAGAAGTGACATCTTCTCTTCTTAAAATAAAAACCTAAGCCATCAGACCGCTTTTCCCCTCACGTTTTTGGTCTCCTATTTTGAAGAAGAAGAAGACCACTATTCACCCTTTTTGTCCTATTATCATTTAACAATTTAAATAAAACCAATCATGTCCCTAAGCTTGGATTTTCGACATTTGGCATTATCTCGGCCGTCCATTTCCATCATCTCTCTACTCATGTAACATGTGTCACATGAGTACATGTTATAGGTGACTTTTGTCACATCAAATGTTGTTTTATGGCACCCGATACTCGGCGCCTCGAAAAACGTGCAAATTCCGAATGTCTCGGAATTCGACGAAATTCGACGTGGTAGCTAGATTTCGCGAGACGATTCCAACGGCAGAAACTGCTTCATCATCCGAGATCTAGAAAATAAATTTCATATTTTTACCGAAATTACGATTTTGCCCTTTTTGAGAAAATTGAATTTTCTCGGGGTTTCACACTACTAATCATGTGAATGAATCCAAGTGATTAGAGTTTAATAGTCTGAATATATTTTTGAATGATAGTAATACAAAATCTTCTTGTTATGCACATGCCTCCACATTCATAGCTCCTCTCACCTCACCTCCATATCCACTGTTGTATCCTGATCACATCATATGAAAAATACACTTATTAGCTCTCACGTTTCATGTTTATGTATTATTGATCATCATACCGATACCCATTTGAATCATCTAAACAACAGAACAAAGCACAACAACCCTTCAAGGCTACAGTAGTGCTATGGTAGTCTAGAACATATGTTGTAAACACCAATGATCTCTCTTCCACCCTCTTCATATCCCTAATTATCTAATCTTCACTATTTGTCTTTCTTGCAACTGACCCAAAACATATACCCATAAATAACAAACATGAAAGAGAGTAGAGAAAAGAGAAAACTCAACTGAATCTGATTTGAGTGTCCTAAACATAAACAAGTTAAGAAATCATACCTACCATTTTTTTGCATGGCAGCATGAATTGTATATCCTCTACTCATAAGCTCTTTGAGAATCCAAAATCCCACATAAGTTGAAGCATCAAGAACACAAACTGAGGGTTTCTTGTTACCCATTTTAGGGGTCAATCCCTTTAGTTCATTTCTTGACCTTTTTATACATAGAACTGCAAATCTTGAGATGGGTATTGACAAAGAAAGCGTGGGTAGTGAACATTTCTTTACTTGTTTTTATCTGCTTGACCCTTTGCGCTTGAATGATCTTTTTCAAGGTATATACACTGAAACAAAAGAATGTTAGAGTATCTCCAGCAGTTAGCAAAAAAAAAAAAGCATCTAAAGCTATTTTTCGGCTCTCCAAAAAGTTACTGAGATTTGGGCCAAAAGCTTGGGGCCTAGACCATCTCCAAAGAGCTGAAGATCTAAAGTTTCATCTATCCTAAATCTATTCCACTTTACCTTTCTCCTTAATACTACATCAGCGCACCCTTCATTCATTTATATAACTCATACACTCATAAATTTGATTTAAAATATAAAATAAAGATTTCTAAATTAAAATTTAAAATAAAATAAATATTCAATTAAAAATAAAATGGCCATAAATATTTAATTGAATCAATAAATATAAATATAAATATTAATTAATACTTTTGTAGTTGAATAAACTAAGTATGAATAAACTAAGGTGAAAATTAATAAAACAAATTATTTAAATAGTTAATGGAATATTCAATGAAAGATATGTATGTTAATGAAATAAATAAATAATTCATATCAAGTAAAACATTTATATTTAAATTTCTATTTTAAATTATTCAATAAAAATATGATTATTTTCACTTTATTAACTATTTTATTTCTAATATTATAAATTGAAAATAATTAGAAGTTGATAAAAATATTTGTAGGCTAATTATTTGGGAAAAAATGGGTTTGGGTCAAAACGACGTTGTTTTGAGCCAAACGACGCCGCTTTGGTATTAAACCGCCTCAAAACTGCGCCGCTTTGGGTTAGTGGAAATACATAGCCAAAACGACTTCGCTTTGTTAGCGGAGTTGCTTCAAAACGACGCCATTTTGCATAAGTTTTGTCCAAAACGACGTCGTTTTGTTATTTATTTAAAAAATAAATAAATAAAGAAACGACGTCGTTTTGGCTCCTTCAAGATCGAAAACGACGTCGCTTCACGACGCCACCCGCCCAAAACGATTTCTTTCGTTCGTCGCTCATTTTGCAAAAGACTTCAAAACGATTTGGGAGAATGGGGAGGGAAGAGAGGGTCACGCCGCGCTGCCCTCGCAGAGATCTCACTTGATGTCGGAGTAGCGATCGCGGTCGGTGATCGCGTTTTTAATCGACGTCAGCGGAATCCGCTTAATATGACGCTTTGAAGAATACCATACAACCTCATTTACGCACGGCAGAGGTTGGCTCTCCTCCTGATTTCTTCCCTTCTTCGCGATTTCCTTCAGATCTGCAAGATTGTTGTATGGAAATCGTTTGGTTTTTTTTGCTATTTATTTTCATATTTGTTTCCGTTGGTGGGAGTTCAAAATGGTTCAGCTGAGAATCTCGTTTCACGTGGGAATCTCCATGGTATCCATTGATTTTTCGTTCAGTTAACACTGGTGTACTGCTTGGTTTAACTGACTTATAATCTTGAGGGTAGGAATGGGTTTTTCTATCATTTTATGCCGATGCACAAAGGATTAGCCATATTTACCCAATTTAGCCGAATACTCGCTCATCACCAAATTTCTTGCTCCCGTTTTGCTTCACTGGCCGAGTTGGTTCTTAGGTATCCATAATTTGTATGAACAAGATAAAGTTTATGAAGGGAGATGATTCATGGGGTGGAAAAGTTGTTTGGAAAATTGATGACCTGGTGGACTGGAGATGAAGGTAGCAACAATATGTGGGTGGAGTGTTCAGAGACTAAAACTAGACCAAGGGAAATGTTGTTCTAAGTTATGCCTAAAAATGCAAATCATCATAGTAGGTAATGTTCTTGATGGGCCATTAATGGATGTGGGCAGGATGAAGGGTTTCAATGTCATACTCAAGACGTTAGCCAATGCATTAAGTTTTGACAAACTTTAAGAGACAGTATGGGGCAATCGCTCATAGCGGGGCAACACTAAATGGGTGAATATTGACTAAACAGCGGGGAAAGGTGAGTAGTTGGGGGGACCACAAGGATTCACAGGGGCAAGCATTTTTTCGTTTTTTAAAACTTTCTGATTAAGATTATACTATCCTTTTGTTCCATCAAACCTAAAGCTAATATTATAAATATTCCATAAAAATGGAATATCCATTTCTAGATAAAATTAATATTATGGAGAGATACATTTTAAATTTAAGAAAATAAAATTTTTCTTTCCGACAATTTAAATCAAGAGACAACTATTATTGAAATGAGATCACACTTAATTTTTGAAATAATCTTTCAATTTTTTATATGTATCTTTCTAAAATTAAAATATTTATTGTTATATTCCATTTAGGTTATATTTAATTTTAAAAATATCAAATTATGCTTGATAAATAATTTTAATAAAATATTAGTCTATTAGAAAATGAGATGTTTTAGCTAATAACATAAATTCAAGCATATTATGAATGCTTAAAATAAGTTTTACACACACACACACACACACACACACACACACACACACACACACATGACACACACACACACACACACATATATATATATATATATATAGTAATATATATATATATATTACTATTACTCAGTCCCTGTATGTTACTTATATAATGTTCATGTTATTATTGTTGCTTCTCCACTGTAACTATTAGGTAAATAAGCCGTGATTTTCAAGGCAATCTTCGAGGTAAAGTCTTCGTAGTCTTCTATTTTTTATCTACTCTCTTTTTGGAGCACTTGCATGCTCTAATGCTGAATACTATGAGTAATCAATCACTACAAAGATAATACTAGTTTTTGTTTTAGGTGACTTCTGCCACTGGAAGAGAAAGAAGCTAACCGCATCTACTACCAACAAATCGTTGCCGACAGCGCTTACATATGAAAGTATTTTTTTCCCTCATCATACTCCTATGTATTGCACAACAATAGAATGCTATTCGGATTTGCTCACGACTCGCTTTTAAACGAACCAAACACATCGGCATTGATTTCACACCTTATACATCATCATTTCAAGCATAGCAACATTATTTCTGTTTTTGTCTCTTCATCGCTGTTCTTCTATTTCACCAAGTCGCATTCTATTTTCCCTTGTTTTGCTGAAATTAACAATAAATGAAATACTTAAAATAGAGAAAAATTAGATTTACATGGAAACCATTGCAGAAAACCACGCAAAGGAAGCTATGAATATGAGAAAAAAATACAAAGTGTTGGGATTTTGATCTTCGGATCCCCTGATCTTCAAGTTGTAAGGATCTTAATCGTCAGTTTCTCTGAGCATCAACAAGGCAATGCGAACCTGCAAAAAGGGTACTGATGGCAATAATGGCCAGTCTCATGATTAAATGAGCAAAAAATATGGAGTAGTGAGCAAAAGAAAGTTCACAAGAATTGAATTGCATACCTTCCTCGGGGAAATCTTTGTTTGGCACTCGACTTCTCTCTCTGATTTTAGGAAAGATAATATCGTGATTTTTGTGATAAGATAACTCTTTCCTTATTAAGGATTAGTTCTTCCTTATTAAGGATTAATGTTTTTGAGAAGTATGAGATTTTTATACTGTGAGATTTATGGATAAATATCTTGCGCTTTTCCTCCCTAATATAGTTATCCATAACACACTTTTCATATGAGGTAGGATGTCACAGCACCTAAGATCCCTCAATGTCAATCACCGTCAAATAAGTATTCATATATTTTATAATGGGTATGATTCTTTTACTTAGCACTCTAAAATTTGTAAGACCCGAGAAATTCCAATTTATGGAAAAATGGCAAAATCATAATTTTGGTCAAAAATACGAAATTTATTCTCTAGATCTCAGATGATGAAACAGATTTCACCGTTGGAATCATCTCGCGAAATCTAGCTAATGACGCCAATGTTTAATTCCGAGATACTTAATTACACGCTTCTGGCAGATCGAAGCTCAAAATAAAAATGGATTTGAGATGTGACAAAAGTCATATATAATATACTCATGTTACACATATTGCATGAGTAGAGAGAGCGATGAAAATGAACGTCGACAATGGGCCAAACGCCGAAAATCCAAGCTAAGGGACAAAATGGTCATTTTGGAATTTGATTAAATGAGGAAAAGGACAGAATAGCAAACAATGACTGTCTTCTTCCTTCAAAATGAGGTCAACACAAGTAATGAGGAGTTTTTCAAAGAGTCGGGCAGATATAGGAGAGAGAAACTTCTCTAAGATTTTGAGATCGGGCCTTCTGAATTCACGACAAAAAGGAAAGCCCGCCATCGTGATCGAGGCTCACGCCAGTAAGACGATTTGAGGAGTTTCAAAACTCCATGAGGTAGGGGATTTATCCATTTGGCTGCACTTTGTCAAGTGTTTTATAAATGTTTCGCGGATTGGCGCCTTGAACGATCAATGACCTGGCCCCAAAAATATTTAACCAAACTATGTGAACTGATTTGAGTCTGTTAGATGTCAACAATCGCTGGGGCCGCTTGTGTTGTAATTATGCATTAAATTGTGTTTTCTTTGCATGAAATGAAATGCACATGAAATTCGGGTTCGCCAAAGTGAACCATGATTGGTGAATTGTCTGGGAACAACAAGAACCCGAGGGTTCACTGCTCATATAAACAGTGTTCACAAAATAATTTTTGTGAAATAATGTGCTGGCTGAGTAATTCTGAATTGCTCGCGGCTTTTGACAATTAAATATAAGTGAGCTAATTTTTGGTGTAATGAATTGTGAAATTACATGACATGATTGTGTGACAAATTAGGTGAATATATGCATTATTATATTATATACTGTTATATAATTGTATTTGAATTGACATTAATTCCATATAATCGGGCAATTCCATAATAATATAGGAGTGAGTGCATGAGGTGGATTTTGAGACATGGCTTCGAGGTTGACTAAATAATAATAATTATCTGGTTGTAAATTCATATAAAACACAATCTGATCGCCTAATTGATATACATTCCAGGTTGTCCACTAAATAGAACATCGGAGTCGGTCCACTACTTATATCTGAGGGTTGTTCACAATAAAAACAAACATCTTTGTGCTGGAAAATAAGGTTTCATACGTATTTAGGCAAGTGTGGAGGAGTCGGTGAGGACTCCTGGATATGAGTTGGGATTATGGTGACATTCAAGTAGATAACGCATTTACTTAAATGTATGTTTTCTATCGGAGCACAGATATGCACTTAGGCAGAGAGTAGCTCTAATTAGCGATTCCACTACTCAGCGATAAATTTCACCCCGTCGAGGAACATTTTTTATGGCACGTGGGAGTCATGAGACGCCTCATCTTAGAGGCCGTTTTTAGAAGAAAGCCTGGGTCATGCTTTAGTAAATTGTATACATGTATTAGAATTATATAAATTTTAATATATGTCAGAGCAAGAGGACAAATTAACTTGAACCATATGGTATATTTTATTGAGATAATATTGAAATAGAGAGCACGCAGGGGCCTATGGGCCGCTTACTCATTATAATTCGCATATGAGACCTCAGGTGGTCACTGGTGCTGTTTCGGGGATTGCCTGTATTTGGGCAGAGCTCCCTTACAAAGGAGATCATCTAATTTTCGTGAGAGGTGCTCCGTCACCCGACATTCACGAGTATTCCCTGCCAACGGGTTATCAACGGACCCCCGTGCTTCTCAAGGCCACAACAGATCAGCCTGCGATAATGGTCACCTGTGGCTTCGAGGATTTGGCCAGGCCGTATTCGAGGTGCAAGAACATCACCACTAGGTGTGGTTCAAGGTTAGTTTAGGTAATGAAATACCTAGGAAATCACGACAAAACTAGAAATCACCGCAGGCATGTGTTTGTGTGTGATCGGGTGATTTGATGAAGTGTTGTGCAAATGGCGTATAACATAAAATTTTATGACTGTGTGAATTGTGTGCATATATGCTTGGTTGATAGCATAGGATGAAGTGTGGAAAATTTTAGGAGTTTACAATGAGTAAACTGGAGCAAAGAAAATAAATGAAATAAATTTGAATCAATTTATTTGATTTATTGGAGAATAAAATAAATTTTTTAATAAATTTTAAGGGTGAACACTAGGGTTAGTGTTGGATTCAAGAGGTGAGAAATTCTTAGACAAAAATGTCTAAATATATATAAAAAAAAAAAGAGTAGAAGAAAATTACTTTCTAAGGTTTTTGTAGTGTAAAACTAAAGAAATGAATAAAATAAATTTTTAAAAAATTTATTCGAGGTTCTGAAAATGAAAAAATGTATATATGTGTTTTTTGGTAGTTTTAGTAGCTCGAATTAATGTGTGAATTTTTAAAAATTAATAAAATAAAATAAAATAAAATTTTATAAAATCAACAAATGAAACAAGATTTGAAAATTGAAAATTTCAAAATAAAATTTTTGTGGAAAAAAATGATTTAATATGTGAATGATTGTCCCGCATGCTTGTAAATGCGGGACATAGAATATGAACCAGATATTTCTTGAGTATGAATAGTGTCTCTGGGTCAGTGTTTATGCCTTAAAGATATCGCAGATTATATTTAACCCACATTTGAACCGTAGATGGCGCAGAGAGACGAGGACGTAGGCGGTCTTGCTACTGGCACCGTCGTACCATCGACATTCTCGACTCGCCCACCGTTGTTTGATTAGAAGTTTGTAGAGGTTTATAATGGTTCATGACGACAAATATAGCAATGCATCACATAAAGGGTGTAGTCGGGAGGTCCTATAACCTCCCAGAGGTTTAGTATGCATCATCCGACATTCACAGGGGTAGAGATCTTACTTGCTGGCGCACTATTGTCTATGCAGATCGAGAAGGTGTTAGAGGCTATGGAGATTACCTCTGACGCTACTAGGATCAGACTAGTTGCGTTCTAGCTAGAGGGTGAGGCCCGAGTATGGTGGAACTGGGCAAAGACCTCTAGAGACCAGAGGCTAGCGACATGGCGTAGTTTCAGAGTTGTTCAGTGTGCTTTTCTCGACATCGCGAGGCATGCGAAGGCCTCGTGAGTTCCTGTAGCCAAAAGGTGGGGGGTGACACGGTGATGGATTATGGCTAGGTCTACAAGAGCTAGCCCATTTTTCTCGATGATTTATGTGGCTACAAACATAGCCAAGGTTAGGAGATTTGAGAATGGACCGGTTGTCCTTATCTGCCAGGATTGTAGGACTTCACCTACAGGATATGGACTCCATGGTTGGGACAACCCTGACCATAGAGAGAGAGATAGAGGATGCTCGGAGCACTCGGGATATGGGTGTTAGTCGCAAGAGGAAGGAGAGTCAGTCTTCTTCTAGTATAGAGTTGGGCTTAGAGGTTGAGACCTTAGAGGAGCCTTTGTATGTGAGTTCTCCCTGTGTGGATTGTACAGAATAGGGATGATATGTCTGAGGTTACAGTTGGAGATCTCGACTCTACTCATGCTGACCCAGGACTGGCGGATGTCGTGAGTTCGATGTCATCCTGGGGATGACTGGCCGATACCACAGATCTATCGATTGTGAGCGTAGGAGGGTTACCGCTACATGTGACTCACTGCTTATATTTCGTGGGGACAAGCATGACATTTCGCCAAGATATGTACGAAACTGTGTGTCGTGATAGCTAGCGGCTTTGGCTAGCGAGCCCACCCTAGAGACGAGGAGAGATCGTGACTTTAGATCTGCCCGCGAGTAGTGCCAGCATGTGGATGTCGCATGAGCTACCCGACTACTTCCACAGAGGGTTGTAGACTCAGATCGAAGTTACACCCTCGGTACTTCACCCATCTCTACGACGCCGCATAGATGGTACCCACGAGTCAAGTAGAACCCTCGAGTCCGCACACAGGAGCTACTCGGACAAGGGGTTCATTAGGACGAGCACTTCACCATGGGGCACTGCCCTTGTCAAGAAGAAGGACAAGACCCTTCGACCGTAATATCATGCACACTGAATAGGTTATTTATAAAGAACCCACCCATTACCGAGGATCGATGATTTGTTTGATCACCGAGAGGAGCGAGTCTTCCAAGATAGGTCCTTCAACCCGTTACCATCAGCCTGAGTGGTTAGGGATACGTATATCCCCAAGACAATTGCTTTTGCAGGAGCACACGTTATGCATACTTTGAGCTTATTGAAGTGATGCCCTTGCATGGATCATCGCGCCAATCCAAGATTCATGGATCTCATGCATAGGGTGTTCCAACCATATCTAAATCAGTTTGTTGTAGTCTTCGTGGATGACATCTTGATCTACTTCTAGTCAGAGTGGGAGCATGAGTATCACTTGAGGATCGTATTACAGTTGTTGAGAGACCATCAACAGACGCTAAGTTCAAGCGAGTTTTCGCCATCGAGGTGAGATTTTTGGGACACGTGGTGTCGCATCGCGTGGCCGGGACCCAGAAGGTTGGAGGTCGTGATGAGTCGAGAGTCGAGTCGCCGAGCTACGCAGTTTCTGGGATTGCCCGGTATTACAGATTCATTGAGGATTTCTGATAAAGACCTGCGACGAGGTTGACTCAAGGAGGTCAAGTTTGATCGGGATGACCGATGAGGAGGCATTCCAAGAGTTGAAGAGAGATTTCATTTCGCTCCTTATCTTGATAGTCTCCCGGACAGATAGGGTAACACAGTTGTATTGTGATGTGCCTCGAGGTCCTGACCGGGATGCTGATGCAAATCCAGGTAGTAGCTATGGTTCCTGTTAGTTGGAAGAATCATGAGCAGAATTATCTCACACACGACTTTGAGTTGGCGGTCGTAGTCTTTTGCTTTAGAAGATTTGGCGCCTACTCACTTATATGGCGAGGAGTTCGAGGTGGCTACCTCGACCATACAAGTCCTGAAGTATATTTTCACTAAATGGATCTCAATATGAGGTAACGCAGATGGATGTAGTCTCACAGATTATGATTTCACTTTGTGACACCATCGTAAGGCAAAATGTAGTGGCTGGCAGGCCATCGGAAGTCATGTATATTGGCTAGTATGGCTTTCTGAGTGGCGTATGCTCGAGACTGTGACAAGCTTGATTACAAAGACAAATGAAAGTGTGCACAGGTATGTTTGGGAGTTTAGTTGGCTACACTCGTTGAGCAGAGTGATTGAGTCCCAAAGGGGCGTGACGCAGAGATAGTGTCCATCGTATCGGGCCACTGCATGTGTGACAAGTAATGGACCGTCCACGCATGGTAGTCTTTCAGATAGAGGACGTAGTGGTTCTCTATTCGACCGGGACGGAGAGGAGATTCTCGTGTGGAGTTTCACTCCGCCTCGATGGTCGTGGTATCCAAATGGTTGATACCAGATCTTCGCCACCAGCACACCGAGCGAAATGAAGCAGACACGAGGGATTTTGTGCGACGATGTCTCACGTGTCGCCATAAAGTGGCCGAGCACCAAAGCCACAGGCTACTTCCAAACATCGAGGTGGCCGAGCGGAAGCCGGAGCACGCCACGATGGATTTTGTGACCCACTCTGCCATGGACAATCGGTATACAGATGTGGTATGGGTGATAAGGATCGACTCACGGTCGGCAATATTTTCTAGCCGGCATGGATGAGACCTCTCACATTAGAGATTCACGCTGTATATTCGAGATATAGTCTGCTACATGGGAGGCCTCAAGATCCATGTCGATAGGACTCGAGGTTTACGCGCACTTTTTGGAAGATGAGTTTCCAAAGGCTGCGGCAACACTACGACGATGAGTACAAATTTTCCACCCATGGCTGGTCACTTGAGAGGACTATATTGTGTGTTAGAGGACATGCTACGAGCATGCATCCCCGAATCATAAGGGTAGCCGGGAAGAGACCTGCTCCCAGTGGAATCTCGCCTCTACAACAACAATTATCAAAGTAGTATACATGGCACCATATTAGGAGCCATGGAGGCCATGCAGTCACCGTTATGTTAGACCGAGGCTGGCAGGCAGCCCACTCCACCAACCCGATCTGATTAGAGACACCTCTCGAAGGTGAGCTTTGATACGACATCGTTTTCTCTCGCCCGCTTTAGAGCCGGTAGAAGAGCCATGCACGCGAGGTCGACCCTAAAGTTCGAGGTTGGGAATCATGTCTTCTGAAGGTGATGTGCCTGTAGGAGCGGTTAGTTCCTAGAAGAGAGGAAAGTTATCGCCGAGGTTCATTGGGCCTTCGAGATACCGAGTGGTAGGCACCGTAGGCGTGCCTGCACGATTTTTACCCAAGATGTCAAGGTCCACGAGGTTTTTCACGCCCATGCTCGAAGTATACCTGCATCCAACTACATGCGGAGGACTAGACGATTGCTGATAATTGATGGGACCTTCTGAGGAGGGACCAAACAGCATTTTGATAGTCATGACCCGACTAAAACTATGGCAAATTTCCCACACTATTTCACTAAGTGGATTATCTAATCGACAACTACTATAAAACTGCTTTGAGACTAAACAAAACACGATAAACCACCAATCTTTATAAATCATCATTTTTTTAAAAGTTGGTTTTAGTCCGATATTCGTAAGGCACAGCTTCACAAGTAATAAAATGATTTGAGTCCGCATATCATCCTAATAGTAGATCTCAAAGAATTTTAAATCAATCACCTAATCATCATTTCCATACTATTTGGACCACAAATGATAATAGGATCCAAAGATTAAGGTGCTGGAACAATTAAACGAATAAAAGGAAAATAACTAACTACCCAACATACTAAAAGAATAAGAATAAAAGAATAAATGAATTTCTAATAAAAGAACTAATACCGAACGCTTATCCTCAGAAGACACATTAATGTGAAACAGTTTATAGTGAATCCATCAACTCCTCGTAGTTACCCTAATAAAATTTTTGATTAACTCCGCTTCAAAATCTCACTTAAGGCGCTAGTAGAACCGGATTCTCCATACTCCACATTTCATTATCTAATTTATGACTCGATTCTAATAATAAGGAATTCGATAACTACTTTTAAAGAGACTTCTTAATCCTGGGTATTTTTCTTGCAATACTTCATACCCATTTCATGGATCAGGAACCTGTGCTCCCAAGTTATCTGGCCAAGCAAGGATATACAACTTCCGCATTGCTCCTCCCCAAATTAGAATAGATCAACCTTTCCTCGATTAGATCTCACGGCACTGATCAGCTCTACCATCCGAATTGAGTGAACTTTGTTGCTTAAATAGATAACTCATTCAACTCGCTTCTTGATTTTCTGAAGTGAGAAGAGGATTTATCTAAGTGAACTTACAGCTCAGCATCCCATGAAGTGTGTTAATATACCTTCAAAGAAATTTACATTACTCTCAGGAATGTCTTCCCGTGTCACCTGGGAGGGACCTTCTCCTTTGAATCGTATAATGACGCAAATCTTAATTCCGTATAAGAAACCCAATATCCGATCCCAAGAATACAAACCAAACTAAGTAAATTTATTAGCCGAAATTAACAAGTCAAGTAAAAAGACTACAAAAGATAAATTCACTATAACGTTCACTTAATGGAAGTTTATTTCAATATCAATTACACTGATACAAAGATTCCTCTCCGATCATAAGAATGATCAGAATTTTTGAAATCAACAATCGACTCCGTAAATTATCAACTTCAAACATTTCGTGTAGTAATTTGGAAAATTAAACACCGATTCAAATTTTCCAAACAAACGGTATAACATCCAGATTCAGGAAATACAATGAAAAATAAAAATACGAGAGCATGACTGCCGAAACGATCGGAAATGAAAAATTAAGAAAAATAAAAGAAAAGAAAATAAAGAAAGAAATGAGTTTACCTATCCGCATTCCTCGCTCCGCGGTCATTGCCGCTTGAACGAAATGGATAGCCGCGCATTTATAGGGTTTTCCGCTTGGGCCCTAATCCCAATGTCTGCTGGATTTTGAGTATCCGTGCCCAAGTCATCGCCTGTCATAACCCAGCTTCTTTGCCGTGACAGGTCATCGAGGTCGCTGACTCGATCCCACGCCGCGTGACTTCCAAATACCATAGCCTTGATTTAGTCATTCTGGTGTCAGGATCACCATCTTGTCGCCAAGATCTTCTACCGCCTTGGCAGGTTTCAATTGGTTCTTTCCCGATGTCTAAGTCGATATCTTGTCACACCTCAAATTTCTTTAAATCATCTCGCAGCCTTCAACTGAGGTTCGGGATGTCGCGACATCGATCTCTTGTCGCTGATATCATCTAAAAGAACCGTGAGGCTTCAACTAGTTGCCTGGCGTTTGCCGCTGGTATCAATATCTTGTCGTGACATCTCTTAAGGCTCGCATCATTGATTCGTCGCTCGACGTCGCTGTACTTCATCTCATGTCGCTGACATCGCCTTAGTTCTTCGGCGGCTTTCGAATCGTTGTTTCGATGTCGCTGATTTCGAGTCGCTGTCGTGACTCACTTCAAGAAACTTCACCAATCGGAAAGTGTCCGTGTCGCGACTTCGATCTCTGGCGTCGCGACATCACCAGGGTTTGCGCCTTCTTGATGGTTCTGATGTCGCGATTTGCAAATTTCGCCGTGACATCATCGATGTCACGATATCAATCTCTCACGTCACGATAACAACTTAAGGTTTACCTTCATCACCCAAACCTCTCATAGCTTAAAAAGGTGCTTCGTGTCGCGCGACTGCATCGTCATGCGACGTCTGCTCTCTTTAGCTCCCGACACCCTTCACCGCTGATCCGTACTTACCCGGTCACTACCCGCATCAAATCTTTAATTCTTTTGGTGTCAATACCCTCGTAATTGGATCAGAAACAACCCCAAACCGCATCAATGAATCAGCCAATCTTTTTATTTCGCTTCTCCACTATCTCGACCAGATCTCTTTTCTTCCACTCTCTATTGGGCCGATTTTTTCTACTTTCTTTCTCTTCCCGCAATAACAATTTGGTGAGTTTCTTCATTGCATATTAATTATTCATTTCTAGATGAAAATAGAACAAAAATGGACTAAAATAGATGACTTTTAAGCTCATCAAACTCCCCTAAACTTAAAGTTTTGCTTGTCCTCAAGCAAAGAAAAAGAAAGAATTGTTTGTCCTCAAAAAAAAATAATTTTTAAGGACATTTTTCTGTGATTTGTCTCCTTACAGCTTATCTCAATTTAATTGCAATGCAAGGTATGCAAAATTTTCGTACATTTAACTTCAAGTCCAGCCAAGGTCAGGTCCCTACTTTATGCTATGCAAACTATCATGTTTGAGATTGTTTTACAAACAATATACTCATTGGATCCTGCTGGAATAATGAATTAAATTCCTTTCTTCAATTTATGTATCGAAGCCATTTAACTCCCTAAAGTTCTTTCACAATTTTACACTGTTTCCTTTCTTCCAAATTCCATAGGCTTGTTTTTCATATTGACCTCACTAATGTAGGTGACCAAATTCTTCCGCATCAATCGTGTCTTTTGGGCTTATATTGTGAGGCTTAGTAATGGGTAAGATGGAAGGAATTAGTTAAGATCACCCCCGAACATTTTCTCTTCTCTTCTTCCCTTCTTTCTTATAGTTTCTCCGGCAACCTCTTAAACTTCATGTTCGGGATATCTCTTGATTTCTTCGCTTCGTAACCGTATTCTATTTGACTCTTATAATTTCACCGAGGAATTTCCTAGTTTGCTACCACTCAAGGGATAGTGCAAATGTTTTAACTTCTTTTTAGGCTTTCTAAACACTCTTAGCGAACTTTGGGTTAGTAACTCCATACTGTATGGCATTAGGTACTAGGTGTTGAAACACCCCTTAAGAACTTAATTGTTCAAGAGAAAGAGGGCCACAAGATAAAACTTATCCCTAGAAGCCTTTTCTCGCTGCATTTTCTGCTCCTCAGCCTTTCTTTGGCCCTTTTGAGTTCCTCAAAATATAAACTCCCCAAACTTCATTTCTTTCTTCCTTTGAATTCCTGGTAATTCAGAGGTTCTTATCATGATTGATGTCTTAAGATGAGTTTGGGTTTTATCGGGTCTATTTTTTGAAAATAGGCTTGTTGGCTCAATTCTCTGAACTACCGTATATGCCTCAAAGATATGAATAGGGATGGCTATATTCAACCATATCCAAGAAATGGCTCAGATTACTCCTTGTCACCGAATCACTAGGATTTCTACTTTCAATCAATAATCTAACATAAGTTCTAGAACTGATTTATCTAGCCGTGACTAACTATAAGGAGTATCTTCAATTCCATTTTTATTTATGAGTAGTTACTAATTGATATTCAACGTTCCTTTGATTCTATCGTTTCATACCACAAACTCAAAAATATGTTTGTTCCATCCGTTGTATTACCTCTTAACTGACTTATCATTAAATATAAGTAATTTTTCGGCACCTCAGGTTTCCAATTAAACTAGATGCTTTTGTCCTTATTCTGCAATTTTTTTTATTTTACCATTTTCTACTGATCGCTTTCATTAAATTAAGATAATGTCCTCTCAAGAAGCTTTATTCTTGAACTATTTCTCCTTTGATTTTTAATCATGCAACCACAAAGCAACATAACAATTAACAATCAATTGCAAAGAGTACACAACACTTCTATTTAAATTTTTCATTTTATTTCGATTCATTTGAAACTCGTTGGATACACGTGATGGGGAGAAGGACAGTAGGAATGGTTATTAGGTAAGAGAAGGTTTTATTTTTCTTTGAAATAGCTCGAGCAAAATGTCAGATCTAGGTCCAACGCATCTAGATAATGAAATTCAGGATTTTCTTACTTTCTCGCTTTTCTTCTTGGTTTCCTTCTTCATTTGTTCTTCAATGAAAATCTCATTAGAGATTCAATCTTCTTGTTCAACCTATCCCGCCTTTCCCAAGCCATTCATTGTGTGTTTTCCAATCTCGTCATCACTTCTAAGAATTTGGCAAGATTGTTACATCACCTACTTCAAATGGTCTTTCTCGCTATAGGATTCGGGCCCCATTGCTTTTGTCTCTATCGCTCGCTTTGTTTTCCAAATTTCCCTCTCAGAGATTTGTATAGTAATTCTGAAACCCTTTTATCTGCTCCCAAATTTGGTGTCATGCTCTTTATCTTCTTTTCTACCAATGCAAGATATTTACACTCGATCAAACCGTTTACAGAAGGCTTCATGACTCGGGCCAGTTTTAAAAGATCTTGATCTCTTCCTTCATTTCTTTTCTTGAACTCTTCCTTGCTGCTTCAAATATTTTTCCTCCCATCCGTCTCTTTTCTGCTCAGCTTCTTCCTTCCACTGCTGTTCCTTCTTGGATCTCCACCTCATGCCCCTTTCTTTCGTTTAATTCTTCTTCCCACCTGCTGTCTCTTCTTTCAATTCTTTCACATCCCTTCTCCGACTCCTCTCGCTTAAGTTCCACTCCTTCTTTCTATTCTTTTCAGATCAAATTGAGCCTGCACTAAATTGTCCTCTCTCAGGCTCCCTTCTCAGCTTTCTCCGTGTTGGAAATTTGCCAGGCCAGGATGGAACTGCCTAAGGGGATGGAGAAGTCTTATCACTGCCTTCATCCCGCCCTTCATTATCCGCAAACATGTAATCATTGTGGTCGTGATGTCACCGGTGCCTGGCCCTGCCTCGCTGGGCCCTCCGGGTCCCTTTCCGGTTCTTCACTGGTTTCACCTCCGTTTCTACCACACCCTTTCCTCCCGATTTCTCGCCCTCACAACTCCCGTCATGAGTGATAAGTCTGGGACTTCTTCTTCTGACTCCCAAATTCCTTTCACTCCAGCCTTCACACAAACAGATTGTTGTCGGGTGTAGCTGCACTTTGTTCCTTCATGATATCCCACATGATAGAGTTCTCTATGATAACTCCCATATTGATCTGGTATCCTCGAGTATGGCATACAGCATGCCTTCTTGTTCTCTCAATCGCGCATAAACATTTTGTTGGAACTAACACAGACGCAAGGAAGCAAACCATACCTTCGCCCTCAAAGGAGGCTTCTGCCTGCAGTTCTGGCCTTCCTTCTCCTGGTCTAACCGCCTTCCATCGTGAGCTCGCACCTTCCTGTACCCGGTTTTTCCAAAATTTTCCCGAATTTGGAGCCATGTTGTGTATCATTATCCCATAGCTCTATCGATGGCCTTGGCTTCGTATGAGACCCTGCACTTTCTAACATAAACGCTCCATCCTTCCTCCTACCATATATTGGAATAAAACCTCTCACCGTTGTCGTATATCCGGCTTCTATGGTGCGCAGAGACTCTCCCCATCCTCTCTCATTTATCATCTCCTTGGAAAGGAGCGCCAGGTTTTTGAATCTCCTTTTCTCAGAATAAACCTTCATAGCATAGTACTTTTCCACTGGAATAAGCTTTCATCGGATATGAAATCTTCTACTTCTTCTTCTTTCCTCTTCCTTCCCTTTCTCGTCGCCTTAGAAGTCATTTGAACTTCTCGGGGCGGCTACTGCCTCTTCCTACTTTCGCTTCTTCCCGACGAATCTTCATCTCCAATCGTTTCTCTCATGAAGCTTTTTTCTTTCTCGATTGTCTGTGTTCCCTCATTATCTCGCCCAGGTTAGAACCAGGGTGGAATTTCAGCCATTGAAGCAAGAGAAAAGCTTTTCCGACGGTTTGGAATGCTAGGGTTTTGGTTGAGATTCGGGAGGAAGACGAAAGCGAACGGTTATGTGGGTTGGAGTGAATGAAAGGTTTCCAACAGCTTTGCAATTCAATCAATGTTGTGGCTAATTACCGCTTCAATTAAGAATTGTCGCGACTTCCACTTCGCCTCTTTTTATTTTAGGTCATTAAATTTAGGGCTTTTTTGAAGTGAGAGGAGTTGGCACATGTCGCACTTTAATGTCGCGACCTACCTAACACGCTCTTCGCGACAATACAGGTTCTCAAAGATCTCGCTTCATGTGGCGACAATCCTTCCTCTTTTGAAACTTAATTCACCACGCGACATGCATTTCCTCTTCCATAATTACCAATTGTTCTTTCCAAAGTGGTCACGACATCAATGTTTTGTAAGATTAACAAATTTGTCGCGACATAACCTGCCGTCGTGACTAAGCCCTTTATTCAATGATTTCAAAACTTTGAATTTCTTATTGTTCCTAACCCGTAGACATCTCTCTTCGTATATTTAAGCAAAGATTTAACAATTAATTCAAATATATCTACAGTCAGGGTTATGGGGAGTTACTTCTCCCTTTTCTCATGTCGCCAATTCTCCGCAAGTTGGCCGGAATTACTCCTCGTAGTCACTACGTTATTCATCGTCTTTTTAACCCTGCCTCGTAAAATCACCGCAATATTCAAGAAAATTCTAATTAAACTACAATCTATTTTCTAAAAATTAAATCTATCCTTCTAGAAAACAATCGACCTAATTTGACAAGAATCAAAAGAAAAGAAATAATTCAAAATTTAAATTCGTAATTTAAATCCTCATGGGTTGCTTCCATTACCGCTTCGCTAGTCCTAGTCGGACTTGCCGTTGTGGTTCTTCTTTTTCCTCAAGAACCAAGCTTGAGTTCTTCTTACTCTTTTCTCTTTCCTCGCTGAGATAATGCTTTAACCTGTCCATTGACCTGAATTCTTCCCATCATCGACTTCATATATTGTCTAAATGTAAGACTTCATACCACTCCGTGTACGCTCCACTCCAACTGGATTTTTAATTTTCCCTGAAACAACTTCCTACCTAGAATTAAAAAGCAAAGACTGCCTCTCGTTTCGAACTCTTTCTAAGGATTTTCCGATCATGCCATTTCTTTCATTTTGTCTTTGTATATTCTAGCATTATCGTAGGGCTTCATTTCTCGCTCTTCCAATTCGTATAGCTGGAGCAATCTTTCTTCCTCATGAAATTTCAAATCGTTTTAACCTTAATGGCCCACATTGCCTTGTAGGCTCAATTCAAGAGGTAGATGACATGGTTTGCCAAACAACTCTCAGATGGGACATTCCAATGGGGGTCTTGTATATACCCGTAAGCCCAAAGTGCATCATCGTTTGGAAGACCACCCTTCGCTTGAGCTCACGCCCTTTCAAGCATTCTGGACTCGTTGGAAATTCTCGCTTGTCCATTGGTCTCGGGATGATAGGCTAAACTCATTACATGCTTGATCCCACTGGCCATGAGTTTTGCAAATATTTTGTTTGCAAATGGGTTCCCCATCACTAATGATGGTTCTTGTGGCCCGGTAAACCCGCTCAAAATATTCTTCAGAAGAAAACTCACAACCTCAGATAGCATCATTCCTTGACAAAGCACCGTTTCCACCCATTTGGAGACGACCATCGCTTAGTAGTATGTATAGGTTTCCAAATGATGGTGGGAAAGGTCTCATAAAATCTATTCCCAAAACATCAAAAAATTCAGATCACCATAATACCTTAGGGCATTTCCATTCCGTCGCCGATATTTCCAATCCTTCGCATCGATCACACAATTTACTCCACTCCAGACAATCTCTCGAAGATAGTGGGCCAATAAAACCCCGATTGAGTATCTTGTGCCGTTTCTTACTCCCGAAATGTCTCTATATAGATGCAGCTGGCATTCATTAAAAATGTTGCCTCTGTTTCACCTTCCGGCACACATCTTCTATTATCATGTCGCACTCTTTGAATAAAAAGGGTCATCCCAAATATAATATCTCGTCGCTCAGTTTCTTCGTTGGTAGTCGACTCAAGGCATTATCCGCAGTTTTATACTCCACAATATCGCGATAGGCCATGGAGTCAGCGAAACCTTGAATAATTGCTCATCTCGGGAAGCTTCTCTCGTTAACTCGTACATTTTCATCGCTTCTTTCTACTTTACAAGTGGCCTGGCCATCACATCACACATCCCTTTGTCCCTTATTTCCAAATCAAACTCTTGCAAATACAGCGACTCACCTTATCAATCTCGCTTAGTCTTTTTCGACATCGTACTTGGATTGCCGCATGATCGCTGTGAACATCACATGGGATCCCAAAATGTATTGCCTAAATTTTTCACAAGCAAAACTATGGCTAGTATTTTTCGCTTGTTGAAAGTAGTTCTCCCCGTGCTTCATCAAGGTCTTACTAGCATAGTATATGGCCCCGAATACTTTCTTTCGCCCCCAACACGCCCCATAAAGAAAATCACCGGGCATCACACATTATTTCAAACCCCCATCCTATTCGTGCAAAGAATTACAGTGCCTGCATTCAATTTGAGCTTGATTTCATTAAAGCATTCTCGTTAGAGTCATCAAAATCGAACCTGTATCTTTTTCTCAAAGACCGCATAATGGTCTCGGCTATTTTTGAAAAATCTTTGATAAATTTCCGTGAAACCCAAAGATGCCCAAAAGTTTACCCTTTAAATGTAGTAGGTGGTGCAAGAGTTTTGATAATGGATACTTTCGGGATCGATCAACTTCTAGTCCAAGAGAGCGTAAATTTTATGCCCAAGAACAACACTTGCTACTAAGCAAAATGGCATTTTTCCTAATTCCGTTGCTAGTCATTGCTCGCATCTGCCAATCGCTTGCATTTGTTTAAACATTGATCAAAGCCGATCCATACACGCAAAATCATCCATGAATATTTCCATCACTTCTTCAACCAATCCGAGAATATAGATATCATGCACCTCTCGAATGTAGCTACCGAGCATTACATACCCAAACGACACCTTCCGAAGGCAAAGGTACCATAAGGGCATGTAAACGTGGTCTTCTTGATCTTCCGTGCAATAGCAACTGACATATCTCGAATACCCATCCAAAACAAAAGTGAGGGTAACCCTAACCTATCCAACATCCGATCAATGAAAGGCAAAGGAAAATGATCTTTCGGCTGTCAGATTCAACTTTCTCGTAATCAATACATACCCTCCATCCTCTGTCAACGTTTTGTTGAATCAATTCATTTTTTCATTTCGATCACGCTAACTCCCTTTCTTTGGAACCACATGAACTGGGCTCACCCAAGGACTGTTTGAGAGAGCATAGATAAAACCAGCATTTAACAATTTTAGCACCTCCTTCCTGACTACTTCCTTCATCACTGGATTCAAATTTCCTCTCCGGTGTTCTACGCATGGTTTTGAAGTCTCTTCGCTGCACCCATGCATGCAAATTGATGGATCGATACCCTTCCAAATTTCTTCAATGACCAAGCTAACGATTCCTTATGCTTCCTTAATAATTCCAGCAATCTTTGTTCCTCAATTCTCACTTAATATGGTCGAAAATGATCAATGTTTTTCTTTGCACTCTTAAGTAGGCATACTCTTTAAAATGACATGGCAACTCTTTTCAAAACTAAACCTTTGAAATCGGTTCCTTGATGAATTTCTTTTCACTATCTTCCTGTATTATCTTTTCTGCTTTTGCTTCAAGTTCAACACAGCTTCTATATCATGAAACTGGCAGATGGAAATTCGTAATAGACATCTTCAAGATACCGAAATTCATCTTTTCTACCGATAAAAACCTGAGTGTTAAGAATCATTGTTAACATCGTAGGTTGGAAATAGAGACAAAATCCAGCCATATCAGAGTTTCCTTTTCCTATCTATACTCAGACATTTTTAATCGTGTTAAACACAAAGCAGCCTTCTTCTCCAACCTTTAAGATAAGAACTCCTTTTTGCATGTCAATCAAGGTCGTCCAGCTAGGAATGGTCTTCCTAATAGTAGGGGTACTTGTGAATCTTTCTCCATGTCAAGAATGATGTGAACATCGGGAATACAAACTTCCCAACAAAGGACCAACACGCCTTCAATGACCCTTCGTGTTTTCACCATCGATCCGTCTCGCCATTCAAGAGTAACAAATAGGGATTGCTCCCCAAACTTAATTTCTTGGCAAATGTGTAAAAGAGGCATCGATTGATACTAGCTCCGAGTCACGTAGAGCTTCCCGAATTCATTCCTCCAACAATACAAGGAATCATGGAAACTTCCCGGGTCCTTCATCTTTACCGGTAGTTCTTTCTTCGACATCAGACTCAGTGTAGCAAGTGAGATTCACTATTCCTTCTTCTACTATTTTTCTTTCGTCGCATGTCCTTCGTGAATTTTGCATACAAGTGTGGCATCCAGCGTCACCACTTTTAAGAAAAGGCACGATCTCCAAATACCTTTCCGGAAAGTTTTCAAGAACCTTGCAACCTAAGCTCCCTCCATCTACATTTCGCAAATTTCAGGAAATGGGACTGTGCTTTGTTCCTCGGATGTTCTTCTTTCTACTCCTTCTTTGTCATTCTCCATTGTCTCTTCCCCCTTCGGTCTTGCTACTTTGTTGCCGGGCCACCTTTTCTTTCCTCTTCTAATTCCTTCCCACTCCTCGCCCGCGCATTGTACCATGCGTACCTTCGGGTTCTTCCTCAGATCACTGGGGAAGGCATCTTCTTCCGACTTTGCGTGCTAGGCTAGTCGCCTCACTTGTGTCTCCGTGTTCTTCAGGATGACATTGGTAGGGGTGAAACTGAAATTTCAGAATTGGTAGCAATGCCTAATTCTCCAAACTTTTGTCTATGGAGGTTCAATGCCTTTTATTATCTCATAAACTGGGCAAAGACTGCCTCAAAAGATGGGCCCTCCTCCACCTCTCGATATTCATTTCCCTACGCTTCATTTCCCCCTCGTCACTCGCTGGAACCTTGTGGTCACGACACCCTTTGTTGAGGTTCCCGTCCCCGCCTGCCTTCGAGGAAGCCCCTCCACCATACGAAGTTCTCATGGTTCCCGAAAGGCCGGGGTGATAATGTGCCGGTAGGTTAGATTGTTTGAAATGGTAAAGCTCTTGGCTCACCCAAACACCAACCTCTTCAAAGATCATAAACCTTCGCCACTCTTCAGACTCCCTCATTAACTCTTCAATCATTCCTATTTCATGAGCTATGGTGTGTCTTTCTTTTCGCTTGTCTAACTCACATTAACAATGGTGATCCAACTTGGCCTATGGTCACATCTTGCTCAGCCTCCATGATCCCTTTCCTCCGTCAGTTCCTCTTGAAAGCTCAAGGAGTTTTCATGTTACATTTAAATTGCATCTTCAATTAGCTCTTTTCGCTTCTTCAAAGATTCTTTTCAAGCCAATGCTCAAATGATGAAGCATCAATGATCCCTTTTGACATTCATGGCATGATATACAATGTCCATCTCTAGTCAGATTCATCCCATGCATCGACATCTCAAAGAACCGCTTGAATCTTTCCCATGCTACATACAGCTTTCTATCTTCCCCCCACGAAATGTACGATTTCCTCCTTCTCGGTGAGGGCTGGGAAAGAATCTACCTGGCAAGCCTCTACTAATTCCTCCCAAGTATCAACGTAACCATATGGTAAAGATTCATACCATATAGTCGATTCTTAGAGAGAATGGGAATAGATGCGCTTTATGACTGGTCTCACCCCATTCAATTTAACAAGATCAAGCATCCCGAGGAATCTTCCTGTGTGCTCGTTGATCTTCAGAATGATGACCAAGAACCGGTGTCATTGACCATTGTAACTCGGCATCGCTTTAACTAAAATTATTAGCATCTACTCGTGTGTCGTCATCGCCGAGTATTCTTCCGTATAATTGTCTCTGGGAATCCTCCATCAGGACAAGTAATGGAGATCTCTAGCTTTTTCTATATGTGTATTTCAACCCGATCCCGTCTTTCTATCCGCCAGTGGTTGAGTTTTCGCTTCTTGGTCTTTTCTCAAGCTTCAGCCGTCCTTTCTATTTCCGTCACCGGAACGATCGTTGTTCGCTTCCTATGATCAAAGTTATTCCAAAGCAAAACATACCCCATTAATGGGGATGTAGTCAAATCATAAAATATATTCAATATGGATTGTTAAAGGTCAAGTACGCTTGAAACGCTGCTTTTTGTTCTTTTTCTTTTAAAAATGTCCAATAGTATTTCTTCTTTCATCCGGTCATTGATTTATTGGCCCTTCGACCACTTAACGGCGCCATAAAACTTGTCGACCGGACTAAAACAAGATGTACAAATTTTCCCTCTCGACACTATTACCAAGGACTATTATCTAATCCTAAGCAATGGCGCCTATAAAACTTGTTGACACCAAAACAAAACACGATAAACCACCAATCTCTTGAGTAAATCATTTTTTTTTAAAAGTTGGTTTTAGTCTGATATTCCGTTAAGGCATTGTGTGTTTGACAAGTAATAAAATGGATTTTAGTCCAGAATGATCGATCCTACAGAGATCTCAAGAATTTAAATCAACTACCTACTACTCGATTTCCATACTATTTGGACTACAAATGATAATAGGGATCCAAAGATTAAGGTGCCGGAACAATTAAACGAATAAAAGGAAAATAATCAACCACCCAACATACTAAAAGAATAAGAATAGCACAATGAATTCTAATAAAAGAACCGACATCGAATGTTTATCCCTTAAGATACATTAATAGAAACAATATATGAACTATCAATTCCCAGAGTTACCCTAATAAAATTCCCTTGATTAACTCAGCCAAAATCTCGGTCTACATGCTGTAGTACCGGATTCTCCATACTCATTACATTTCATTATCTAATTTATGACTCCGATTCTCTGGTCACGTGGAATTGGAGCAATTACTTTTAAAGAGTGGGACTTCCTTAACTGGTATTTTTCAGAATACTTCATACCCATTTTATGGACCCAGAACCTGGCTCCCAAGTTATCGGTCAAGCAAGGATATACAACTTCCATTGCTCCTCCTCGAAATTAGAATAGATCGAACCCTTTCCTTGATTAGATCTCGCCTAACACTGATCGTCTCACCATCCGACCGAGGAACTTTGCTTCGTTTTTAAATAGATAACTCATTCAACCTCGCTTCGACTTCAAGGAGAAGAGGATTTATCTAAGTGAACTACAAGCCTCAAAGGATCCCTTAATAAAGTGCGTTAACATATCAAAGAAATGTACATTACTCTGTAGAATGTCTTCCCGTGTCACTCGCAGGACCTCCTGAAATCGAGCAATGACGCAAATCTTAACGGGTATAAGAAACCGATATTCGTGATCCTAAGAAAATAAAACCCAAAAACCAGAAGTAAATTTATTAATGAATTAACAAGTCATAAAAGACTACGTAAAAGATAAATTCGACTATAACGCTCACTTAATGGAAGTCGGATTTTCATCGAATTACACGATAATAAAGATCTTCCATCATAAGAATGACCGCACTGAAACTGAACAATCGACCTGTAAATTGTTCAACTTCAACGATTTATAGTAATTTTGAAAATTAAATGAATTTCAGATTCACTTCAAACAAACATATTATCCGTATCAGAAATACAACTAAAAATAAAATACGAGAGCATGATCCAGCTTAAAACGACGGAAATGAAAAATTACAAATGAAAGGAAAGAAAAATAAAGAAAGAAAATGAGTTTTCGCCATCCGCATTCTCTCGCTCCGGTGGTCAGCCAAGTCGCTTGAATGAAATGGATAGCCTTATGATGTGTGGTTTTCCCAATGGCCCTAATCCCAATGTAGCCTCGTTGTGGATTTTTGAGTATCCGTGCCCAAGTCATCGCTCAAGTCGACCTGGCCTTGTCGTGATCATCGAGGTCGCGACTCGATCCCACGCCGCGACTTCATTTTTACTTATGTAGCCTGATTTGGGTCATTCTTGGTGTCGCGATTATCACCATCTTGTCGCTGCATCTTCACGCTTCGCAGGTTTCAATTGTTCTTTCCTCGATGTCGCTGACGTCGATATCTTGTCGCTGACGTCGATATCTTGTCGCGACCTCGCCTCAAATCATCCTCATTTTCACCGATGATGCCACATCACCTTTCGCATCATCTAAAAGAACCGTGAGGCTTCAACTAGTTGTCGGCGTTGTCGCCACATCGCCATTCGTCGCACATCTTTAAGGCTCGCATCATTGACTGTTGCCTCGATGTCGCTGACTGATCTCATGTCGCGACATCGTTTAGTTCGAGGCTGATCGTCGCTTTCCTCGATGTCGCGACTTCGGAAGCCGCTGGCCGTGACCTCACTTCGCGAAACTTCACCCTTCAATCGGCGTGTCCGTGTCGCTGACGATCTCATGTCGCGACATCACCAGGCTGGTGCGCCTTCTTTGATGGTTTGATGTCGTGACTTCAGCTCTCGGCTGCGGATATCATCGGCGTCGACATCAATCTCACGCCGCGACAACAACTTGGCGCCGGCAGCCTTCATCACCCCAAACCTCTCATAGCTTAAAAGGTGTTTCGCTGTTATGCACTCGCACGTCGCTGGCGCATCGCCGCTCTCTTAGCTCCCGACACCCTTCAAATTACGATCTCGTACTTAACGGGTCACACCGTGACTAAATCTTTAATTCTTTTCTTGGGTGTCACGACTTCTCGACCTGAATTTGGTCAACCCCAAACCGCATCAATGAATCACCCAGCTTCTTATTTACGCTTCCGCCATTCGGACCGCACTTTTCTTCCACTTATTGCTGTATTTTTCTACTTTCTTTCTTCTTCCCTAATAACAATTGGGTGAGTTTCTTCATATTTCTGTATATTAATTATTCATTTCTAGATGAAAATAGAACAGAAAAATGGACTAAAAATAGATGACTTTTAAGCTCATCAATAGCCGTGATCAGGTTTTGCGACGCAAGATCGTGAGGCTAGTGAGGGTGCTATGGCGGCACTATGGAGTGGATGAGTCAAAGTGGGAGCACAAGGACACGATGCAGGCCACCTATCCCTTCTTGTTTAGGGATGAAGGTACGTGGTTTAGTCGAATTTACATGCATGGTATAGTGCACGTTGCATAGCATGTGAGTGTTTTGATTTTGTCCGCACTTCGACGAATTCCTTTTAAGGAGGGGAGAATGTAACCCGAGAAATTCCACTTCGAAAAGGGTAAAATCGTACTTTGATCAAAAATCCAAAATTTATTCTAGATCTCGGATGATCTAAAATGATTTCACCGTTGGAATCGCTCCTGGAATCTAGCTAAAGGCATCGACCTCACACTCGAGACAAATGCAATTTATACGTTTGAGGCATCGAAGCTGGTGCCGAAAACGACTTGAGATGTGACAAAAGTCACATATAACATGTACTCATGTTACACATGTTGCATGAGTAGAGAGATGATGAAAATGAACGGCCGGGATAGTGCCAAACGTCGAAAATCCAAGCTAAGGGACAAAATGGTCATTTTGGAATTTGAATAAATGAGGAAAATGATAGAATAACAAATGTTGACTGCTCTTCTTTCCTTCAAAATGAGGTCAACACGCGTAATGGAGGAGTTTTCAGGCAAGAGTCAAGCAGATATTTTTAGAGGAGAGAAACTTCTAAGATTCCGTGAGATCGAGCCGACCGCCGAAAAGTCGCTTCACGACGAGGCCTACGCGCTGGCACCGGATTTGAGGAGTTTCTCAAGCAAACTCCGCGGAGGTAGAAGATTTATTTACTGGGTTTACACTTTATTTAAGTGTTTTATAATGCTCGTTGATTGAGGCCTTAACGGCCAGTTCGATCGTCCCAAAAACATGGACCGACCAGGAATTTATCGAGCTCATTTCGACAGTCACAACACACATGGTTGTAATTATAATAAATTGTGTTTTTCGTATGAGGCCTAAATGGTCAGAAATTGGTTCACAAAGTGAACCAATGATTGGTGAATTGCCGGGAACAGTAACCCGAGGGTTTCACTATTCATATAAATAGTATTCACAAAATAATTTTTGTGAAATAATGTGTTGATTGAGTAATTCAAGTTGAATTGCTGGTGTTTGATAATTAGCCCAAGTGAGCTAATTTTTGGTGTAATGAATTGTGAAATTACATGACATGTTTGTGTGATTTAAATTAGGTGAATATATGCATTATTATTATATATTTACGTTGTTATATAATTGTATTGAATTTGACATCATGCATTCCATATGTACCTGAAACTCCAGAACAATAAGAGTGAGTGCATGGAGGTGATTCTCGAGATAATGGTTTCGGAGGGTTGACTAACAATAATAATTATCTGAGGGTAGTCCATATAAATATCAATCGTCGAGTTTCCGGCCAATTGATATACATCAAGGGTTGTCCACTAAATAGAACATCGGAGCCTGGCCCACTACTTATATCGGAGGGTTGTCCACAAATAAAAAACAAACATCTTGTTGAAAATAAGGTTTCTCATACGTGGTTTAGGCATGAGGAGCTCAAGATGACTCGATGAGTTGATTACAGACATTCAAGCAGGATCACGCATTTACTTGAAATGTATGTTTTCATCGAGCATTGCATATGCATTTAGGTAGAGAGTAGCCCAATTAGGGTGATTCCAATTTTATCGGGCGAGCACTCATCCCTGCCAGGAACATTTTTTACAGTACAGTGAGCCGAGAGACAAAGATGGTAAATATATGCATACATCAGGATAGCATGGCAAACACGTTTTGTTTCAAAAGTAACATCTACAATGGAAAGTCAAGACACATACATGAGACACAATACTATTAAACGCTTGCTTTCTAAAGGAGGATATCGATATAAATATATAAAGTCAAAGGCAAATTTAGCTGATCCTTTGACAAAAGGCCTACCTAGAGAGCAAGTCAAGTTTACATCGAGGGGAATGAGATTAAAGCCCTTGAATGAGTGATACTAGGCGGAAACCTAACCTAGTTGGATCTAGGTTCACTAGGAAAACTAGTTTAGTAAAATCCAAGTAGTAAAACACATACTCTACTCATTCAAGGTGTTAATGTGTTTTCAATATGTAGCAGGTTATGTATAACATTAATGACACTGGAGTCTTTATGTAAAGGTGAGCTTGAAATGTAAAGCTTTAATCATCATACCTATATGATAGTAATGTGGGGTCGATTTATGAGAATTTGAGTGGCTAAAATTCTCTAGAGCTATCATGAATAACCGATATGTTCAGACCAAATGAACATAAACGTATAAACTCGGAAAAGTAATTTTTAAGTTATGTCAGGTGATACATGTTGCCTGTGCTTGATTAAGCAAGAAGGTAATAGTCCAAGATCTTTATATCCATCAGTCACCAAGCAGATCCGATGTGTAACACTAAGGTAAGTTCAAGTCCAAAGACACTTTTCCTAAAGCACAACATTTACTCCTCTCTATGCATTACATGATCTATTCTAATTGTAAATCACATTTCTTTATTTAAAAATGTGGGTATTGTTAGAATTTTTTTAAAAACAAAACCTCAAGTCCCACATCGGTTGTGGGAGGGTTTTTTGAACAATTTATATAGAAGAAAGCCCTCATGAATCAGTGATGAGAATTGGAGGCCCACTAGTGATGGGTGGGTCTCTTCTCCATGGGCTCTCCTTGGTGGGCCTACCCAATATATATATATATATATATATATATATATAAATCAAAAGATGAGCCTTGGGCTCAAATGATGGGCCGTGGGCTTTGAAATAATAACCTACAAATTGTTTTTGGTCTTGAGGAAAATGCAAAAAACGTTTTGAAACAATGCATCTGTCTGAAATGTTGCAAACTTTCAGAAAGGTTGCATTCTGATGTATAAATACAACACAGGATTCTGACAGAAAATACTTTTGTTTTTTGGTTCTTCCTTGCATTTTAACAACTAGTACATACATTTTATAGAGAGGAAAACTGTGAAAGAGTTTGCTTGAGTTGAAGTTTCTTGTGCAAATACTTCAACAATAGATAGTTTCATCCCCGAGGCAATCACTCGTACTGTGGTACAAGAGAAGAGGTGAAATATCGTTTTTAGGACATTGCAAAGCTTTGCAAGACTCTATCTACCAAGTTAGTATATATATATATATAGATATGTGTATATATATTTATGTTATTCTAATGATGTAGTATATTGAATAAAGAGTTTAAGTCTGTGTTCAATTTATCTTCTCTCCTAAAATCTACTGTCAGTGTTCTATTATTGTTCAAACAATCTAAAGACAATATTTTATGTATTACAAAGATCAGTCTCATACAAAACTCACACTGCGGGTCTACCACAAGTGGAAAACACCGAATAACACTAACACTCGAAATGTCTCAAAGAACCCTTATGATGAGAAACCTGATAAGTTCAATGGAACTGACTTCAAGAGATGGCAACAAAAAATGTTGTTCTACTTGACAACCATGAATTTGGCAAACATCACTGAGAAGATGTTTCCAAGGGGTTACTACGCATCCTCCTACAAGAGAGAGATGCTGCTTAATATCAAGCTTGATGCAATCCGACTTTCTTTTGCAGTAGAACCATATTTTGAATCGCTTCAGAAACAACTTATGATATTTACTCATCATATAAGATCAGAAGGAAGTTTGGGAAATGCTTGAGAAGAAATACAAAACAGTAAGATGTCAAATAAAAGTTTGTAATTGGCAAATTTTCAAGTACAACATGGCTGATACTAAAACTGATAAAACAAGTTGAAGAATCTGTCTTATTCATGAATCGCATGCAGAGGGATGTGCAATCAGTGAGCAGTTTCAAGTAGGTTCCATTATAGAGAAATTGCCACCTTCATGGAGGGATTTCAAAGTTTACTTGAAACACAAGCGTCGAGAGATGACAATGGAGGTTTGATATTAAGGCTTCGAGTAGAAGAAGATCACGTAGTGCGGAGACAATGGTTGATGGAGCAAGTGGCCAATGTCATAGAGAGCGAGCCTTTCAACAAAGCAAAATTCCAAATTCAAAGGCAAGAAAATGTCAAAGCTTAAACCAAAAGGCAAGGACTTAAGAAAATTAAAGGAAGGTCAGGGTTTGTGGAAAGGCTGGATAAGGCACAAGAGTGTCGCCACCTAAAAGATCGATCGCTTACTGCATTTCCCCCAATCAAGCATACGCGCATGAGTTCGATGACAAATTTGTCAGTTACAGGACTCAAAACCAATATGGTTTTAAATGTCAAGGGATGGTGGATTGACACTGAGGCAACTAGGCACATATGGGCGGTGACAAGAATCTATTTTCGTATCACAAGCATATGGATGATGGTGAAAAGCTCTATAGAAATTGTCACTAAATGTTGAAGGAAAAGGCAATGTGCTACTAAAGTTTACTCTCCTGAAAAGCTGTGACTCTCACGATGTGTTACATGTTCCCGAGATTAGAAAATTTGGTTTCGTGCCCTATACTTAGTAAGAAAGGGTTTAAACTTGTATTTGAGTCCGATTGTGTTTATTCTACCAAGGCCGGATGTATGTGGGGAAAGGGTACTGTGGGATCGAAGGTTTGTTTGGAAACTCAATGTACTTGTTTCCAATACTATGAATAATAATAAGAACATCATATATTGTTGACTCTTTTGTTTATGGCATGTTAGGGTTAGACATGTTAACAATAGAGTATATATAGAATGGTTAATCTAAATCTACTACCAAAGTTTGATGTTAACATACATATTAAATGTGAAATATGCACGAATCTAAGTTTGCTAGACAAAGTTTTAAATCGCCAAGAAAGGTCAAATGAACTATTTAGTTTAATTCATAGTGATCTTTGTGACTTTAAAGCCATACTCTTCACGTGGTGGGAAAAATTATTTCATACCTTTATAGATGATTGCAAAGAAATATTGTTATGTTTATTTACTATACAAAGACGTAAGCTAATAGTTTTAAGACATAAAGTCTAAGTAGAGAATCGCTTGAAAGAAAAATTAAAGTCATAAGATCCGATAGAGGTGGTGAATATGAGTCCGCGATTCTCGTACTTTTGTGCTTAATATGGCATTGTTCATCAAACAACAGCTCCTTATACACCCCAACAAAACAAGGTAGAGCTTCGAGAGGTGCAATAGACTTTAAAGGAAATGATAAACTATATGTTGAATAGATTAGCTACTACATAACTTGTGGGGGTGAAGCACTACTTTTCTATCGCAAACTTTATTCTAAATAGAATTCCTTTAAGAATTCAAATAAATCTCATGAAGTGATGGAAATAAGATTACCATCTTATAAAATGATCAAAATATGGGGTTGTTTAGCAAAAGTACTTATTCCTTTGCCTAAAAGAACAAAAACTTCGGTCCTAAAACAATTGATTGTGTGTTTATTGGTTTTGCAAATGCAAGTGCCGCATATAGTTTCTATTTATAAATCTGAAGTGCAAGGACATACATGTAAATACAATTTTAGAATCTAGACGCCGAATTCCTTTGAAGATGTTTTTTCCTTACAAGGAAAGTCCAATGAGCGCTTATGTAGAAGCTTAACTGATGAACACCTACTTCCAAAGGTTCAAGAACAACATACGTAACCTAGAAAGGAAGTAGAATTAAAAACCAAAGAATTTGGTCCGACTTTATAAGTTTCATGACCATAGGAGAACCACAAACTTACAAAGAAGCAATGACTTCACCTGAGGCATTGTCTTGGAAGGAAGCTATTAATAGTGAAGTTGAATCCATCTTACAAAACCATATGTGGGAATTGGTTGATATACCACCCGGAAGTAAACTGATAGGTTGTAAATGGATTTTTAAAAGAAAGCTTAAAGCTGATGGCTTCGTCGACAAATATAAGGCCAGGTTGGTAGCAAAAGGATATAGACAAAAGGAGGGGCTAGATTATTTTGACACTCATTCACCGTGTCTAGAATAACATCTATAAGGACGCTCATTGCGATAGCTTCCTTGAATAATATGGAAATACATCAAATGGATGTGAAAATAACTTTTCTAAATGGAGAGCTAGAGGAAGAGATATATGGAACGACGAAGGATTCGTGTTCAAGGTCAAGAAAATAAGGTAAGTTAGTCAAGTATGATTTCAAGCAAGCCCCAAAACAAAGGGTATGAGAAATTTGATCACACAATGTTGTCACATGGATTTAAAATCAATGAGTGTGATTAAATGTGTATACATAAAGACATACGCGTGAATTCATGGTATTTGTTCGTCTTTATGTTGACGATATGCTTATAATGGAACTAGTATGATGTAATAATGTCCACAAAGAAGTTACTAAGCTCCATGTTTGATATGAAAGACCTAGGGTTCAGCTGGATGGCCTTGGGAATTAAATAAAAGAAATAATGAAGGATACATACTTACACAATCCCATTATGTGGAAAAGATTTTAAATAAATATGATCAATCAATCAAGGTCGTTAATAACACCTTTTGATGCAAATTGCAACCGAAAAGAACACCGGAGATGCAAAGCCTCACACTACAATATTCACAAGTCATAGGTAGCCTGATTGCACCTAATGAACGCCACTAGGCCGCTCTATATTGCTTATTCAAGAAGGTGTTTAGTGATATACAAGTAATCCCGAAAAGAATTATGGGAAGCTTTGTCTCGAGTGTTAAGGTATTCAAGCATACCATAACATATGGATTACATTATACAAAAATATCCACCAAGATTGAAGGCTATAGTGATGCTAATTCTTTTTGGATTCGATAATACGTAAAACCAAATCGAATTAGTGGATATGTATTTAATTTTAGAGGAAGCCACGTATTTCTAGAAGTCTTCCAAACAAACGTGTATAGCACGTTCAACTATGGAGTCTGAATTTATAGCACTCGATAAAGCTGCTGAGGAGGCAGAGTGGCTAAGAAATTTTTTAGAAGACATTCCAGTATGGCATAAGCCTGTAACAGCTATATGCATACATTGTGATAGCATGGCAGCACAAGCTAGAGCCAAGAGTAACATCTACAATGGTCGGGTTAACATATACAGACACAATACTATTAAACGCTTGCTTTCTAAGGAGTGATATCGATATAAATATATAAAGTCAAAGGCGTTTTAGCTGATCCTTGACAAAAGGCCTACCAGAGAGCAAGTCAAGTTTACATCGAGGGAATGGGATTAAAAGCCCTGAATGAGTGATACTAGATGAACCTAACCTAGTTGGATCTAGGTTCAATAGGAAAACTAGTTTAGTAAAACTTCAAGTAGTAAACACACTCTACTCATTCCTAAGGTGTTTAATGTGTTTTCGTTGATGTATAGGTTATGTATAACATTTAATGACACTGATATCTTTTATGTGTAAAGGTGAGCTTGAATGCAGTTTTTAATCATTGTCACCTATATGATAGTAATGTGGGTCGCGATTTATGAGAATCGGGAGCGGTTAAAATTTCGTAGCTATCATGAATAACCGGACATGTTCAGACCAAATGAACATAAACGATAAACTTGAGTACTTTTAAGTTATAAGCAGCGTGATACATGTTGCTCAAAGCTTACTGTACAAAGAAGGTGAATAGTTCCATGATCTTTATATCCACTGTCACCAAGTAGATCCGATGTGGAACACTAAGGTAAGTTCAAGTCCAAAAGACACTTTTCCTAAAGCACAACAGTTCTACTTCCTCTCTATGCATTACATAGATTTATTCTAATTGTAAATCACATTTCTTTTGTTTTAAAAAATGTGGGGTATTGTTAGAATTTTTTTAAAAACAAAACCTCAAGTCCCACATCGGTTGTGGGAGGGTTTTTTGAACAATTTATATAGAAGAAAGCCCTCATGAATCAGTGATGAGAATTGGAGGCCCACTAGTGATGGGTGGGTCTCTTTCTCCATGGGCTCCCAGGCCTACCTAATATATATACAGAGACATATATATATAGAGGAGACAGATATATATATATATATATATAAATCAAAAGATGAGCTCTCAGCTCAATGATGGGCCGTGGGCTTAAAATAATAACCTACAAACGTTTTTAGTCTTATGTTGCAAAAACGCTTTTGAAACAATGCATCTGCCCTAAATGCTGCAAACTTTCGTAAAGGTTGCATTCTCGATGTATAAATACAACACAAGGATTCTCGATGTAAATACTTTTGTTTTTTTGGCCTCCTTCCTTGCATTTTAACAACTAGTACATACATTTCATAGAGAGGAAACAAGGAAAGAGTTTGCTTGGAGCTTGAAGTTTCTAAATACTTCAATAGTTATAGCTTTCATCCCGAGTAATCACCGCAGATTTTCAAAAGAAGAGAAGAGGGAAGCATTGCCTCAGGACATTGCAAAGGGTAAGACTCTATCTACTAAGTTAGTATATATATATATATATATATATATATATATATATATATATATATATATATATATATATATATATATATATATATATATAGATATGTGTATATATATTTATGTTATTCTAATGATGTAGTATATTGAATAAAGAGTTTAAGTCTGTGTTCAATTTATCTTCTCTCCTAAAATCTACTGTCAGTGTTCTATTATTGTTCAAACACTATTAATTACCTATCTTCTTTTATAATCATTATATTGTTATTAGTATTGCATTGTCAAGTAAAAAGTATGTTTTTGATGAATATTTTAAATGTAAATGAAACATACAAATCTACTTTTCAATGAATCTAAATAATTTTTTTTTTCTACCTAAAAACCTGTTTCATAGTCCTCAAACAAAGTTATTCTATAATGAATTCCTCATGTTTAACAGAACATTATTGACATAATATTGTAAGACACTGATAAATATTATTGTTAAGAAAACAAAGAGCAAGATTTCAAATGTTTATTATAAATACACTTTGCTTTAATTAAAGGTCTCATTTTTCATCTATTGTCTCTCTTAATATTATCTTGAAGGTTTTAATTTAAACATAGTTGACTGTTAAAAAAATGAAAAATTTACATAATAGATAACTTTAACAAAAAAAAATGATTTATCTATCAAATTAATAAGGTTTTCCAATGACTTAAAATTAATACTATATTAAAAATAATTTTAGTCCAAATAAATATGATTTGAATCACAAAAAAGTTATTACTATTATTCTTGGTGACCATGCTTTAGTCATGGGTCATAATTAATAGACTAAATAGAGTTCATTATATGAGGGTCATAGAGAAAATATAACTGAAAGTTGATATCCTTTATCAAAGAAGTTATTTAATTTTTGTGGAGAAGGAAGAAACATGTTGCTAGGCATATGGGTCTCTTTCCATGCAAGTGTCTGTATGCATGGTTTGATTTACTGTGGAATATTTTCCATTTTTGTTTTTAAATTTACTTTATAGTTTTGCAATCTGTAGGTACGAATAAATAAAATAAAAAATGATGTTTGGTGTCATTTCAACTACTGACATTGCCAACAATACACATGTTTGTTAATTAATTTTCTTTGTATATTTCTTTTAAATATGTATTTGATAAAATGATCCCTCTTAGAAATAAATAAAATGCACCTCATTCCTTCCAATTTGTTAAGTTTAATAATTTAATATTTTTTAACACTTTCTATTTTAATTTCCTTTTAAAATTTAAAATATATTTGAATTATTATTTTGATGTTATTTTATTTTCCAAAAATGGAATCCAGAAGATAAAAAAAACTTGGGTTATATTTAATTATAGTAAAAAAATCAAAATTTTGTTAAGAAGAATCATATTTTTTTAATATTTGATTGTCTTATTAAAAATTATTAAGAAATTAAATATAACCATTATTAGTTGGAAACTTGTATATTTATAAGTTAATTTATTATTTATATTTAGTGTTTAGACGAATGAAATAAATTTTGAATTAATAAATAAAAATAATTTATTACATTAATTATTTTTTCAGTTTTATTCTTAAATTTTTTCTTTCTATTTTTTTTATTTATTTTTCATTACATTTTCCCTAAACTATTTTGGAACCAAATATAGTCATAATATTTTCAAAATTCTTTAATAAAGAGAGAAAGTTAGAACATGTTTGGTTTCCATTTTTGAAAACTATTCTCGAGAACAATTTTTGAAAATACATAAATCACAATTTTGGTATTTTTTGAACATATGTTCTTGTCTCCCGAATTTTTTACGTAATTCTCCATGTTTTCATAACGAGAAAAAAATGAAAATAGCTTGTGTTCTTTATGTTTTTCTTGTTTTTCAAAACAAAAATGTTTTAAAAAAGGGTAACCAAACATACCTTTATTTTCAAAAAAATTAAAATAAATATCTCATTAAATCCATAATATGAAATTAATTCATAAGATGAAAGAAATATTAATATAAATTAAAAATACTTAATGTATGAAATAAAAATAAATTAGAGAAATAATGAATAAATGTGTTACGATTAGTGACACAATAATAAAACATGAAACAAAAAAAAAACACCGGATTTTCGTGAAAACCCTTACGGGGAAAAATGACGGACAAAGGAGAAAGTACATCGAAATAGAATAAACTACAATATACGAGATGTAATGAATACCCTAACGAAAAGTTGCATATCATTAGTGCCCCGGATCGGACATAAATCCAAAAACCAAATTCGGGTCACAAATCCCAACCAAGTAAATATAATAAATAATTTCACATATTTAAGATAAAAAATAGTCACACACACACACACACACACACACACACACATATATATATATATATATATATATATATATATATATATATATTGTTAATTAAAATTTAAGAATTAAACAAGATTTTATAAATTTTGTTCCTAATATTTATATTTTTAGTCAAATATATTTTTTTGAAAACTTGAAAAAGAGGTTGTTACCAAACCTTCAAACCATCAATTAAAAAAAAAAAAAAATTAAAACTTCACTTATTCACAAAATATATTCAACATTCTTTTTTAGATTTATTTATTTTTGAGGAAAATGTCTGAAATGAGACACGCCCTAAGTGACTAGATTTCATGATCATAAATGTCTTCAAAAGCTTATAGGAAAACTCTCTATTATTCAAATTAAAAAAAAAAAACCAAAGTCATCATCCTAATTATCACTTGTCGGTTTTGTGTCATTTCAAAATTAAAAAATTATTTATTGTTTTAAGTGGCTCCCATCATATCACATGTTATTGGTTTCCTCAAAACTCTCTCAAGCATATTTCCCACCAAAACTCTCTCAAATACGTTTCCCACCAAGACTCGTAGATTTCCTTGTTAGCTTTTCCTTATACCTTTTTGGTTCTTCCCTTGTTAGCTTTTCCTTACAATTTTTTGGTTCTTTCATGGCATGTTTGCACCGTTGTGACACATTGCAATTGCAAGACTATACAAATTCAAAAAGGTATTTATTTTCTTCCATCTCTCTCTTTTTTTGGGTCATCAAATCTCTTCTTCTTTCTTCTCTTTTGTTTTCAATAAATCGATTGGATAACATAATGTTTGGATTTGTTTTAAGGAATTGCAGGTTCATTTTTCTTTGTTTGTTTTTGTTGATACATGAAAGAAATAATTTATTTTCTATTTTCATTATATTTTATTTATTTATTTTCATTATATGGATATATTAGAGTTAGTATTGTGTTTTATTTTTAATATGTTATTTAATTAACAACTAGTTTAGACACTTCCATCGATGGCTTCAAGTGCAAAAGGGATTATTTTTATTATTTTATTGCCATTTTTGTACATTTTATTTATTTATTTATTTTGGTTATGTTTTGATACTGAGAAATGGACAACATGTAAGAAAATAAAAGAAATTTGTTTCCGTTACATTTATGGTTAATCCTTTGTGCCTAATTTGAATTTAACAATTGAGAGAGAAAAATAGACAAAAAATAATTAATTATCTACAAATTGAAGTCGATCCAAAGAACGGGGGTTGAGTAGAAGCTTAAAGACCAATTTTGAATGAGCTAAAATTACAAGCACATTCTTTGAGTTTTGATATTTATTATAATGAGTCCGTATTAGTTTTGCATTTATTATGGACTTCAAACAAACCTAATTGTTTAGGAGATGGTAATTAAACCATCGTTACTTCAAACTTGCATAGGATTTAAATTATTTCATTAAATGTGTAGTGTATTTTTTATGTTCAAATTTACAAATTTGAAAATCTTAATTCAAATGAAGAATGATATATTTTAGTATGTTTAAATTTATAGATTTGAAGAAAAATAAGAATAGATAAAACATAGGAATTTTTAATATTATATGAAAAAGAAAATTTTGAAATTGAGAAGTGATAGATATACATGTGTGTTCTATGTCCTTTGTCCTTGATGTTAGGACTCTCACGATCCTAGTTCGTACTTAATGTTTGATCTTTTTGGCATGATCAAACCCGAAAATTCATCATCCATACCTTGATTCGAATACTACCCTCAACAATCCAGATTATTTTTCCTGGATCCGTCTCGATCAATTTTTGATGAGTTAGCTCTTGTCTTCCATCACCGAACAAATGCTTGGTCATGTTTTTGAGCGTAGATCATCTGTTGGGGTATGGTCTCTAGAACAACTTTTTTTTTGCCGGATCTAAAGCAGTATTCTCAAATTCACGATACGTACAAACCACGAAAAGGTGCTACTTCTATAGAAGAATTTATTCTAAAAATGAAAACTAATGCTAATGCATTGATGTTCTTGGTCGACAAATTTACGATGTGAATTGATCATACATTCTCGGTGGCCTTGAGTCCTGAATTTGTCTCGGTTAAAGAGGGGTAAATATTCCGCCCTCGTGATTCCATTACTCTTCTAAATTCGAGTTTGTGCTCAGACTCATGAAATGCGACTTGAGAGTCAAAATGCTTCAACTACAATTGATCTCTCACGTTCTACAGCAAATTTTGTTCAAAACCAATTTTCTCCTCCTTCCAATTTTCGCAGCTATATAGCTAAATCTAGAGGTCGTTCTTTTGTTGGTGGCCGTGGTTATCATCACTCTGATAGTGTTAATAAACCGTTATGCGGATTACAGTGGAAAAATTTGGTCATATTGCCCTCGAATGCTCACCCAGATTTTGATACGAGCAAATTCTGATCATACGTCAAAGGAGGTTGTGGTATTACAACTATGGATTCTTGGTTTCTTGACAGTGGAGCAACCCACCATGTCACAGCAGATGGCAAATCCTTGAATCTAAAAAGCCAGATACTCTCTACGGCATTGGTAAGCTTTCTATTTGTTGATGGTTCTCGATTATCCATCTCTCATATTGGAATATTAAGTTGCCTACTTCACAACCTCTTATGCTTAGAAGTGATATCTTTGCTAGTTCCATCGATTTCAAAAATCTTATTAGTATCTCCAAGTTTACTTTGGAGAATGATATTGTGTAAATTTGATTCTTCTGACGCTGTAAAGACCGACGAAGACAAACAAAGGAGCCACCGACACCTTAGAATGGTCTATGAACTCAAACTCATCATCTACATATTCTCGCAGTTTTGGCTAATAATGTTCTTTGCTTCTCCATGTTCTCTTATAATACACAAACTTCTTGGCATTATGGCATAGTAGACAGCGTCCTCACCGTCTTATATAGAAGTGTTGTCCAAATTGAGTTAGGGATTTCTTCTCGCTCAAACATTACGTTCTGTGATGCTTGTCAATATGGCAAGCCGCACCGAGTTTTCTTTTTCCCTGCACTCATACTCCTTCACAACTCGAGTGTCCAATTGGTATACTCAGATGTATGGGGCCCTGCTCCTCAACTCTCTTGTGAAGGATATCGATATTACATCTCTTTTATGGATGATTTTACTAGATATCTTTGGATCTTTGTTGGAATTTTAGGATGAGAGAAATAAAATAGAAGTGAAAAACAATGTTCCAACTCTCATTCCTTTTTCAAACATTTAAAAATGCCTATAAATAGGCTTACAATAGATAAATCAAAATTAAAATAAACAAACTAACTTTGACCCACTAATTTATCCTAATTCATCACATAGATAAAAACTTTCAAATAACCGTGGACTCACTCTCACAATTAATAGGAACTATTGAGAGAAACTTTGAATCAGTCTTCAACACACCCCTTGATTCAAAGTTGCATAATTTTTTTTTCTTTTTTAAATTTTCATGGAGCACTTCTCTCCGTATTTTCAAATTTAAGTGACACATCTCTTCGCCTAATGATGCACGTCTTATCATCTTGATGCACTCTCTCAAATCATTACTTGTTATTAGAGCACTTCTCTCTAAAAAATCTTCTTTGTACACTTCTCACAATTAATTCAAAAAGAGTTTCTTCAACTCTTTTGCATTTGTGTTCGATTTTGTTCACAATCTTTTGTAGATGCGAATCTTGCACTTGGAAGCATTGGAAACCCTTGTGCCAACAATCTTTCTCTTCATGTTCAAGTTTTTGCAATGATCACTGCGAGGAATCTTTCTTTTCCTTTGACTCTTTAGTAATATATACCTCAACCACCCTTCGTTCAGTTGCTTTCCATCATAGTCCTTCTTGATTTGCCAAAAGCTTTGGATGTTGGAACTTTTCACGGGTGAAGCCTCTCAACTCCATCCACAACTTCAAAATCTTTCATTCCATCACAGACCCTCAAGACCTATGGCTCTGATACCATGTTGGAATTTTAGGATGAGAGAAATAAAATAGAAGTGAAAAACAACGTTCCAACTCTCATTCCTTTTTCAAACTTTCAAAAATGCCTATAAATAGGCTTACAATAGATAAATAAAAATTAAAATAAACAAACTAACTTTGTGCTAATTTATCCTAATTTATGTAGATAAAACTTTCAAACAACCGTGGACTCACTCTCACAATTAAATAAAATAAAAACTTTCCTAACTAATAGGAACTATTGAGAGACAAACTTTGAATTAGTCTTCAATTTTGAATCAGTCTTCAACAATCTTCCTTCTTCAGCAAAAGTTTGATGTTGTTACAATGTTTCTTCAGTTCAAGAAAATGGTTGCCACACAATTTTGTGCCTCAATCAAATGTTTGCAAACAGTTAGGGGATTAGTATGGTAGATTTGATCTACTGCATGATCTAGGAATTGGATTTTAGCATCCTTGCCCTCACACTCATCAACAAAATGGAAAAATTGAATGCAAACATCGAAGCATAGTAGAAACATGCCTTACCTTGCTTGCAAAAGCATCAATGGATATCAAATTTTGGTGGGAGGCCTTTTTTCAGCTGTTTACCTTCTGAATAGACTTCCAACTCCCACTCTTAGTCACCTCTTTCCCTTTGAGTCTCTTCTTGGACAAGCACCAGATTATGACTTTCTAAAAGTCTTTGGATGTGCTTGTTTCCCTTACCTCAAACCTTACAACAAGCATAAACTTGCTTTCAAAACTAGCAAGTGTTTATTTTTGGGATATAGTACATTTCACAAAGGCTACAGTGTTTGCATCAACTCAGCGAGGTATATTGCAAGAAGTGATGTTTGTTGAAAATTTATTTTCCCTTACCGATCCACTTTTGCTCAATGTAAATAAGACTTCCATCTCGGCTATTCAAAATCATGGAACTCCTTTCGCCACTCCTTCCCTTTCCCCCACGGTCAGGTTCAACGCCATAACCCTTGTATGTTCCTTTGCATTATGGTTTTGCTCGACTCTGAGTGCGAGCTCATCTCTGAATGTTTTGAGCATCATATTGATATACCACCAATTGTCTCTGTTCCCTTTGTCTCCTCCTCTTCTGAATCCTCATCCTCCACTTCAGTATGTCCTCTTCCACCTGATGTCTCCACAATATCTAAAATTTATGAGGTTTCCACTATACCTCCAACACCTACCTCTTTGCCCTCCATCATATGGAAACCAAATCAAAATCTGGTATTTTTAAACGAAGTCTTTACGATATTATCTGAACCGAATGTTTCGGTTGCTCTCACTATTCCTCATTGGAAAAAGGCAATGGAAGATGAGTTTCATGCTCTCATACACAATCACACAGGACTTGGTACCACACACGAGATGTTCTCGAGGTTATTCGTGCAGATGGGTTTGAAACCAAGTTTAAAATGATTAGTTAGTTGGGCGAGATATAAAGCTCAGTTGGTAGCCAAGGGATTTCCTTAAACCGCGAGCATTGATTTTCGAGACTTTCAGTCTAGTTGTTAAAGCTCCTACCATTTTGTATTATCTTTACCTTCACATTTGTTTCAAGGTTGGGATATCCATCAAATTGATATTAATAATGCCTTTTTAAATGGAGACCTTCAAGAAGATGTCTATATGTCTCAACTAGAGGGGTTTGTTGATCCTACAAGACCCTCCTATGTATGCAAACTTTGGAAAGCCTTGTATGGCTTTAAACAGGCTCCTAGGGCATGGTTTGACAAGTTAAGAACAACTCTACTCAACTGGGGTTTCAAGAATTCTATATCTGATACATTTGTTTTCTACACTCACAAAGATGGAAGAATGTTGCTTATCCTTGTATACATTGATGATATTCTCATCACAGGAGAAAGCTTTGTTGATGTGCAACAGGTCATTAAAGACCTCAATCTTCAATTTGCTCTCAAAACTCTTGGCTCTGTTAATTATTTTCTCGGGTTTGAGGTAACCCGCACATCTTCTGGCTTGCATTTAGAAGTCGGGTCCAATATGCGACGAGTTTCTTTCTAAAAACCAATAATATACTCTGAAAATCAAGTCTATACAGCCCAGGCTTAGCTAATAAGTTGTCTCTTAATGATAGTGATACTTTCTCTCATCCTTCTACATCTAAGTACCTTGAAGCCTCGATATCTTACCATGTGACTCGGTAGGATTTGCTTGCTTTTCTATTAGACAGGCTAAGTTAGTTTTGCCCTATCTTGTTGCTCATTGGTGTGCTTGCAAGAGGATTATGAGATATGTGTGTGGTACAATTTCCCATGGTATTATGTTCACCCCAACCAACTTGTTGAATTTGGAAGGTTTTTCTGATGTTGATTGGGTAAGTAATCTTGATGATAGGAAGTCAGTTAGCTGGCATATGTATTTTTCTTGGTGGTAATCTCGCTGGCAGATAGGAAGCAAGAAGTGGTGGCACGTTCAAGCCTTGCAGAGCGAATGGGAACATTCGGTGCGACAAGCCCAGATGGTTTGGATCTGAGGTGTGACGGAAATAGATTAATACTGACTTAGGTCAACCACCGCTTCTTTGGAGCAACAACATAGAACACGGGCTTTAGCGATGCAATCTATCTATCATACTTTAGAGCAAGCACATAGACTAGATGTTAATTTCATCTGAAATCTCATCAACGATCATAAACTTGAAGTCTTTATATGTTCTGGTACTGGCTTTACTGCTCTTTTTATAAGCTTTGTCTACCGGATGGTTTGGCATTCCTAATTAACAAACACCATGAATCACATATTAAGCAGGGGAGCTAATGCAGTTCATACTCCCGGGAGCAAAGAACACGTGACAAACTACTTCTCTATGATACCCAAAGTGCGCAGACGGTTAATTAAATAAAATCTATAACTAATTACTTATGGAATCTTCTGGTTTGTATATAAGTTCATTTTGTTTAGTTTAATAAAGTAAGAAGAATTTTAAATTTCCCTATTCTTATGCGGTTAGGTTTCACTCGCTTCTTCTTTTAAACCTTTCTGTTATGTTTCTTCAACATTGTCGGTGTTGGCCTCGGAAAATGGTTGTGACTTCCGTTGGGTCTGCGCGTGGTGAGATAAGTGATTCGTTACTTGACTTGAAACATTTAAATTACTTGGACCTAAGTTGTAATGATTTTGGAGAATTCCAACTCCATTTCCTTAGTTCAGTGGAAGGTTTGAGCCTTAATCTCATAGTGCAGAAATTTGGTGAGATGATTCCTCCACAACTTGAAATTTATCTAAGTTCAGATTATCTTAAAATCTTGGAGAGGATATCGAATATGGGCGTTTCTAATTTAATTAAACTTTCTGGTATTTCTTCTCTATAAAATATCTTGATAGGGAATGTGGACCTTAGTACAGGTGGATGCAAGTATTTTATAAACATGCTTCCATCTTTGTTAGAATTATTGTCAGGTTAATGACTCAATGACTTCCCTCCTTTCTCAATCCTACTTTTCTTTACAATACTACTTTACGGTTGGTTATTTAACATCGATTTTTACCTTAAGGGTCTTTATTAATTCTACGCATTTAAGGTCCTATTCTGCCCATATGGAACTTGCAAAGCCTTCGAAACTTGGTGACCTTAGATTGTCATACAAAGAGATTGCAAGTGAAGGAACTATTGAATTGGTGAATGGTTTATCAATCTGCTGTAATAATTCCTTGGAAGAGTTATACTTGAGTGACAATGGACCTAGTGGACAGTTGCCAGATTCATTAGGAAATTTCAACAATTTAAGATCTTTGGACTTGAGCTTCAATAGTTTCGATGGTCCCTTGCCAATTAATTCTTGCACAACACTTAGAATCCTTGCTCTGCATGAAACTTCCTTTCAGGTCAATTCAATGGGATGAGTATGCTACGGATGTCCTTGAAGAGTTGGTAGGTTGTATCTTGGTATAGATTCTTGAGAAAAGGTAATATCATGTATTCATTTTAGTAATCTCTTGGCCCCAAGTCTCTCTTTAAACATCATGAGTCTTCATTTCATCATTAGACATGAACCAGTTCTCCCTTAAGTCTCATTATATCTATATTTCCAACTATAGTATTGATTGGTATTAAAAGTGCTATTTTGAACCCTAACATTATGGGTTTGAGTGCTTTTTTGTATACTAATCATTCTAATTAACCCGGTTACACATTAGGTCCTACTATTTAATAGTCACATTTTATGCAGCAAATTTTACGATTTTTGCTAGCTAATTATGCGAAATTGTTAGTCGATCCATGCGAAGAAATCAAGTCAAACTCAACATTGCATATCAAAGATCAGAAGGAAAGAAGAGCAAAATGTGAAGAAAAACACCGGCTTAATAGGAAAGCTTCTCACGCGCGACCTTGTTTCTGCTCAATAACTGATTCATTCCTGTGACCCCTGTTCTCACTGCATTTCACATGCTTGTTGTTTTTGTTACAATTTTTGGTTTTCTCCTTTCCTACCCTTGTTGTAATCACTTATGTTTTGGATTGTATGGTATTTTACTTGGTTTGTAGACTACATAAGCCATTTGTATACCTTTACATTGGGGGACGAATTTTTAGTATAAATAAAATTAGAATTCAGTTCACGTTTTTCCTTTTCTCTCATTTTCTCTCTCACTTTTTGCCGTCTGCCAAACCTCTCGAGGTATGACAACCAGAGGATGGATAACTAGGCCTCTTCCCCCTTGAAGAGGGGAGAGGGTTGCAGCTAGGGACCCAGGTAGCACGGTCTCTGTTTTAACATACCATTTTGGTTGTTTAAAGTTCATGCTTCTCATAGGATTCAGAATCTCTTAAGCATGCTCTCTTTAATGTGTGTTGGCAGAAGCTTTTGGGTTCAATGGATACTTTCCACTAGATCCATTGAGGCTCGATTAGTTGTCTCACGCTAATTATCGTGGATTAGGGTTTTTTGAGATGTGTTTTCTGCTTTGTTAGGAACATTTGTTCCATTTAAATGCTATTTTTCAAAGGAAAATCATAGGGTTTAGTTTTAAAGCTAAGTAGAGATCCGAGTTCCCGGAGAAAATGACTATATGTCATGCTCCCCAGCCAGCAGGAAAAAGGCCCAGGGACATGTTAGTTGCCACAAAACCTAACCCAGGTGGCTGAGACTTCAAGAGTCTTCTTATTTTCTTGTTTTATTTTCAGTTTGCAGCCCACCAACCCCTTTGTTTTTATCACCACCTTAAAATCAAATTTAATTCACCATTTTGACTTCACTCAAATCACATTTGTCTGAAAACCCATCCTGTGTTCGACCACAAGTGAAATATCTTTGCAGCTAAGCTTGACTACGGCGATGGGAAATTTAGATATCAATATTGTTGATTAGGATCACCCTGCGTGGCTACGAATAAATGGCGCCGTTGCCGGATGGTGCCCTAGAACTGCATTTAGTAAGCTGTGGAACATACAGATCCTCATCTGGTGAATTTCTTTTATATTTCATTTGTCATTTTTTATTTATTTTCCATTTCAAAAAAAAAAAAAAAAAACGAGTGCTGCGGGATTGTGGTGTTTTGTCTGTCTTCTTTGTAGAGGATCGGTTCAGGTTAGAATTGTAAATCAAGGTTGAATTTAGACGATGGAAGAGGGACGATGCATCGGCATGTGGCGAGGGGTAACCTAGAGCTTACATGTCCATGAGGGACTATAGAAACCAATGGATGAGTTCACATATGGTAGTGCTTACAACCATAGTTGGGGAATCACACAGTCCTCATAGAACAAGACCTCTGTATTGCCTCATGAACCTCCATATTATGCCCCACTTCTCAACCACCGACCCTCCATGTTGAACAAGCCGTACGAACTTGAGCAAACAAATTGGATAATTTCATAGAAGGCAAGGCGTGGCCCGTCGGGGCCAATCGGAAGCGTACGGGTTGAGAGCTCCTTGAACAAGGAATTGGATGGGTTCCAAAGTGAAATTGATAAAAAATTAGACATCTTGCAGGAATCCATCTCAAAGCTCGCATTAAGCTTGTTCATAAAGAGGAAGAAAATCGAAGAGGGTTCTTGGCCCGACACCGCGGTGGAGCCTTGTCGAGCCCTTGGTAGAAAATTTTGAATCCTCTCGGATAATGGTGCTCTTTGTCTGTCGTGGGAGAAGAAAGAAAAACCTCCACCATGTTGGGCGGGAGGGTAGTGGAAAGGAAGAAATAAAGCCCCAGTCCACTTTGCCCAGAGCCATGAAATGCCCAGCGCCCCTTGCGACAAGTGTATATCACGCTGCGTGATCAAACACAAGAAGCACCTACCACAGGCCATCAATTGCCTTTGCTGTCCTTTGCAAAAATTCAAGAAATTAGTGGCCCTTTGTACGAGGCCTTTGCCACTATCAAAACGATGCCATATTACTTTTATACGCATGACACGAGTGGTTGGTTGAGTCTTTGGTTCGGTTGGAGCACGAACCAGGCATTTTGAGCTCGCGGTTCCGACCTCAAAGGCAGAAAATTGGTTTGGGAACCTGATCTCCCCACTTTTAATTTTAATTTTCTTGTCTTATTTTATTTTAGCGTATTTATTTGATTTCTTTAATTTTTCTTTATAGATTTTCTCTAATTTTTAGTTAATTTATGTTTTTAAATTAATTTTTGCTTTTCTGCAATTTTTCTTAATTTTCTTGCACTAATTTTTGCAGTTTTTGTGCAAATTTTGAACTTGGATTAAGAAAATCGACAAATGAAAAGCGGATTTCGCAACTACGTGAGAATTACGCCCAATTCGCGAAATGCGAAAATTTATTATAGATGGAATTTATTAGTAGCGAAATTTACAGCCTAGCGAAATTTTTGTGAGATAAGCGAGTGGAAAATTTTGCTAGGAGCAGTGCATTTCGCTGGCTTAGCGAGAAATGCCACCGGCTTTCTTGTCAACTTGATGTGACCGGGTTCGGTAAAAACAAAAAAACAAGCGTTGTTTTTATTATTTTATTTTCTAAAAAAAAAATATTTATATTTTATTTTCTTTTTATATATATATATTTAAAAAAACCAAATTTGTCTCAAAAAAAAATGTTTTTATTTTTTATTTTTGTATTTTATTATTTTTATTTTTATTTTTATTTATTAATTATTTTATTTGATTTTTCAAAAAAAAAAAAAAAATCAAAAATTTACTCGCTATATCAAAATTTTAACTGGCAAATTATCAGTACTTGAAAATTGCGTAGCGTCGCGAAAATTTTTTAAGCTATGGGCTACGCCCTGTCTCCCGAATTTGTTTATTCATCGCTTTTAAATCAGAGGCTCGTTTTAGGCGTTGAGTATCGTTGGAAATCTTAGAGTGTAGAATCCAAATATGGCCAGAAAGAACATTTTTGAGATTATATGAAGTGTAATTTTTAAAAAATGTGATTAGTCACTTTTTCCTCTCTTTCTTCTCTAACTTGTTTTTGAAGCCCAAGCGGGTAGATAAGATTGTCGATGGAAAGCTTGCGAAGTTTCCTATCAGCAATGATCACATCTCATCAAGGAGGTAACACATCCTTCTCTAATTTCAATCAGGCCCGTTTTGGACAGGGATGTTTGGGTTAGGGGAGGGGATTAGCGGAAGTGGCTTGTATTTATTCTTTTGTACTATTTTTATGCAGGCCATTTTGTGATGTTGGGTGACTGCAGGTCTTTCTATAAAGGCTGTTATACTAAAAGCGACTTGCTTTTCAAAATTGGACCCGCTTTTGCAACCAAATTTTTTGTGTGTTGTGCCTAGCCCATGGTTTGAAAAATTGAAATTTTGTCCAATTTTATTGATGTTAGATTGGTTCCATGCTTGGTTGAGTGAATGATTAGTTGAATTCTTATTGATTTCGACCTTTTTTTTTCCACCTTTAGCTAACCACACACCAGGCACATTAGGTTTCAATGATGAATTTGAAAAAGCTGCGCAACCTCCTTTACTTTTTCATAACCTACCCTGATTCATTGACTGCTTTAATAGGTTAGGACCCTGTGGAAGAAGGCCAATGCGTCTTCGAAAAAAAAAAAAAGAAAGAAAAAGAAAAAGCAAAAGAAAAAGAATAAAAATTGCAATGCTTTGCCTTGAAGCAGAGCACGATCAGGGTATATGTAACTAAAACAGGTGCCTAAACCTTTGCGGTTGGGAGCCATCGACTTAGTGCTCGCTACATGGGTGGATGGGTGGGTTAACAAGTTATGGGTATTTGGAGTCTAAAATCATTGAAGTCAGGGTGAAATCTGAAAGGACTGTGGTCGAAAGATCCTTATGACTTAGTGCCCCTAAGCCTTAATTGGTTGGAGTCATCGGTAGATCCATATGGACTTTGGTGAGTCGATTTGTAGCATTGCACCCTACAACGCAAAGAATTGTGGAATAAGAAGTGGGTCTGATCTATTTAGGTTGGTTAGCATGCTGGAGTGATGGTAGTAGCTAGGTTCGGGGGAGAGTGCAGTTTAGCAGTTTATTGTTGAGAGCTGATCAAACAAACACTTAGAATTTGGTGAAGTTTACGGTTGATTCACCAAGAAGGAGTAAATTTGGCTCAATTTTGTATGGTATTCCGTTCTCTCACTTGATAGTTATTGGACACGGCTTTGATGATTCTTACTTAGGGTTAGGCATTACTCATTCTGACCTTCTTGAAATATAATTTTTGTGAGCGGAATTATTTTGTATCGTTTGTATGTTTCACTCCTTTCTTTCTTTCTTCATTGCTAAAGGGACTAGCAATGTGTGGAATAGAAGTGTGATTAGTGCCTTTAAAAGTGCTATTTTGAACCCTATTTGTCTCATTTTGAGTACTTTTTGTATACTAATCATTCTAATTAACCCGATTTACACATTAAGGTCCCTCTTGTTTTAATGATCACATTTTGTGGCAAATTTTGAAGTTTTGCCTAGCTAATTATGCGAAATTGTTGAGTCGATCAAGCCACGAAGAATTCAAGTCAAACTCGACATTGCGGATCAAGATCGAGAAGGGAAGAAGACGAAATGTGAGAAGAAAAAACACCCTTTGCGGGAAAGCTTCCTCTACTTGAGCACTTTGTTCTGCCTCCCGGTATTTGTTCCTTTCACTGCAGCCCTGTTCTCTGCATTTCACGCTATTTGTTGTTTTATTACAAATTTTTGGTTTTTCTCCTTTTACCCTTACAATTGTAATCATATGTTTGGTTAATATGGTGTTACTTGGTTTTGTAGACTACATAAGCCATTTGTATACCTTGTTGGGGGACGAATTTTTTGGTGGCAAATAAAGTGGGCTCAGTTCACACGGATTTTCCCACTTTTCTCTCATTTTCTCTCCCTTTCTACGGCTACCAAACACTCCTCGGGTATGACAACTCGGAGGATGGTTAACTAGGCCTTCCCTATGAAGAGGAGGGTTCTTGGCTAGGGTTTGGAGGTAAGCATACGGATCTCTGTTTTTAGCATAGCATTTTTGGTTGTTTGGGATTCATGCCTGCTTCTCCCTTAGGTTAAAATCTCTTAAGCATGCTCTCTTTATTAATGTGTTGTAAGCTTTTTTGGGTTCAGTGGATACTTTCACTAGATCCACTGAGGCTCAGTTAGTTATCTCACCTTTAGTTATCGGTAGTTAGGGTTTTTGAGATGTGTTTTCAGCATTAGGAACATTTATTCCGTTTAAGAGTCTTATTTTGAAAGGGAAAATCATGGGGTTTTAGTTTTTAAAAATTTAAGTAGAATGATTCGGAAAAATGACTATATGTCATGCTCACAGCTGTGAGGAAAAGACCCAGGGACATGTTAGTTGTAAAACCCTAACCCGAGTGGCTGAGACTTCAGGAGTTCTTTTCTTATTTTCTTCATTTTATTTTCAGTTTGCAACCCACCGACCCACTGTTTTATCACACGCTTAAAATCCAAATTTAATTCACCTTTTTTGACTTCCTCAAATCATTTGTCTGAAGAAAACCATCACGTGTTCGACCCTAGAGCCGCTATCTTGCGAGTAGCTTAGCTCTGTGGAGTAGGAAAATTTAGGATATAAATATTGTTGATTCCGGATCACCCTACTGTGGCACGAATCACGTATATTCTATGTTTCCCTAATTGGCTTAGAACTCAAAAGAGACTTCAGGGTATTATTTTAAAAAATGTGGGGATTTCAGATACAATACCAGAATGGCTTTGGAAACTAGATATTGAATCGTTAGATCTTTCTAGAAACCAATTGTATGGAAAGCTTCCCAACTCATTATCCTTTAGCTCAACAACATTATTGATGGATTTAAGCTTCAACCGCTTGGAGGGGCCACTCCCGCTTTGGTTTAATGTGAAGTGGTTTTTTGTAAAACAATTTATTTTCAGGGTCAATTCCCTTGAACTTTGGGGACTCATCAAGCTTGGAAGTCCTTCATGTTTCTGGTAACTTGTTAAATGGCAGCATCCCTTCATCAATAAGCAAACTAAAGATTACAGTGGCTCTCTATCTCTGTCACGATAATTTATCTGGAAAAATTCCAAAGAATTGAAATGATTTGCACCAACTTGACATCATAGATATGTCCAAAAACCAGCTCTCTGGTGGGATTCCGAGATGGATGTGTTCAATATCTTCACCTAAGGCATTGAAATTGGGTGCGCTGTTCTTACCGAACACTCTTTCAAGTTTACACCAACCGCATAGCTATACTCCATTGATCTTGGAAATAACAGGTTTTCGAGTGAGATACCCAAATGGATAGGAGAAAGAATGTCATCATTGGGGCAGTTACGACTAAGAGGTAACATGTTGAGAGGAGATATTCCTGATCAATTGTGTTGCCCTTATCATCCCCACATTTTGGATCTTGCTCTTAATAATTTATCAAGATCCATCCGGAAATACTTTACTTTATTACTTTGCTTTATACATGATCTATTGGACATAGAAAATGATGAGATGCGCACAACATACTCTGATCACATGGAGCTAGTTGTGAAACGACAATATATGATATTCGAAAGCATATTGCCAATTGTGAATTTAATAGATCTTCCTAGCAACAACTTATGGGGAGAGATCCCAAAAGGAATCACGAGTCTCTCAACCTTGGGTACCTTGAATTTGTCCCAAAACCAATTAATTGGAAAGATACCCCTAATGATTGGAGCCATGCAAAGGCTAGAAACTCTTGACCTCTCATGCAAGCTGCTGAGCCCCATTCACTCTAGCATGTCGCTGATAGCCTCATTGAACCATTTGAACTTGTCACATAACCTCCCTCGCGAGACCCGACTCAATGACTGACCAGTTCTCCACATTCAATGATCCATCCATTTATGAGGCAAACTTGGGACTTTGTAGGCTTCCATTGTCAGCTAACTGCACCCCTCCAAAATGATCAAAATCATGATCAAGATGATGAGGAAGATGAAGATGATCAGTACATGACATGGTTCTTCATAAGCATGGCAATGGGCCGGCTTTCCAGTGGGATTTTGGGTTGTATGTGGCAGTTTGGTTCTAAACAAGTCTTGGAGGCATGCTTATTTTCGGTTCATTGATGAAATCATAGATAGGCTATATGTCTTGAGATGGTAGATATGAGCTCGTCTAAAAGGAAGATCACAGTGGAGTTCATGGTTGAGAAGGTAGCATATCTTACAGAATTTCCTATTGTTTTCCTTTTCCTTCGTTTTTTTTCATTATTATTTTTTAATTCATTGTATTTTTGGTGTTATGACTATCATCACAATGATTTCAACTATTTTGTAGAGGATGGTAGGGCTTTAAAGTAACAAACATAATGCAAAAAAAGAGGTATATCGCTCCAATTTGTTGTACCTAGTAATTATTCTTTTAATGCTTATATTTTATTAAATGATTTCTTAAATTCATTGAAAGTAGTGATTTAAATTTATATATATATGTGTGTGTGTATGTATATGTTTACATTTCATGAAATAAGTCTAAATTTTGCTTACACTGAAACTAATTATATATATGTCTTTACTTATTTCAGATTGAATACAACATTGAATTCTCCATATGGTAATGACGATTTCTTTTGGTACTATTGTTTGGAAACACTATGTTTGTAAAGTTTGCATATTATTTTTCTTAATGTAGCTTTTTTATTTGTAAGTTGTAATTTATGCGGGAGAAGTTGTAATATTAAATTCGATACTCAAGTTACATTTTATATTTTAGTGTCATATATGCCTAAAAAATGTCTTTTCAAATTCTATTTCTTATAATTTGATAGTTAATTTATACCATTTAGAAGCACTTGAGGCATGGCTAAAGTGATAAAGGGGATGACCGAATGGAGAGGTCTTAGACTTGAGTTCTTGTAAAGATATAAGCTAGAGTGCAGTAACGAGCCAAGCGGCCCAGAAATTGGCAGGGCTTGAACATTCGAGAGCTAGGCTTGAATTTATGAGCGAGCTCGAGCCCGAATGCCGAGCTTTGAATGGAGCTTAAAATCGGGCTCAAGCAGCCTGATTTAAAAAAAAGCTTGGCAGGCTCATTAGGCTCGTTTTCCATATAACGGGCTCGAGCTTAACCTCGAGCTCAAGCCCGATCAGGAGCCTATACAAGTTTGTATTGTAATGATCTCGACTCAATCCATTATACTTACAACTTTTTGTAATCAATCGATAACAAATACATCAAGTGAAATAATTTTCTATGGGTTTATTTACCTTAGTTGATTTAGCAATTGATGCTAAATTCCATTAAAGCCATATGACATTTGTTTCCCTTCTGGATTAACGAGGAATTCCCTTCTTCGAAAGCTTGACTTACATCACGAAAGATTATGAAATACAATTAAACAAGTAGAAATTGGAGTGAAGAAATAAGATACACAAATCATTGAATAAGAAACATGATTGGTTTAATCAGAATTATCTAAATAAAGAAATAATATATCCAACAAGATCGCGAGCAAACTCATTAATGTAGTGAAACTATTTAGCGATACTTTTCTTTGCACATGGTTAAGTTGGCAACACCCTCCCATTGCAATTTGCATGATTAATTTCAAGACCCATAGCTTCACCACTGCCGGACTGGAGATCCAGAATCTGCCCACCATGTCGAACTGGTCGGCCCAAATTTTCATACCAGGTAGCGGTGGCACTCGACGTTACGGAAATACGTGCAGCGATCCCGGATCACGCTCCTTGTTTCCTCTGAAACCCCACCCCGCGTCACCGCCCGTGCCTTTACCGCTGCCCACGCTAGTCTGACTGGGTTAGATCGATACCGGTATCAAAGGGGCCCAATACCCCGATTTGGTGGATCCTTGTTCATCGAGTTTGAATTAGTCGTATCGGTGGGTCCGTGCATTGTCCTCAGTACCATAGTCGGCAAACCTTGTCTAGCTCATGGCCACCAACCTCACATAGTTTCCACGGAGCCCCAATACCCTCATATTTATGTCAGTTCTTGTACACGGGATGGCGATCGTCTGGAGTCAGGTCATACCAAGCATCCATGTCCTTCGACGTCCTTTGCGGCACCTTCTTTGCTATCCACCTGCTGGGATTATCTGTCAGCCCAGACACCTTGTATTGCTCGTGATGCATTTCCGCTATCGAAGGCGGTCACGCGGAGATCTAGGTACAATCCCGGTCGACGGTGTGGGATTAGCTTCGAGCTGGCCGTCTTCGTCGTCGGCCACCTCCTTCGCGGCTTCGTGAGGATTCGCATTTTCCATCCGTAATCGGCGGATCTGAAGCGGATCCATTACGCCGATGCTCAAGGGACACATGACCTGGAAGGCGGATTCACTCGGCGCGCGAGTCGGGATCGCACGGTGAGGCCGGATCACGCGTACGAGGAGGCCAAGTAAGTGGAAGCCTCGTTCGGCGACGGATGGAATCCCGGCGGCGAGCGAGCTTTTAATGGGGCAGGGACTATCAAGCTGGGAGTGGAGCTGTTCGCTCGTTTGCTCAGCGGTGGGCAGAGACCGAGCGAGCCGGGCAATTAGCTTGGCTCGTTACCAGCCCTAGATATAGCATATATGATGATTTAATATGCAAAGTAAATAGAAGTAAAAAAAAAAAAATTACCATTGAGAAGAATTGGTTCAAATTTTCAAATATAATTTTTGTACAACCTTCAAGTGATCGAGGTAGTGCATTAATGAAAATATACCGAACCTAATTAATTACTACCATTATTCTTCATAACTAGTTGTAAAATATTTTCCAAATAATGTGTTTTCTGTCATTTCATTTGAGTTAGCAAAATGCAATAACATTGGTACAATGCAATAACAACTTCTAGAATAAATTAAAGCATTTTGCCAGCTAGTTGTAAAATATTTTCCAAATAATGTGTTTTCGTCATTTCAAATTTAGTTGGCAAAATATGCCTAACTTCTTTGATCTAGTACAATGCAATATCGATTTTATTTAAATCATAGATTATATATATATATATATATTTGGTGGAATTTCTAGTGGAATTCACCAGAACAAACAAAAAGCACAGAAATTAGTAAATGTGCGGGCGTGCCAAGAAATTATAGTATTTTTGAAAAATTGTGCAAAAATCTAACTCTTGCTCAAGCGAAAAATGGATCCCCTAGTTCCCTTGATAGTTTTCTAAAATCTAAGCGAAAAAATACTTTGAAAATTAGATTACATAGACATAATTGAAAGCTAAGAGAAAACTTATTGGACTAGTTGGAAAAATAGTAGATTTCATTATAAATTAGGCCCGAAAATCAAGTCTTTGAAACTGAGAAAGCTTTTGAAATAACAAATGCTTGTAAACTAAAAACATGTAAAACTAAGCTAAAGTCTAGAAAGAGCTGATTTGATGAACTTGTAGAAATACTGAAATGCTCTTACTCGGTTTTGATTCTTGGTTGTTGAATCTTTCAAATTGTTATTGATGCTCATTTTAGCAGGCATTATGGCTGTTTGCATATAAACTCCACTTTCTCAAATAAGCTGTACATGTCTCTCTTAAGGAGTCTTGCTCTGTCAGTAACTTTCCACCATTGTCCACGTTGTAAAACCCAAGAAAATTCTATTTTCTGAAAAAAGGGTAAAATGGTTATTTTGGCCAAAATTCGAAAATTTTTTAGATCTCGGATGACGAAACGAACTTCACTGTTGGAATCGTCTCGCGAAATCTAGCTGTCACGTCGAATTTCGTTGAATTCCAAGACTATTTTAATTTCACGTTTTTCGAGGCACGAGAAGTGTTGGGTGATATAATGGTTAGCGAAAAGGCATGTGATGTGACAAAGATCACCTACTACATGTACCACGTATGACACATGTTATGATTAGTGAGATAGTAGGTGATTAGCTTAGATTAAAGCCCATGTGTCAAAATTCAAATTAAAGGACAAAATGAGGATTAATTGAAAAGACTAAGTGAATAAGACAAAGAAGAATAGTCTTCTTCTTCTTCAATTTGAGAAAAATGTGCAGTAGGTGTGAGATCCAGATTTTAGAAGAGCAAGAGTGACTTCTCTCTAGATTTCTTGACGTTTGGACTGTTGGTTCTCATCGGAGCAAAAAACAAAGTTGTTCTACGTGGCAAGGGCTAAGTGGACCATGGAGATTTTGTAGACTCAGGCAACTCAAGAGGGTGGGATCTTTTCCTGGACATTCTTTATTTAGAGCCAATTTTATGGATGGGGATTTGTAGAGGCTTAGATGGCCGTGTTTTAGGTCTCAAAATCTTTGAACCGAGTGAAGAAAATCCTTACTTGTGTGGTCATGAACAGTGCCGACCCGAGGGTTTCACTGTTCACGTGATATGTTGTGTGATTTTTGTGTTGTTGGGTGATTAAAAATGAATTTCTTGGATTGTTATTAGTCTATGTGAGCTAATTTTGGTGTTATAAATTGTGAATTGAATAACATGAATTGTGTGAATTAATTTTTGTTAATATATACATGTAAAATATATTAGCATGAATTGTTTAGAAATGGCATAATGCATTCCATATGCAGGGCACCCACTGAGATGGTAGGTCAATGAGTGCATGAGATGAAAAATTGAAAGAAAAATGAAAATGATTGTGAAAAAGAATTTCAAGGGAAGATTTTAAGAATTGCATGGAGATTGTCCAATAGAGGGTTCATTTTGGACTAGGACATGGCTGGTACACCCAGGAGAATTTTACCCCAGCAGTGGCTTGGGAGGGTTCCGTCGTATATTTCGCGAAACTTCGTAGTAGTGTTTGAGGCTCAAAAATCTTTTGTTTTGAAAACTGTATTTTTCTCACATTGGGCTTAGGCATGTGTGAGGGAATCGGTGAGGACTTGAGACATGGGATTGGGCATGTAGACATTCAAGTAGGATCATGTATTTTCTTGAGTGTGTTTGCTTGCCATGATATGTGCACTTAGGTGGGGAGTAACCCATGTAGGAGATTATCACTATTGGGTATTGCTCACCCTATCGAGGGATCATTATTTTAAGGTCGCGGCGAGAGTGTATAGAAAGGAGGACGGCTCACTAGAGGCAGCGTTTAGAAGAACGGATTGTGGCTTGATGTTCATTTTTGTACTTAACATGTGTTAAAACTACAAATTTTGGTATGTTTGATTCAAGGAGTGGAAGGAGGAGGGATAAAGTAATGATGAGTAAATGTTGTCTTAATAACTCTTGAACTATTGTTATATAGTTGATATATATTTTGTGAGTATTGATGCATGGGCCTAAGTGGCCATTTTTTACTTGCATGTGGACCTGGTATGGTCGTTGTACAATGTTGGGACATGTTGTATCTTGGGTAGAGCTCCCCGTACAAAGGAGACTCTGCCCAATTTTCATTAAATATTGAGTCTTGGAAAAGGGCTTCGATGGAATGGTGTCGGGTTGCAGGCATTCATATATTCCGTGGGATTGTGGGTTGTCAAGGGACCTCGGAAATGGGCGTCACATCTTGGTATCGGAGAGTTGGGGTAGCGGTACCTTGGGAGCTTCGGTGGAGTGTAAGGCTTGAGTAAATGAAAACCTAGGGCTTGAGGGACTTAGGATTAGGCCATGGTCATTAAGGAGTGAGAGCACTACAACTTGGTGTGGCTTGATGTTAGAGTTTAGGTAGGTGATTACCTAGGCGGTCACGGGACAAGATTAGAACACTGCATGCATGGTGTTTTATGTGTTAATGGTGTGCATAACATGTGTTGTTGTGTATGTTGTGTGCTTTGTATGATTGGTGAGTAGCATAGGAGAAAGTGTTGAACATTAGGGTCGAGAAAACAAAACCCTAAGTTTGAGGTTTCAGGTTGGTTTGAGAATTTTTGGGCAAAATGGTCCAGAATTGAATATATATATATATATATATATAGATATATTTATTTTGGATAGTAACTCCAGTTTTTGAACAAGAGCAGTTGGGTTTGTGATCACAGAAATAATTCCAGTTTCTACATAAGAAAAATGGGTTAAAATTTAACTCATAAAAATTTGAGGTGTATGAATTGTAGTCGTCTAGGCCACTGCATCTATGGAGTACCAAGAAGGCTACTGGAGGAATAAAAAAAAATGTGTTGAGGAAATTTTTTATGAGGTTTTACAGTGTGTAAAACATGAAATATATATATATATATATATATATATATATATATATATATATATATATATATTTGAAAAAAATATTTTAGGTTCTATTGGAAAATGATATATATATATTTTTTTTGTGGTCTTCCAGTAGGTGGAATAAAATGAAAAAAAAAAATGAATGAAAAAAAAAAAGAGAAAAAATCGGGAAATCTGGATGGAAATACGCCCATTTCCGAGTCTGGAGTCACGATACAATAGGTTGTATGCGTGACAATACTTTGGCGTGTAAACGGGGTCTTGCGTACGGCCAGGCGGAGACATGATACGGTGGCTATGCTTGCGACACGAGTGAGACCCATACACGATTAAAATGCCTCTTGAAGCTCGCCATCAATCACTACGTAAACAAATAGCACAATTATATTCCAATTATCTCCCAATAATTCAATAGTTGATTACACTTTTATAAAAATCTAAAATTCTAATACATGTTATATCCAAAAACCATCAAAGCCACAAACCGGCTTCTTCAAAATAAGCCTCTAAATGAGGCACATCTCTCGGCGCTCCTGTACTGAAAAGTATATTCCCTCGGCAGGGTGAGCTATCGCTCGATAGTGGAATCCTCAAATGGGTTACTCTCCACCTAAGTGCATATGCAATGCTTTCACAAAATAAACACACACTCAAGTAAATACGTGATTCTACTTGAATGTCTACATGATCACCCCATGTCACGAGTCCTTATCGACTCACTCACACTTGCCTAAGCCATGTATGAGAAAATAATCATTTTCAAAACAAATCTTGTTGTTCTTGAAAATATACTACCGAAATATTCGGTAAAAATATGGGACTACCCTCCGAGGCGAATTGGTTGGTGGCTTTCAGAGCTTGATCATGGTCCTCATCCGATATGATCTGTTGGCCCATCTCCCAACCCCAATTCTGGAATATCATCTGTATGAAATCCCTTTACCGCCAGCCATGTCTAGTTATTTTTACAAAAAAACATATGAAAATGCATTATGCCATTTTCAAAACCATTTATACAATATGTCAATATGCATATTCTCGTCAACTCTGATTACACACATGTAATTCAACACATCGACCATCACGATTTAGCTGCTTGACGATTACAATATCATCTCCAATGGCTTACAACACAATTTTATTATATAATTTGTGTCATTATCATTAACACATTAAAATCATGTCTTAACCTATCTATTTCCACACATACCAAGCCATTCATTTCAACAATTCAAACACACAACATATGGACTATTTTGGTCCGATTCACATGAGCAGGAATTTGTTTTTAGCAGTCCCAAAAACAGAGCATGTGGGCTGTCCGTGACAGCCCTCATATATTTGTTCCACTTTTGAAAGCGGAATTTCCCTGACCATCTAGCCTCATACATCAATACATGATTATTTAATAAATTATCACCCAAACACCCAAAAGCAGTCCCTAAACTATGGACATCACTTGGGTCTCAAATTCAACACCGCCCGGTTCCAAGATTTGGGCCAGATCAAGCGACCCACTTGTTTGCCTTTTTTCTATATAGACTAAAACCCCTCAAATTAACATAATTACAAAGAGCCTTACATACTCTTTTTATATGTGCTGGATAATTTTACTTGATAAAATAATTTTCTCTTAATATTCATGATTTAAAAATAAGGGTTCAGTCTACTTAATTGCACACTAAGTAAAGTTATACCAAGTAGTAAAATGCGAATGTAAGTCCGGTATCATTCCCATGAGAGATTGATAGCGAATTCTGAATCAACTACCTAACTACTAAAATTCCATACTATTTGGATAAAACTCATAGTGAAAGTTTATCTAAACAACTAAAATTAAAAATCCTATACCCGTTAGACCCTATATTCAAACTAAGCTAAAACAAAGTAAATGAACCAAAAATAAATTGGCATATAAAAAGAATGGATTGAATGGTTCTTGTGAGAAAGCGAAAACCATCAGTGAAATACAATGGAACGATCAATTCCAACACTAAATCCATTGCTCTTGTTCTATGCGCTGGATGCAGTTATTGTCGAGATTTCCTAGTTTTTGGAAGTGGATTTCTCCATATTCATCGATTAGATATCCTTGCTTCTCTCGAAGACAAGATTAAACCAGCTACCTGTATTCCAAAATCTCTTGCAAGATCTGGGTATTTTTCTTTCTCAATATTTCACACCCATTTACTGTTGACAGCAGAAATTTTTGCTTTTCCTTCGAGTTTATAAAGTTTCTACCTTAATTGGTAGCTGACCTTAGGATCTATGGGTTTATCCCGTTCCCTTGATTAGATCCTAAGCTAACAGGATTGGAACTTACCTTTAGATTAAGGTGAACTCTACGATTATTTATATTGTTAAATACACCTCCAACTGGTGAGGCGAATGGGGGATTTATCAAAATGAACTCTCGAGGCCTCAGTGATTCGTCAATGGTAGTCCCTTATGCCCGAGAGAAAGAATGCTCTCGGCTCTCGGAATCTCCGTCTACGTATCACGCGGAGGGCATCTGGATATCGAGTAAGATACATTCCCTCATTTGGTATTGGGGTACTACTATTGGGAACTTATCCATTGTGACACCGGATTAAGTAAGAGCCAAACCCCAAGTGTTCTGTGGTGTGCGGAAGGCGCAACTAAATGTAAAATCAAATCCGACGGCATTATACGGTGTGCATTGCGGAATTAAGAAATGGGCGCGATCACGCACAACCATTGTAATTGCAATAAAACTGAGAAGAAATGAATTCCAGAAATTTGTCTAGATTTCATAAATTTTCAAGCAGTAATACTTAAGAAAAATAATAGAACTAAAAATCCAGCTCTACTCGTCTCTGCACAGTTCGCAGATTCAAAAAAAAAAAAAAAATAAAAAAATAAAAATCTACTAAAATATCTGAGTTATCTTAACTACTCCCTTTTACGGGTAGTGAAGACGAAAAAAAACTACTTTACTCTTCTAAAGCTATCTATTTATACTGTAAAAAGAATTTGGGCTGAATCCCTAAAATGCTCCAAGTGGAACTCCAAAGAAAAGCCGACTCAACGTCCTATCTTCGCGACCTCAAGTTGATCTTCGCGACATGAATTCTCTTTATTGCTCGTGATCGGTCGAGCACCTTTCTTTAAGTTGCAACCAGTTTGTCCTGCAACTGTTTTGATCAGTGGTCGCGACATCGTTTGTGGTCGAGACCTCATTTGCTTAGTGTTCCTTTAGTGTTGATGTATGACCCTCGGTTACATGTCAGCGACATCATTAATCTTTCTCTTAACCAGCTTACGAGTTGCGACATCAGTTTTAGGTTGCGACCACTTTCTTGTTTGTATGATGACTTCATGTTGTGACTTTGATTTCTTGGTCGCAATCTTGTTGGTGGTCTTCTTTCCTTCATATGTCTCAATTTTATGTCGCGACCTCATGGTGAGTATACGCATTCTCTTTACTTCCATTTCTTTTCTTACAGTTGCGTACTCGATTTCTTATGTTTAGCTCTTGCTTGGTCGCGACCTTAATAGATGGTCGCGGCATCATTTCTAATCTGATTTGTAAAGGTCGCAGTTCGATTCTTGGCAAGTCTTTGTTGACGGACCAAAAGAACATATGCAAATTTATGACACTATTACCAAAGGACTATTGTATAATCCGACAGCAGCATCCTCAAAACTTGTTGAGCGGAACCAAAGACATGCCTGAATTTATAACACTATTGCCAAAAGACTATTGTCTAATCCTCGACAACGGTGCCATAAAACTTGTTGGTGTATCATTGCATTATTTGATTAGTTGAAAGATTATTTTCAATTAGGGTAAATTGTTTACTTTGATGGTTTTGATCGAACATCTTTATAGTCTGCAGTCGGTTAAGTGAAATGGATTTAAGTCCGGATATCGATCCCACGAGATCTCGAGAATTCTCGATCAAATGCCCGAGCTACCAGGCTCTACACTATTTGGACTCACGATAGACAAGTGGAATCGACTTTGAAAGCTTAATAATAAAACCTAGAAAATTGAATTAATAATGAATGAATTGAATGAAATACAAAATAACAAATTAAAATTTGACAGGTTCATAAGACATTAAAGATACTCTTTGGCGAGCATCATTCAGGCGAATGCAACGATCTGTTAGCAGTGAACCACTGATTTAAAGCTAGTTCAAGGGAGATATAATGGTGTAGGTAAGTTTTCTCCAAACCCCGATTCAGTATCTAAACTTTCTGTTTCTCTGAAACAGTGTTGAATAACTATATAATCAGGTTGCCTTGTGCAGGTATTTTCTTTTTAATGCCTTACAGTTAATGAATTTGTAAATCACGAGCTCCCAAAGATATAGTCGTGCGCGGATCTACACTATCTTGGTTCCTCTTCCTCCAAATTAGAATAGCTCATCCTTTCCTTGATTAGATCTCGAGGTAACACGGATTAGTTCTTAATCGGTCAGTGCTGAACTTTCTCTGTGTGCCCCTAAATTGATAAATTGCTCCTCTCGTTCTGTCTCCAAATGAAGAGATTTATCGATTTAATTACACGAGCACATTAGATCACCATTGTTGAGTTCTCTCCTACCTTTCAAAATTGTTCATCACTCTCGGGAATTCCTTCTACGTGTCACTCGGAGAAGTGCTCTGGAAATCGAGCAGAACAGATTCCATTTCACGAGATATGAGACACTAACATTGGGATCGATGAAAAATACACAAGACCCGTGAGTAGCCATGGCTGGGTTCATCGATACTAAATAAGTCTGCAAGAGGAGAATTTCGACGATAAGCGTCGATTGATGAAAGGCTGAGACATAAATCCTTCAGTTACACCATCTACGTTATTGCGTTTGTCAGTGGAAACCACATTATATGCGTCGACAAGCCCCAGGCAAATTCGAGAATTATGCGGAATTCAAACAACGGGAATGATAATTTGAAATATGAATCGCGTTCCGGCAAACTTTAGCGTTAAGCGTTCGGATCCAAATTTGAATGAAATACAAACTATCTAAAAATAAAAACTAAGAAAATAAGAAAATTAAAATACGAGGCAGCCACGGCAACCCACAAATCTCTTTTTTAGTAAGCCTCAAGAAGTGTTTTCTGCATGTGTTTTATTTATGGGTTAAGAAGTTGGGCTGAGCCCAGTCTCGCACCTCTTTTTTTGGACTGCAGTTAACTGGCGCAGTTGGTTGTTGATGTCGCGACATGGATTCTTGTCGCGACCTTTCATTTATCTTGATCATGTATCTTGAGCCTTTGTTTGGATTCTGTGTGTCTTTGAATGCCAGGCGATGTCTTGGCGAAGCAAGGGCGTCACGACCTTAGCGTATTGCATTTGATGTCACGACGGTAAATGTTGTCGCGACCTCAATCTCTTTGTAAAATGGCTGCTCCTAGATACGGGCGGTGTCATGACCTCTTTTCCCTGCTTAAACTGTGTTTGTTTAATGGCGTCGCGACCTTTAGTCTTTGCAATTGATAATACAGCGGCTTGACGGTGTTGTGCGATATCTTCCTATTGTTGTCTCGATCATTGAGAATGATATCGACTTCCTTTACAATGTAGTTGATGTCTTGACCATCTCTCTTTATTTCTTTGTTGTCACGACCTTAGTTTCAGCACGCTTTGATGTTGCGGTACTTAATTAAGTGCGATCATCGCGACCACATCCAGATCTTGCGACACACTTATTGATCCATTGTTTATGTACATCACGACTTCGTTGGTGTAGCGACCTCATTATCCAACATGCGGGTTTAGTGCAGTAGGTACTCTGAGGATGTGTGACATCATGTCTTCTTCTTCATCAATTTGGTTGTGACTTTGGAGTTTCTTTCACGCCCGACTCGTTTTGTCTTGATTATGCTTCATTTGCGGCCCCGGAGCTTTGTAGTTGCAACTTTGAATATGCATTTTGATTCTGTAAAAGCTTCACGACATCGAATTCTTTAATCCTTTGCGCTTCTCTATTGCCTTCATGACCAATTATATAGTCTTGCTCGGCCACATTTCTCCTTTTTCTTTGCGAGTGCGCTTTCTTTTGATTCCTCTTTGCCAACGGCCCGATTTGGTGAAAGTTTATTCCATATTCTTGCATATAATGGTTTTATCTTAAAATCAATCGAGAAAAATGGTATTGAAAATAGATGACTTTTAAATATAAGTGCTTATATTTGGCTCACAGTCGTGACCTTCTTTAAACTATTTTGGTTGCGCTGAATCTTCACATTTTTATGTCGCTTTGTGGCATCATAGTGGTGTCGCGATGTCGCGACATGAAATGGACCCTTGCATTTGAAACTAGTTGCAACCTCTTTCTTTTGCAAAGACCTTTCTTGTGGCTTCATAGACGGATCTTTGTTGCGACCTCAAAGTGGTGTTGCGACATAATTCATATCCTTTTGGCGTCACGACATCGAAGTGATGTCGCGACATGAATTTCTTCCTTTGATTATTGATGAGCATAAAAGTCATCCATTTTCAGTCCATTTTTCTGATTGATTTTTATATAAAAAAAACTGATTTATGTTAGAAATATGGAATAACTAACCAAAGCATTATGCGGCGAGGAACTTAAGAAGGAAATTTTGAGAAAAAGACAGGAAAGGTGGATGAGTATTAATGATATAACTGGCTGAAGGAGTTTGCAGCAGAAAAGGCGCACAAGGATCAAAATTTGATGTCATGAAGCCTTGATAGCATTAATTCATATCAAGGTCGTGACCACAAAACTCAATCGCCCAGCAGAGAAAAAGTAATGGAAGAGCCCAAGCTGGCGCGACGAAACTCGGAATCGGCGGCGATGAATTGATAAAGAAGAAGAATTGCGACCGGCGACATCCCGCTGAGAGAAATAAACTCACGAGTCGGTGCGTCTACAGGTGAATAATGATCAGTGCGACATCGAATCGAAATGCGAACGAAATAAATAATTGGCGACATTTATGTCGTGAGCATGCGGAAGAGGTCGCGACATGTCTTGCATCGGCTGTCGTGTTTATCAGCTGTCGTGACGCCGGAGAGGTCGGTGTCGCGACATGATTTACGCTGAAGAAGGTCGTGACAATCCCAACAAAGCAGTTTGCAACAGCGAAGCAAGAAAGAAAGGGCCCGCGCGACAACAATCACGGGTGCGACATCAGCGATTGTCGGCGATAGTTACGGTGAAGTCGAGCATCCTGGCTGGAACGGAAAGGTGCGACATCGCGCACGGACGGAAAATTACGCAACATCCATTTACGAAGAGAGGTTGATACAAATCCTTGGCGGTTGCGACACCGAGCTAAAAAGCGAAGTCAGCGGCGTCATTCGACTATCGCAACATCGGACACAAGTAGCGAGAAGATTAGCAGCGTCGTTTAAGTATTTATCCCAGCGACCCAGCGACTCGAAGATGTTCACAGTGACCGACCAATTCTGCGCGTTTGGCGCGAAGATATCGCGAGAGGTCGGCGACAAAGGAGTGATGTCATGGCATCAACAACCAATGGAGCCGGGTTAAGCGAAGTCCAAGAGGTGCATCGAAGTGGGATGACAGGCTACTATAAATATGTAGTGCTGCGGAAGAAGGCAGCGACTTTTGAAAGCGACCCAGAGAGATCTAGGTTCTTCGAAGGCTCACGTATTTTAATTTTCTTTGTTTGCTGTTTTATTTTTTTTTTTCTTTAGTTTTGTTCTTTATTTCAAATTTGGATCTAAACGTTATGCGTTAAAGTTTTGTTGAATGCGAATTCTATTTTCCTTGATTCTTTGTCACGGTTGTTTTGAATTTGAATGAGCTGGAGTCGAACTACCGGAGTTGCCTATTCTGAGTTGGCTTTCTTGATGGTAAGCTATGCTGTGATTAATCGATGATTTAAAACCGGCTTCCATTGAATTGACGCTCTTTTTGTCGGAAATGATCTTTCTGTGAAATTTTATTCATTAATGTTGAACTACAGTTTGTAAATCTACTTGCTTGTCTTGTGTATTTTTTGTAATTGATCCCGATATCGTGTCTCATACCGCATAGCGGGATTGTCTCAAACTCACGAGTTTCCGGGAGGCTCTGAGACCTGAGAAGGCATTCCTGAGAGTGATGAACAATTTCTGAAAGGTATGCTAACCTGATATTGATGATCTAATGTGCTCTGTATAGTTAAATCGATAAATCCTCCTTTCACTTGGAGACGAGATTGAGTTGAACGATTTATCAATTTAAAAAATGCAGAGAGCCCACCTCGATTCGAATAGTGAATTTGATCCCGTGTTAGCAAGGATCTAATCAAGGAGGAATGAAATATTCTGCATTTGGAAGAGAGAAACCGGTATAGTGTAAACCTATACGTATTTAAATCTAAGAAGCTAAGGTTTATAAATCATTTGTGGGTATAAATATTGAAAGAAAAATACGAGAACAAAGGCAGTTAAAGTAGTTATCTAACACTTTGTCTTTGCGAGAAACAGTGAAGTTTAGATAATGAAAGGTGGGGTTTGGAGAGATCCAACTGCACTATCATTTTCCTTGGACTAGTTTTAAACCTGTAGTTCATTAAGCAAATGTACAGTGCAATCTGCAGGAATTGATGTTTCACAATAGCTGTATTTTCAATGCTCCCTTTAAAAGATAATTGTTCAGTCTAAATTTACAATTTTATTATTTCAATATTCAATTCATTTGTTATTAATTCAATTCTTTTAGTTTTCATTATTTTAAGGCTTTCAAAGGCGATTCAAATTGTCTATCATAGTCAAAATAGTATAGATCTTGAGTAGTCGGGGTAGTTGATTGAAATTCTTGAGATCTCGTGTGATCGATATCGTTAAATCCACTTTATTACTTGTTCGACACATTGCGCGCGAGAATCATGGATCAACATTAAGAAGAAATATCTATTCTTCGAAACCATTTTATATCGGTATACTTGCAAGGAATTGCTAATCGACGAGTTCTTGTACCTATTCTTTGGGGATTAGATAATAGTCCTTTGGTAATAGTGTCATAAATTTGCATATGCTTTTTGGTCCATCGAACAAGTTTTTGGCGCCGTTGCCGGGGATCGAAAGAATTAATTAGATCAATATTCTGATGAAAGAAGGAAATACTAATTTGGACATTTTTAAGAAAACAACAGTTTTAAGCGGTGTGACACATCGATCACTAATTTTAACAAGCAATATTTAATGTTTAGGATTTGACTAATCCTATTAATCTGGTATGCACTTTGATTTCGGAAAACCTTTAATGCATAAGGCAGGGATCCGGCTGATTCAATGATTGAAATTGGAAGAACACTCGAAGTTTGAGAAAAAGCGAAAAGGAAAACTACGGCTATGGCGGATGAAGGTAAGGCCAGGCGGGGCGAAGCAATGGCGAGGAGGCCTCCGATCAACGATACAATGGAGACTTTTGGAGACAATATTGGGGATGAATACTGCGCAATGGTTGACTTACGGTGGATGCAAATAATTTTGGTGGCCGGTGCGGTGCAATGGTTGGCCAACAACGATGTAACACCCCGAAAATATGCCACAGCCAGTTTCGGACTTGTTTAGGGTATTTTGTAAACAAAATTTGAATGTTTTAGGCTGATTAAATACGAAACATGGAAACGAAGACTTAGAAATTTTAAAGACACAAGGACAAATATGTAAATTGTCAAAAATGGGGCTTAAAGTCATAATTTGACAAGATTTGAGGCGAGTATAAATAATAGGAATTTTGGTGTAATTCCTAGAAGATTAGAGACGAAAATACAATAAAAAGAAATTGAAATACAAATGGCCAAGAGATGGACTAGATACAGTGTTAAAAACTTGTAAAAATTGGTTTTTTGGAGAGACCAAATATAGTATATAAACCATGAGTGTGACAAATTTGGTCCTAAATTTGGAGGACAAAAACGTAGAGAGAGAGAGGGAGAGCAAAGGAGAGAAGAAGAGGAAGAGAGGAGAGAAAGTGGAGGAGCCAAGATCAAGCCAATAAGTGTGGGACTTGGGTTTTTAGTATGGAACTACCAATTTGAGTATGGATCTTTGGTTTGCATGAGTTTGTTATCTTACTTCAAAACTAGGGTTTTTGCTAGGGTTTCATCTTAGCAAGATTATGGAAGTAAGGTGGGTAGAACCCCATATGGCACAAGATGGTTATGGAGATCCTCTCTTTTAGGTTGGATTCATGGTTGGTGAGAGTCTTTGAGTTAGGGTTTAGAATAAGCCTAACTAAACATCATGTTGGAGTTTGTGTATGGGTCATAACCCATATTGAGTGATTTTTTGGAGGAATTCCTTGAAAATTTGAAGAAAAGATATGAAATTGAAGAAGAATTGAGTAAAATGAGATTATAAGTGAATTTGGAATGGTTTTGAGGTGTTTATGGAGTATAGGGTTGAATTGGGTATCAAAAATACAGGAAAAATGGAGAAAATGCATTCTGGGCATTTAGAGGATATATCTTGGTACCTTGAAAGTGTACCGGTATATCGAGCAATGTGTACCGGTACGTTAGGGTTATCAGTACACACTGTCTAACACATTTCGACCAGTTTTTGTATTTTGGCCATAACTTCCTCAATTCTTATTCGATTTGAGTGATTCAAGTGGTAAATTAAAATAGACTTCAAGGAGAATCAAACATAAAGAAATAGATATCGTCAAAATCTGACTCTAAGTGGCCCAAAAATTCACTCAAAAGTGGGCGTGCTTCAGATCCAATTCATCGGTTTAGGCGAGTAAGTCCGGGCATGTCCTAGGGCGTAACTTGAGTTTTCGATTGCTCAATTGGGTGATTCAGTTGGAATAGAGCATACAGCGCCACGACTTTAAAGTGCGAAGAATCACAATATCAAACAACAGGGTTCAGATCCCAGCGATGAGTAATGCAAACTATTCCCTAATGTAATCGGTAAATTGACTAGTTTGGCATGAAAATGCCATAACTTTATTTTGGGTGATCCAGGTGGATTGATTCCAATTTCTAAGTAAATATGATTTGTTGAGGACCAGATATATAGATGGTATATGATGAGTATAAATAAATTAGTATATGAATGAGTATCGTGATAAATTATCACGTAAATTAGTATATGAATGATATCTCATTGATAAATCTCATGTAGAGATAGTATGAATGAGTATACGTAATTGAGCATATGAATGAGTACACGTTAATGAGTATACATGAATGAGTATATGTAAATTAGTATATGAATGAGTATACGTAATTGAACATATGAATGAGTACACGTGAATGAGTATACATGAATGAATATGTGAATAGTATCTTGAATGAGTATAAGTGATTGACATATGGAATGATTATCTCCTCCAATAGTCATGAATAGTATGGCGTTGGTTACATCTTTGAAAGATGAAGGCTGAAGTGGAGTGAAATATGATTATGATCAGTTGGAATACTGTTGATATATATATACCATACCTTATATATATCTATATATATATATATATATCTCTATATAACCTTATATATATCCTCCTCCTCATATCTATCTATCAAATATATATATATTAATTTGAGATGATTCTTCCATTTACAAATATTACATCATACAGTAAACTAGTGCTGAAGAGACAAATGTAGATTTTATTGAATTTTGAATCACTATTAGTGAAATATATATATATATATATATATATATATATATATATATATATATATATATATATATATATAAAATATCTATAATGATTTGAATTATTATTGTCGAAATGTTTATACTATAGTATGTAAGTATATTGACTCTGAGTGATTATTTGCATAAAAGTAAATGGATTTTGAAACATTTTTATTGAATGACCGTGTGGCGGGTTACCATTGGTCGTCATGAAGACATAGTAATTGTTGAAATGCGACCACATTGCTCTTTGAATGACAAGCGGGACAAGATTCACCATTTGAATCTGTCGTGAATGTCGGAATTCTATAACCATATATGAAGTAATTAAATAATTGAAATGGAGCCACATTGCCTCTTTGAGACCAAAAGACAAACATGACAGTTCACCCGATTGAATCATCGTGAATGTCAGTTCTATAATACATATGTGAAATAGTAATTGTTAAATAAATCACGTTACTTATTTGGATAATAGTGAGTGGTTACGATAGATCTTATGCGTGAATGTCGAACTTCTATAGCCATATGTGGGCGGTAATAATTGAATCACGAAATCACGTACTCTTGAATGACAAAGCGGTTAGGATTCCCGTTGAATCGTCGTGAATGTCGACTTCTATAGCCATAAGTGAGGCCGGTAATAATTGAATGCGAAATCACACATTGCTGCGGAGATGTGAAATCACATTAACTCTTGAATAATAGCTTGGGAATGAGATTCCCCATTGAATGTCATTTGATGTCAAACTATATAATATATGTGAAATCTACAAGCCAAATCAAGCGAAAAAATGACGTTCACATTGTGTTGTTTTAAGTATCTATTACATTACACGGACATAGTAAAAGGCATGTTTTGTAAATGCATTTTGTTGAATGTAAAATCTCATTATGGGTCTTTTGAAATTATAAGTGTTTATGGGATTGCAGAAAATTATACTAACAATTAAAAAGTGCAAAATGAATAACATAAACAAATGTTTTGGGAAGATAATTGAAAATGTAGGAGTAAACCGGGCTCCAGCTTGGATCCGCCAATCGGGTCAAGTCGGGGATTCGGGTCGCGACACTTTTGAAAATAAAAATTTAATAAAACGAAACAAAATGTTTTGATTTAAAAATGTCGGAGTAGCCAGGAGCTCGACTTGGATCATGGCCGGTCGGAAGTAGGGATCGGGTATGACCTTTTGAAAATGAAAATTTGATGGCAGGCGCTAAAACTAAAGCGGGCATCCCGGATCATGAAGCGTGATGCAAAGAGAGTTGAATTTAATGACGGTATGATCAATAATCATAGTCTAATACATGATGAGTATTGATCGATTTATTAACACTATTATGTTATCTGACAATCGATTCGATTTACCATTGTATATATGTATGAGTTGTTTTGAATACAGTATGATATACCCATACATGTAGAAGATATAATTGGAAATTGCTTAAAGACGCGTGTATGAGTAATGCAAATAAGATAAATGTCTTGAATGCAAAGGATTATCTGCATGTAATAATATAAGTACTGGTGAAGTCACTAAGAATAAAGGCAGTTCATCTTTGTAAGGAAAGTAAATGTCAAAAGATGGTATTTGGCGATTATTGTTATTGAAGTTAATTCTTGTCTATATCATTCCCACTAAGGCGTAAAACAGCACGGAGTGTTCAATCCATACTAAGTCACTGAAGGGGCCAAAAATCTGAGACCAGTTTTGTGATCTGGGACTATCTCAGAGGAATGGTTATATACCATTACTGTTCCTTGATCTCGATGTTTGTATTAGATATGTACATGTATATGTATTTGTGTGAAAAAGCTAGGACAGCATATGTTGTATAGATTTTAATGGATACCACTCGGAATCAGTGATCTTTGTATATGTAAATGATTTTGGTTATCTGAAAAATTGTTTGTATACCCAATAGGTACTCTCGGTACAGCTACGAAAAAAAAAAAAAAAAAAAAAGAGTAAAAGTGCAATGTGTGGATTTCGCACCCAGGCGGGTTCGGATCGCCAATGGTCGGACCCAGGGAATCAGAGCAGTGATAAATAAGTTTCTTAGTCATCCCCTGGAAGACTCATTGACTTTTTAGGAAGGTTTTGGATGGCAGAGCTCAGTGGAAGATTGAATGGGGTGAGACTGATGTAAATTGCAAGACATTCCCATTTTCTCTAAGAATCTGTATGGTATGAATCCTCACCATATGGATTACTGTTGATACTTGGGAGCTTGTAAGCAGCCTACTTGATGGATTCTTCCCCGTCACTGCGCCTCGGAAAGAGGAGGAGATGATTGTGTTCCATTTATTTGGGGAAGATGAGAGCCTTTATATGGCATGGGAGAGATTCCAAAGGTTGCTGAAAGATGCCCGATGCATGGATAGACTTGAAGACTCGGATGGACATAGTGTATCATGCCTTGAATGATACATCCCAGAGCATTATTGATGCTTCATCTTTGTAGGAGCATTCAAACGTAAAATCTTGAAGAGGCAAGAGATCGATTGAGGACTGTGAAATGCAATATGAAACTCTCCGAGTTTTCAAAAGTAATTGGCAGAGGAAGAGGAGTCATGGAGCTAGAAGCGAGATGGCGACCATGGAGAGCAAAGTTAGATGCCAAGTGTGCATAGGATGGACAAGCAAGAGAAGAAGATGCTGCTTTGCTAATGAAATAGGAATTAGTCGAGAGGGAACTATTGAAGGAAGTGCTTCGTGTACCTTTGAAGAAGCTGTTTCTTGATCTTGAGGAGGTTAAAGTATGGAGAGCCAAGGGCCTCTTCAAACCAAATCTGACTTTTGACACACTATCATCCACGAGGAACAACAAGTGCTCTTAGGCAGGAGGGGGCCTCGCCAAAGGCCCGAGGCATGGACAGTCATAACGGGGATATCGGCCCAGCCACCAAGGTTCTTGCGGCCGATCAGGAGGTGAAAATAGAAGCGATTTTGGGAGTTAGAGGAGGGATCCTTGTTTGAAGTCAAATCTGTTTGGTCATGGGGGATAACAATTTGTTAAACCTCAGCTGAACAAAAGTTGCAAAATTGGAAGCCTCAAATACCAATTCTCAAATTTTTTTAGTACTAAATATCACAGACAGGGGACAAAAATAGGGCAGCGGCCCTAGGCACGCAAGCAGTTGAAGAGTGCTTTCCAGTGACAGAAGAAAGTCTAAGGCACGCGGTGTAGGCTGGAAGTGGGAAAGACTTGGGTGAAAAAGTGAAAGATGAAGCGATAAGGGAGATGAAGGCCCGGACAATCTGAAACCTTTGGAAAGGAAAAGAAAGAAGGAGCATTTGTCGGAGAAGAAGGAAGCAAGAAGAAAACCCGGAACAATGCACTTTTGCGGAGTCCCCATTTCCACAGGCATTAAGTGACCGGTTGCAAGGTTTTAAAACCTTTCAGAAGCTGAGAGTCAGTGTGCCTAAGTGGTGACTCGAGATTATACTTTATGCAAAATTTTGAAAGACATATTGAGCAAAAAGAAGGTGGATGAAATTTATGAACAAATGCGGCTGATCTTTGTGATCAGAGAGCTTACCGGGAAAGATTGAAGGATCAGGGGCTTGCGACCCTACTGCACCATTGGAGTTTGAGTTGAGCTCTCTTGTGACTGATCTTGATCAGTTGTGCCCCTCGATGTTTTTAAAGTTAAGTTTGGGGCATCGCCTCTTTGTTACCACCTCGAATGGCGAGATGAGACCTGTGAGCTGAAGATCATGAGATGTGTTGGTAAGGGTGGGAAAATTTATTTTCAGTTAGGCTATCTCTCTGGATATGGAAGAAGATTAACAAGTCCCTCTGTTTCTTTGGGAAGGCCAAATTTCATACCAAGGCTGGGCTTAGAGCCTCTAATCGATATCGCCGAGAGAATTCTCCGCCCTCGGGAGTTTGAGAAGGCGGTGAAACTTCAGTTAAGTGAGAGGTTTGAGAGTTTTAGACATAGAAAGGGAAAATATCAAGTCAATAGAAGATGTATATGTCAACAACTCTGATTTTACTATGATTATCAGTCTAACTTTTAATCAATGAAGGGTGAATTTCCGGTATCTTGAAGGTTTTGATTCGGAGTATAAAGTTTGCATTCTCACAGAAAAGTGTTGATCTTGGTTCAAATAGGATAGAAAAAAGAGAACAAAAATGAAGAAAGGGAATTTCATCGAGAAACGATGAAGAAAGGGCTAGTTTTCAAAAGAGTTGCCAAAGTCATTTAGTATCTTACGACCTTCAAAGTAAGCCGGTAATAATTCTTTAGACTTGGTGATCTTAGGCAGAGGTTGCTGTACAGGAATAATAAAGGAGTCTATGACTTGGTCTATTGAAGGATAAAGGTATATCAGTCCATCAATATGCAAAATCTGTTTGGAAGAAAATGTTGGCCCATTTGTTGAACATCAGGAAAATTTGAATCCGATAATGAAGTATTGGGAAGAGGTGCTCAAATGATTTTAAATCTTTGGATTTATCTATACAATTTAGAGCAGTCTTTAGGTTCTTGGTCATGTGGTTCCAAAGAGAGGTGGATTCTTGTGATCTAATGAAAAATGGTCGTTAACAGCGTTGTGAGGTTAAGAGTATGCATTGATTATAGGAAGTGAACACGGTAACCGGGGAAAGATCATTTCCCTTTACCTTGTTGGTGGATGTTGTTGGGCCAGTTAGCAGGGTTCCTCATTTTTCGCTTTGGACAGATGTCAGATTTAACCAGATTGCAATTGCACAGGACCAAGAAAAGACCACATTCACGTACCACTATTGGTACGCGCTGTGAAAAGATGCCGTGCGGGGCGTGCAATATCTGCTACTTTCGAGGAGATGTATGATGTCGATGTTCTTAGATTTGGTTGAAGTCATGGAAATTTTTGTGGATGACATGGTGTATCAGATCAGTTTTTTGACAAGTCTGATGGCACAAGGCGGTGCTTTAAAAGATCTGAGTTGACATTGCTTCGTGGGAAAAATGCCATTCATGGTAGCAGGAAAGTATTGTTCTTGGTCATAAAATTTTTGCTACAGGGCTAGAAGTGGACCAATCGAATTTCCTTTATCAAGCCTAGCACATCACATGGTGAGATAAGAGTTCTTGGACATCTTTGAGTTTTCTAGAGATTCATCAAGGCTTTATCAAGAATGCTTGGACCACTATCTGGTCTTGGAGAAAGGACACAAAGTTTAATTTTGATGATTCACATAGAGGCATCTTTGAAGAAATCAAGATCAAATTGGTTCAGCACCTATATTGTTTACACTTTTGAATAGGATCGAGGATTGAAATAATATGATCTTGGTGAATTTACAATGAAATTGTATTGGGGCAAAGAAAAGAAAATGTTGAGACCTGTACTATGCTAGCGAGAACCTTCAATGAAGCACAAAGAAAACTATTCCCTGGCGAAAGAAGATGCTGACCATAGTGTTCTCTGCTGAAATTGAATTATACATTATGGGATCCATGTTGCAGTTCACACGAGACCGTGCCATCAGATATTTGATGTCAAAAGGCTAATGGGGCCCGATAGGGTGGTGTTGCTGCTATAAGGTTTGATCTAGAAATTAAAGATAAAAGGGATGTGACAATGTGATGGTGATCATGTAGGTGAAAGATGAAAACGAAAAGGAGGAATGAGTGGAGGAACTTCCCGGATGAGCAGTGTTTAGGGTTCATTCAAACTCCATGGTATGTTTGATATTGAATTACCTAGCTTGTGGAGTAGTTCCTCAGGAGTCGGCTACCAGAAAGAAGCTCGGGGTGACCCAGCGGGTACTACTATACAGGATGACCCACTTTGCTATTTTAAAGAGGTCTTGACATGATTATCGAAGATGTGTACAGAGTGAACAATGTAAAATCTTGAATGAATGCCATGCATCACCATATGGGGGCATTTTGGAGAAAGAACGACTCACTACAAGATATTCTCAATCTGGATTTTATTGGCCACTATCTTCAGAGATTGCTGAATGGTCGAGTGTGATAGATGCGAAAAGATTGGAAATATCGTGAAATGAAATGCCCTAAGGCATAATGGTGGTACAATTTTTGATGTGTGGGAATAGATTTTATGGGACCATTCCCACCATCATCTGGAAACACAGCCATATCTTCTTTGCGAGTGGATTATGTTCAAATGGAGTAGAAGCATTAAACATCGAGAATGATGCTAATACGATTGTGAGTTTCTTCTGAAATATTTTGGCTTGGTTGGAACACCGGAACTATCATTAGTGATGGGGGAAGCCATTTGCAAACAAAATATGTTGCAAAACTCATGGCCAGTATAGGATCAAGCATATAAGGAGTCAACATCCCGGACATAGATGACGAGAGATTTCAGCGGGAGATTAAAGAATCCACGGAAAAACTGTAAGTTGGCGAAGGATTAGTGGCACCAAACTTGATGATGCGGTGGAGGCTTATAGAGCTAGCATTGAAACTCCCATTGGAATGTCCCCATAAAGTGATCTTTTGGCAAACCATGTCAGTCTACCTCTAAATTGGAATACAAAACTATGTAGACCATTAGAAAAACATTTTTGATTTTAAAGCTATGAAAGGAAGAAATGCTCAATGAATGAGCAGGGAAGAATTGATGAAACTGGCTTGATGCTAGAATAAGGACAAAACAAAGAAATGGCATGATCTAGGAAGTTACGAGAAGAGAGTTAGAACAGAGATGTTCTTTCTTTTTTAACTCAGTTGGAAGTTATTTCGGGAAAGTTAAAATCGAAAGATGGAGTGGACCATACACGGTAGTGTCAAGCACTACATTTAGACTGATCTTTATTAAGTGATGTTGGGGAAGAATTTAAAGTCAATGGACAACGGCCCGAAGCATTATCAAAGCGAGAGAGGAAAGGAAGAGTTCGGTGGTTCATTGAGAGAGAAATAATCAAAGCAATGAGTCCATTTAAGGACTGGCGAAGCGGTGATGGAGGCAACCCATAAATTTGATTCCGATTTTAGACTTTGATTTTTTTAGAATTCACCTTGATTTTGTCTTCTTTAGTTCTTATATTGATTAGTTCATTGCCCCAGAAGTTAATTTTTGTTTAATTGAATCCTTTGCAGTATTTACTGGAGTGTATAAATGCAAGGGAAAGAGCGAGAAGGAACAACTTCCAGAAAAGCTCCAGCAATTCACAGGTAAAAGCTAGAAGAAAAAGGGAGCATTCTTTTCCCTATATAAATTCTGTGAAAATTGAATAGTATACATGTTTGAATCTTTGGCCTGAAATAGTTATTTGATGATGAGAATACCTTCAATTCATTGAAGTGAAAAGTTGTATGTTCATTAAATTTGAGGCAATTGCGAGACTGAGTCCACGACAAAAACTTATGTCGCGTGGCGAAGTCGCAACGAGGGGTTGATGTCGTGACTCAGTCAGTATTGAAGGAAGAAAAGGGCAGTGGTCGCGACCAAAGGTTATGTCGCTACAGAAATTGAAGTCACGACAGAACAATTGGGTCGCGATAAGAGTAATTCCTTCAAAAGAGTAGTGAGGTCGTGACAACTTAACAATGTCATGAGATGCGTTTGACCAGATGTCATGACCTTAGGTGATTTGTCACTCCCGAGGGCTTATGTGTGACTTGTATTGTGTTTGTCGCGACATAAAGAAAAGTTGCAATTTGTGACACAATTTGCCTAAATTTAATGACGACACAAATTTATTTTCAGCCTTTTTGTTTTGGTAACATTTATTCGTCGAAAAATTAGATAAACAATTAATGCAGAAACAGAATTCAATTCATTGAATGAACCGATTGGTTTATAATGGTCATTTTCGAAGAGAATAATCAGAGGAGATTTAGGAAAATCTTTCAATATTCATTACTTCATTCTAAAAATTTCCATCGGAAACATCAAGGAAAACAAAAATTCGAGGAGTCTCTGACAATACATATATTGAAAACTTAAAAAGAAGAATAAAATAACCTCGTTCTTCAGGAGGATTAAAATCACTATAAAAGGACGGAAGACAAGGGAAGAATAAACAAAGAAAATGAGGAAGATGGAAAAAAGAAAGAGCACAGGTTATGAACACGAGTTTATGGAATGAATGGGAGTCGGAAAACAAACCTATTCGATTCCTTATTCCATAAAGCGATGTGTAATTAAGAGTGGTTGTGGAAGGGAATTGGGAAGAAGGGTGAGCTAGAACCCCATCAATGAGAAGAAACTCGAATAGGGAGAGAGGCTCAATTTGTTGAGCGATTATGCCAAGATCACTCATGGAGGCTCGAGGTGCGAGTGGGCCAAACTTTGGAAAGCGAGGCCGCAACCTTCAAAGAATATAGGAATTTAGATCAAGAAACCGAGGTTTTCTGAACTTAGTTAAGTTTTATTTGTAAGAAAAGGCATATTGGCCTGTCTCGAAATAAAATTTGATCTTTGAATAAAATTTGCATTGACCCGACAGTGACATTCGTAGATGCAGTTAACGTTTACGTATTACTTTATTTTATGTTTAGGAATTAAATAAATAATTATGTTCTTTCTCGAAAGAACATAATTTTTATAATCAGGCATGAATAAAAGCTGGAATTAGGAGTATTTGCGATGCATTAAATTCGATTTAGTTGCAAAAATTAGAAAAAGTGATTCATGTGATGAACAAAATACTTGCCAAAATAATTTAAGTATACGGTGAATAAGTACAAGTCTTGAAGAAATAATACACATTGGTCAAGCAAAACTTATGAAACTTTGAGAGGAATTAGGAACATCTTACAGGGTGGGGTTAGATCCACGGTCCTAGAACTTGTTTGATTATTGATTGAAGTGAAGCAGGTGAAAACAACCAACGGGGAAATGATAAGAGGCCATCCTTGGCGCTTGAGCCTTTTTATTACCCTCGAAATATGCTTCAACTTATATTCACTGATTCTGGTGAGCCTAATAGCCTTATTCTTCAATAAGCAACAATTATTGAGATTCCCTTCCTCATAAATAAACTTTGTAGTAAGAACCAATTATCAGTTCTAAGTTAGGAAAAGTTTAGTATAAAGAAGAAACAAGTTTGGGGAATATTATTCCCCAATTTTGGCCAAAGAATGAAGAAGTAAAGACGAGAGGCTAGTGAAATAAGGAATAAGTTTTGTCTTGTGGCCTATTTCCCTTGAACAATAACACCTAGTACCCTAATGCCAACTGGTATGGGAGTTTCTAGCCCAAAGTTCTCTAAGAGTAATAGAAAGCCTAAGAATAAAACATACTATTCAATTCTCGAAACATAAAAGCAAAGTGAAGAACAAAAGAATCTGCTTTGAAATAAAGTACATATGGAAGTAGAAATTCCATAAAAGAATTCAAAAGAAGAATCATTCTAAGATTGGAGAATCATAAAGAGGAGCAAAGAAGAAAAAGGAATAAAGTTGGAGGAAACAATATAGAGACAAGATGGAAGCGGGTAATTTACAACCTAAATTCTTCATTTATCTACCTAAATGACATTCTGAACGAAGAACCTCATTGATTCTAAAAGTTGAATTTACCTACATTAGTGGAGATCGATAAGAAAAACAAACATATGCGGTTTTGATGCTTGATCCTAAGAAAACTCGAGAAGAATTAACTAAATTCAACAGATTTTGGGATTGAAGACACGCACACACGCAGAACAAGACATGTCAGCATTTAAATACATTAGTTTATCAAGAAATTTTATAATGAAATTATCGCATGCTCTTGTTCTTGCAAAACTGAAATTTGAAATAATAGTGATATCTCTTAATTCAGGAAGCAGAGAGTGGAATGAGAAAGTATGACTTCATCTGAGAAAAATATCATTTTGTTTGAGGACAAACAAATCTTTCTTTCTTTGCTTGGGGACAAACGAGAATTTTAAGTTGGGGAGTTTGATGAGCTTAAAAAGTTATTCCATTTCAGTCCATTTTTCGGATTGATTTTTATATAAAAGGTAATTTATGTTAAGAAATGTGGAATAACTAACCAAACTATTATGCGACGAGGAACTCGAAAGAGGAATTTTTGTAGAAAAGGAGCGAGAAGGTGGATGAGTATTAATGATATATTTGTTTGAGAGGAGTTTAACGTGAGAAAGGCGCCTGAGGATCGAAGATCTGATGTCGTGAAGCCTTGATAGCGATGAAAATTCATATCAAGGTCGTGACCACAAAACCGGTCATAGCGGAAGAGTAATGGAAGGCAAAGAGTTGGGCGCGGCCTGAAGCTCAAGTCGGCAATGGTTGATAAAGAAGAAGAATTGCGGTGACATCCTTTGAAGTCGCTCTGAGAATCAAGTCCATTCACGATTGGGCGATGAGAGTCGTGACATCAGTCAAAAATCGCGAAATAAGATAATATTAGTGGTTGACATGTCGTGACATGCGGAAAGTCGCGACATCAACTCTTCGCTCAGCAGCCGTGACATCGAAGGTCGATTGTCGCGACATGGAGTTACCTTTGAGAAGAGAGATTAATGACAATCCTTAAGCGGTTCGCGACAGCGGAAAGCGAGGAAGAAGGGTGGCGTAACCAATCCGCGAATGACATCGATGAACTAGCACTAAGGTCGCGACATCGACCGATTCTCCGCGACATGATTACAAAGGGTGGGTGTATCCATTTACGCGAACCCGAAGTCCGCGACATCCGTTGCGCAGGGCGGGAAGGTCGCGACATCATTGCAACTGAAGAGGTGACGATGCCGGTGACACCGAGCTAGAAAAGCAAGTCGCGATGTCATTCAACTGTCGCGACGCCGGTTACGATAGCGAAGGTCGGCGGCGTCATTCATACGTAGCGACAGCAACTCGAAGATAGCCAATGACGTCGCGACCCAAACAAAGCCTCTGCGACATGGCGAAAGCCAATAGAGTTGCGACAAAGAAATTGATGTCAGCGACGCCAACTAACCAGCGGGCGGTTAGCGAAGTCCAAAAAGAGGTCACATCGAAGTGGGGCCCAACTTGAACCCTATAAATATGTAGTACCTCTTGAAAGAACACGACTTTTGAAATTTCACTTGAAGAGAGATCTGAGTTCTTTGAGCTCACGTATTTAATTTTCTTTGTTTTATTTTAATTTTTTTCTTTGGTTGTTCTTTATTTCAAATTTGGATCTGAGCGTTATGCGTTAAAGTTTAGTGAATCACGAATTCTATTTTCTTCAAATTCTTATGCATTGTTTGAATTTCGAACAATTTTGGAATTGAACTACCGTGCTTTATTCTGAGTTGCTTTCTTGATCGATGGAAATTTATTGTATGGTGTAATCAGGTGATTTAGAAACCCGGAAACTTCCATTGAATTGGCTCTGCGTCGGTATCTTTCTGCGAATTTTATTCATTAATCTTTGAACTACGGTTTGTAAATCTAACTGGCGGTCTTGTGTATTTTTGTAATTGATCCCGATGTCGATTATGCGATACCATAAGCGAGTTGTCTCGACTGCGATTTCGAGAAGGCTCGAGTGACCGCGAAGCATTCTGAGTGATGAACAATTTCTTAAGGTATGCTAACGATATTGATGATCTAATGTGCTCGTATAGTTAAATCGATGAAATCTCCTTTCCTTGGAGGCGAGATTGAGTTGAGCGATTTATCAATTTAAAAATGCGGAAGGGCACCTCCGGTCGAATAAGTGAATTTGATCCAGTGTTAACGTAATTATAATCAGGAGAGGATGAAATTTATTCTAATTTTGAAGAAGCGGTATAGTGTAAACCTATGCAATGACTAAATCTAGAGCTGGGGTTTATATTCCATGTTGTGGTATGAAGTATTGAGAAGAAAAATACCCTGAACAAGGCAGCCAGATTAAAAGTAGTTATCTAACACTTTGTCTTCGAGAAAGCTTGATGAAGTTTAGATAATGAAAGGGTGAGGTTTGGAAGATCCAATTGCTTTCTGTTTCTTGGACTAGTTTCAAACACATGAACCATTAAGCAAACGTCACAGTCTGATACGAGAGTGATGTTTATTTCACAAATATCGTATTTTCAATGCTCCCTTTAAAAGATAATTGTTAGTCTAAATTTTAATTTTATTTATTTCAATATTCAATTCATTTGTTATTAATTCAATTCTTTTTTAGTTTTTCACGTTATTTTGAGCTTTTCAAGGCTGATTCAAATTGTCTATCATAGTCCAAATAGTATAGAGCTTAAGTAGTGGGAACAGTGATTGATTGAAAATTCTTGAGATCTACGTGGGATCGATATGCGGACTAAAATCCACTTTATTGCTTGTTCGACTGTGCACTTGGAATCATGCGGATCAACGTTAAGAAGCGTAAATCTTACTTCTTGAAACCATTTTATATCGGTATACTTGCAAAAATTATAATCAGCAGAGTTTCCTTAGCCTTATTAATGGGGATTAGATAATAGTCCTTTGGTAATAGTGTCATAAATTTATATGCTTTGGTCATCGAACAATTATTTCCTTTGAGTCTCGACCAGTTTTCTTTGGCGCAGCCTCCTTCTTCGATCCACGACTTCTTGTTCAGTTTTCTATTTCTGCTTCTTCAAAAGCGAATTTATTGATGTCGGCGTGACTTGGAATGGTACAGCAGCTAAGCTCTGTGGCGACTTAAATTTTGATTATGACCTCAATTCTGTATTAATTTGGTTTCTTCGATTTGCTAAGATTTGAGTTTCTACTGTATTTTCCTGCAAAATGAAATTTGAGTTAATTATACACTTTTCTGCAAACAAATCAACATTTATCTCATAATATACTCAGAAAAATGGATTAAAAACTTAATGAGTTTTTAAACTCATCACCACTCACGATCTCAATCCAACACAAACATCAACAAAGAACTTAAACCAAGAATAAAACAAGTAGGATGAAACCCCTACCTCACGGAGTTTGTCGAAACTCCTTAAAACCGGAGTCCACGCGTTGTCCTCTCCACGTAGAACAGCTTTCCTTCTTGGCTTGAAGGAATCCGACGGTCGGATCGCCCAGAAACCTAGAGAGAAGTGGCTTACTCTCTCACTAGAAATATCAAAACTTAAACATGTAAAAACACGTCTCCCTACACTTGCGTTTCTTTTGCCTTTTCATTTAAAGACAACTATTCTCATGTCTTGTCTCATATTAACTTTCAAAATTTTAATTATGCCCTTCTTCCCATTAGTTTGACTTTTTCTATCCAATGGCATCATGCCATGTGTCAACGTGGGTTTACCTTGATCTTGGCCAGTTAGAGGCTTGACGTGGCACCTACTTGTGCCATAAAAATCTTTGTGATGTCATGATTTCGTTTCCTCGAAAAACTTGTAAATTCCATTTGTCTCGAATTACGTGTGCTTAGATTTACGTAGGCGATTCCAACTGGTGGTTGTTTAAAAATCTGTCAAAGAGATCTGAAAAATTTTGGATTTTTACCAAAATTACGATTTGCCCTTTTGAAAAATTGGATTTTCTCTGGGGTTTCTGTTGTTGTGACATGGCGTGGCCTGCGCGCGTTACTGATGCTTGTGACCGTAGCTCATGACCGTCGCCCATGCGCGACATGGCCGTGACACGGCCAGGGCACATGCGTGACCCGCAGCTTGATGCACGGGGAATACTATGGCCGCGGTGTGCCCACTGACACGATGAGTGACGTGCGACGTCACGTGCGACTGGGCCATGGTGTGCCACACTATGCACTTGACCCTAGGGTTTGACTTAGTGCATTGTTCTTGTCTTTGTTTTGAGACACTGTTATGAACAACTTTTGTTCATGAGAGCATTGTTCACGAGGTTTTAAAAAAAAAAAAATTATTTTTTAAAATAAAATGAAATAAAATAAAATAATTTTTTTTGTTAATTATTATTTAATATATGAACTTATTGTCTTGCATTGCCTATGAATGCATGGACGTTGTGTATGAAATAAAAAATATTCTTTCGGTATGTGAATAGTGTCTCGGGTTGTGTTTGCACCTTAGAGATACTGCGTTGAAACTTAACTTGCTATTTGACATGTGTGGATGGCTAGTCGAGGGCGATGACGTATGGGTCGTCCACGAGGTACTGGTCAGACACTATCGGCTTTTGACCAGCAGGCCTTTTCTGAGGCCATAGGGATTGCAGTCGCCGCTATCGCACATGCATGTGAAATAGTGAGCCAGGGCAGGTCAAACAACCTCTAGCGTTTAGGAGCACATCATCCTCCATTGACCACGAGAGAGGAATTAAAAGTGACATCTGAGCATCAAGATATGGGTGTTGGTACTAAGAGGAAGGAAGATCCATCTTCTTCGACCGAGGGAAAAGCAGAAGACTTGTTTCTCCGAACCTGAGACATGGCAGGGTTATCGATTACTAAGGCGGGATGGGGCGGCTAGTCGAGGCGGGCGGGTGAGTATGCTATTTGTCTTGTGGCTTCCCGGACACTTTCGGCAGGTTGCCCATGGGCGGGGAATCCCCAAGGTTATGGGACACCTCAGTCCCAATCATCAATGAGACGAGTTGGGGTTGCCAGTCAGGTTGGGCAGATGGTGTGCTACCATTGCCAGCATCCTAAACATATGAGGAGGGATTGCCCCTAGAGATAGGGATCCTAGGGTTTCGAGACAGCACAGTCCCAGTTAGCAGTGGAACAAGAGAGGATACATTATATTCCTCCACAGCCCGTCTGAGCCGGAGGGCCGGTTTCGGTTTCGAGGGTACGCACGAGGCACCTCCCGTTACGCAGTAAGACGGAGGCGGATTATGGGTCGAGCGGAGGACGAGGCCCATAGGGGTTCGAGGTGTGTCCTCTGCCATCACACCCTCGGCGGAGTTAGTAGATCGCCAGTTATACAAAATTAGTTTGCTATCATTCTATGGAGCAGAGTGTTTATTTGATTCTAGTGCTTACATTCATTGCTCGTTGCATCGGTTGTGATAGAGTTGGGCTTAGGGTTGAGGTCTTGAGAGCCCTTGTGTGTGAGTTCTCCGCTAGGAGTTGGGGCGGATAGAGATGATATGTCATGGTTGTGATTAGAGATCTCGGGGATTCTACTCCACGGTGGACGCAGGTCATGGACATGTAAGGTTCGAGCGTCATCCTTGGATCGTTGGGTGGCCGACTTGAGTCGTTATCGATTGTGAGCGTGGGAGGATTCACAGCCGCCTTGAGCGGTGCTTGTATTGTATTTGAGGGGGACAAGCATGATATTTTGCCCCCGAGACGGTGTGCGAGTCCCGGGTGTCATGGGCCGATTGGCGGGTTGGCTGAGTAAACACCTGGAGGGCGAGGTGAGATGAGATAGATCTACCTCGAGTAGTACATAAGTATAGGGTCTTTGGATGAGCTCTTAGGGATTGCCTCCGTAGAGGGTTGTAGACTTCGGTATCGAGTTACACCTTGGTACTTCGCCCATCTCTATGACTTTGCATAAGATGACATCAGTTAAGTTGCAGGACCTCAGAGTCCAGCTATAGGAGCTACTAGACAAGGGGTTCATTAGGCCAAGGCACTTCACCCGTAGGGTGCTCAGTCTGTTTAAAACGAAGACAGAATCAGCCATTTATTACATTGACTAAACAGGTTGAGCAGTTGCGATCAGAATCGTGCCATTGCAGGGATTGATGATTTGTTTGACCAGGTTGAGAAGAGTGTAATTCTACTCCAAGATAGACCCTTGGTTACCGCTCGGTGAGGATTAAGGAGATAGATATCCCTAAGACGGCGTTAGGGGCCAGCGTTATGGGCACTTTGAGTTTGGTGAAGTGTCCTTTGGATTGGCCAGATGCGCCCGGCGACATTCATGGACCTCATGCATAGGGCATTCCAACCCTATCTAGACCAGTTTGTTGTAGTCTTCGTGGATGACATTTTGATCTACTCCCAGTTAGAGTGGGAGCATGAGTATTTCTTGAGGATCGTTTTACAGTTGTTGAGAGATCATCAGTTGTATGCCAAGTTCAGTAAGTGAGAGTTTTGGCTTACTGAGGTGAGATTTTTGGGACATGTGGTGTCAGCATCAGGCGTGTCAGTGGACCCAGAGAAGGTCGAGGCCGTGATGAGTTAGAATCGGTCTTTGAGATCACAGCGGTTTCTTGGGATTGAATGGGTACTACAGGAGATTCATTGAGAATTTCTCAGTTAGCGGCACCATAATGAGATTGACACAGGAAGGAGGTCGAGTTTGATTAGGATGACCGATGTGAGAGCATTCCGGGGAGTTGAAGAGAGACCGCCGGCTCCTATCTTGAGAGTAGTCCGGACGGGGATAGGGGTACAGTGTATTGATGCCTCGAGGCGGGCCAGGATGTGTTTGATGCGATCGGGGAGGGTGGTAGTATATGGTTCCCATCGGTTGAAGAATCATGAGCGAAATTACCCCCACCGCGACATGGAGTTGTGGTGGCCGTAGTCTTTGCCTTAAGATTTGGCACCACTACTTATATGGTGAGCGGAGTTCGAGGTGTGCTCGGCCTGGTCCGAAGTATATTTTCACCTTGACGGGACCTCGATATGGTCGCAGCGGTGGATGGAGTTTCTAGAGGACTATGACTTCACTTTACATTACCACCCTGGTAAGGCAAATGTGGTGGCTGATGCACTAAATCGGAAGTCACGGGGAGTATTGGCTAGTATAGCTTCTAGAGAATGGCGGATGGTCGGGGCGTGGGATAGTTTGAAATTTCTGATGCAAGTAAGCGGACTCGGGATACGTTGGGAGTTTAATGGCTACACCTCTGTTGAGTAGGTGGTCGGAGTCCCGGGACGGGGCCCAGAGAAGATAGTGTCCATCGGGGACCGAGATGCAGTCAGTGCGGTGGCGAGGGCTGGAGCGTCCGCGCGAGATGGTAAGTCTTACGTATAGAGGACGGGTAGTGGTTCCTCAGTTGACCAATTTGAGAGAGGAGAGATTCTCGGGAAGTTTCCACTTGCTCGATTTGCTATGCATCCAGTGCTTGCGAAGATGTGCCAGGATCTTAGATCGTCGGTGTCTTGGGCGGGGAATGAAGAACACGTAGGGGACTTTGTTGACGATGTCTCACGTATCGTGGAGTTAAGAAATTTGAGCACGGAAGCCCGGTAGGGCTACGCCGGTCGTGGAGGTGGTTGGTGGAAGTGGGGGCCGTCCGCGATGGATTTTGTGACCCGCACCATGGATACCACAAGGGCGTGATGCGGTATGGGTGATAGTGGACCGACTCACGAAGTCGACATTTTTCTGGTCGTGCGGATGACCTTCGCGTGGAGAGATTTTGTTGATTGTACATTGAGAGATGGTTGGCTACATGGGTACCGGTATCCATGGATGTCGGATAGAGGCCAGGTTCTGGTGCACTTTGGAAGAGTTTCAAAAGGCTATGGGCTGGCCATGATACAACTCCACCGGAGCCGGATGGTGGTCGAGGAGAAGACCATCGGTGTTAGAGGACATCTTTGCGAGCTATGCGTCTTGGATCATAAGGGTAGTTGGGAGAGCACATGCCCTTAGTGGGGTCGCCTACAACGACGGTTATCGGGAGAGTAACGGATGGGCGCCATATGAGGCATTGAATGGGAGGCCATGCGGATCAGATATGTTGGGCCAGAGTGGGAGAAAGAGCTGATCAGTCTGATCGATTAGAGACACCTTCGAGGAAGGTGAAGCGTCTGACAACATCTTCTCACGACTTCAGGCCGGCGAGAGAAGAGCTATCTTGATATCTGACGTCGACCCTTAGAGTTCGAGGTTGGAGATCAACGTCTTCTTGAGGTGATGTAAAGAGTGGTCGGGTTCGACAAGCACGGTGGCAAGCTATCGCTAGGAGTTCATTGGGCCCTTCGAGATGCTCGAGAGGGTGAAACTATAGCGTCTTGGGTTGGCTTTACCGCCTAGCATATCGGTGTCCACGGTATTTCCATCTCATGCTCTTGGGGTACACTCTAGATCCGGCTCATGTAGTATTTTGGGGGAAGTTGGGGTTGACACGGATGGGACCTTCGAGGAGGGGACAGTGTGTGTCAGATCTTGGGATCGGGTTTGACCTGAAGGCAGTGAGGCTAGTGAGGTGCTATGGCAGCACCGTAGAGTGGAAGAGTCAACGTGGGAGCACGAGGACACTATGCGTGCCACCTATCCCTTCTTGTTTAGGGATGAAGGTACGTGGTTTAGTAATTTAATACTTAAATGACTAGTTTACATGCATGGTATAGTGCACGTTGCATATGCATGTAAATTATTCCGTGATTATCGTGAATTCCAGACGAAATTTTTTTAAGGATGGGAGAATGTAAGCAGAAATTCTATTTTGAAAAAGGTAAAATGGTAATTTCGGCCAAAATCCAAAATTTTTCTAGATCTCGGATGATGAAACGAACTTCATCGTTGGAATCGTCTCGCGCAATCTAGCTACCACATTGAATTTCGTTAAATTCCGAGACTATCGAAATTTCACGTTTTGAAGGCACCAGTGTCGAGTCTTAGAGTATGGCCCGACTTTAATGAAAGACATGTGATGTGACAAGAGTCACCTACTACATGTACCCATGTGACACATGTTTCATGATTAGTGAGATGATGGAGATGAATGACTTAGATTAAACCATGTGTCAAAAATCCAAAGTAAAAGACAAAATGAGGATTAATTGAAAAGACTAAGTGAACAAGACAAAAGAAGAATAGTCTTCCTCTTCTTCAATTTGAGAAAAACGTGCCGTAGGTGTGAGATCCAGATTTTAGAGAGAGAAAGAATGACTTCTCTCTAGATTTCCTGGCGTTCGGACCGTCGGTTCTCGTCGGAGTAAAAAGCAAAGTTGTTCTGCCGACAGGGGGCTAGCGCGTGGACCATAGATTTTGTAGATTAGACGCTCAAGGCGGGGATCTTTTCCTACTTAGTTTTAATTCTTTGGTTAAGAGCTATTTTTATGGATGGGAGTTTGTAGGAGGCTGGATGGCCGTGTTTTGGTCTCGAAATCTTTGGGCGGTGAAGAAAATCCCTCACTTGTGTTTACCATGAAGACAGTCTTAGGCAGGGGTTTCACTTTTCATTGATTTGTTGTGTGATTTTTGTGTTGTTGGGTGATTCAAAATGAATTGCTTGGATTGTTATTAGCCAATGTGAGCTAATTTTGGTGTTATTGATTCTGAATTGAATAACATGAATAATGTGAATTAATTTCGTTAATATATACATGTAAAATATATTAGCATGAATTGTTTAAATGGCATAATGCATTCCATATGCACCGGGGGCACCTAGATGGTAGGTGTAGTGCATGAGATGAAGAAAGAAATTGAAGAAAAATGAAAGCGGTTGTGAAGGAATTTCAAGGAAGATTTTGAAGAATTGCCTTAGAGTTGTCAACGGTTCATCTCGGACGGACCCATGGTATTTGGAGAATTACCCAACAATTCGCCTTGGAGGGTTGTCCAATATATTTACTGAAACTTGGTAGTAAGTTTTTGAGAACAAAAATCTTTTGTTTTGAAAAATGTATTTTTATCACATTTGGCTTAGGCATGTGTGAGGGAGTCGGTGAGGACTCTAGACATGGGATTGGGATTGGGCATGTAGACATTCAAGTAGGATAATGTACTTGCTTGAGTGTGTTTGCTTGCCATGACATATGCACTTAGGTGGGGAGTAACCCATGTAGGAGATTATCACTACTGGGCATTGCTCACCCTATCGAGGGATCATTATTTCAGGTACAGGGAGTGTACAGGAGGATGGCGTTCACTAGAGGCCGCGTTTTAGAAGAAAGCCGAATTGTGGCTTTGGTATTCATTTTGTATAACGTGTATTAAAACTCTAAATTTTGATATATGTTTTGGTTAAGAGTAATGTAATAACTCTTGAACTATTGTTATATAGTTGATATATATTTTGTAGTCTGTTGATGCATGGGCCAAAGTGGCCATTTTTACTCGCATGTGGACCCGGTGTGGTCGTTGTACAATGTTGGGACAGGTTGTATCTTGGGTAGAGCTCCCCGTACAAAGGAGACTCTGCCCGATTTTCATTAAATATTGAGTCTTGGAAAAAGGGGACTCAATGGAGTGGTGTCGGATTATCTGACATTCACGAATATTCCGTTGGTTGACGGGTTGTCAACGAACCCCCGGGAAAATGGGGCATCACACACGTACTTTGCCATGTCATGACTTGGAGAAAAAGTCCCCTCCATCTTTTGCTTTTGAGACAAAGTCTCAATATTCTCTAATGACAGCTTTGACAAATTAAAAAATTCCAGAAATGTCCCTAGACCTTTTTCATGGCTGATCATCATAGGCTTGGGCTTTATCGGATTGGGTTGGGCTCGCTCGGTTTGGGCTTGGCATATCTATTCGGCCAATTTCACTACTATTGGGGCCCTAAAAAAAATTATTTTTAGTGTCAACAATTGCCCCTATGGCCCATGGGCCATGTTTGTATGTATTAAAACCCCAAAAGATATTCTTTTGGGCTTATTTCAAACCATGAAACCCAAAATCTAGCTTTCAGCCCATGATGTGGAGTTCTGACGGTAAGAACGAGCCAAGTTGGATCGAATAAGGAGACAACTATTTATTCCCTGAGAAACATTTCCCACCACCTTTAGTTTCGAACCTCCAATTCTTGTATTTCCATCATTGAAAATTCCAGCGCATCAAGAAGAAATTTTTTTGGCGCGAGCTCCTGATGCAACGGTGGTCTTTTCCACTCAGACGATCAAGCATTGCCACTGCCCCAAAAGCTTGTTGGCGTCGCTGCGATGCTGACTCGCTTACGTTATCGTCTTCGCCTTCGCCCGACTTGCGACGCTAATCCTATGGCTTTTTCTATCGGGTTGGCAATTACCCCTTCGCCAAGCTTCTCTTCGACAAGTATTTTGATGAATTTTAGAGAATGTTTTCTTTGCTACAAATTTCATAATTTCATTCGACATGTGTGCCATTTTGAAATTTCCTTGAATGTAGATTTTGAAAATTTTCTCGTGATGTCAAAATTTTCTTTGATACTCTTTCGACCATTTTGAAAATTTGTTGGATGCAATTTTCGAAAATAATCTTGAATGCACTTTCGAAAAAATTCTTCTTAAGTTGTTTGGCTATTTCAAAATTTTGATTGAGTGCATATTGAATAATTTTCAACAACCTCGGGTTGAGTGACTTCTCACCTGAACTTAAGCTTTCTCTTTAGTAGATTGTAGGCCAATATTGCCAAGGAATTTTGCTTTGTCTACTGGCAGAAACAACTTAAAGGTACTCTCTAAGCTTCTACCAGATAAATATGGACTTCTTCCTGATAGGCGTGAATGCGTGTATGTAGAATAATATGCCTATATGCGCAAGTGCACGCATCGCCTCAAGTAATAAAGTGATAAGCGAGTATTTACGAGGATTGGCTGGGTTACTAATTACCAACTCTAGTTTAGCTTATGCTCTATTTGGATGATGGATAGAAGGTGGAAACACTAACTACCTAAAATCCTAATCTATCGTGCAAGGATGCAAATAAAATGGGAAAAGCCTAGGGTTTAGATTTCATTTACTTAATCTTTATGTATTACGGAACAATTTATTCCCAATTAATATTCTAATCACCTATTAATGGAAAACCTTACTATTGCACATGTGAATCTCTCTCGATGACCCACATTCTACTCCTAGGACTTAGGTTTTTTGCATCTTTACTCAACCTCGAAGTCTTAAGGGTGCAATAAACCTTAGAGATCTAATCTACCACACAAAACCCATGAATATATCTAAACTATGGTGAAGTGTGATGTTTTTCCCATGTATAATCCAACTCTCACTTCTCAGATCTCGAATTGAACCACATCACATATCAATGGTAGCTAATCATCAATATTCATTAAGAACATGATAACACTAATACAAAATGCCTCAAATATCAATTAGAATATAAACCAATGTTCAAATACATAAATCCGAATCAAACTACATCTAAAACCCTAGAGAATTAAATAAGTTCATCAAAGGGGAAAATACAACCATAGAAAAGAGGGAAAACAAGAAGAGTGGAGGAAATAAACTAGTTGGAAGCCCGATCTCCTCTTCGATCTTCCTCCTTCTTCAATTTGCCTTCTTCCCTAAAGCGAAGCTATGCCCTAGGGTGTTTCCACCCCAAAAGGCCCCCCTTTAACTCTAAACAATGTTCTCTTTTATAGGTTTCCCGAAAATAGGTTGAAAATGGGCTAAAAACATGTGTTGGGCTGAAAATCATTGTGTGGTCGCAACCATGAGTACTCTGTGGTCGCGACCACTCTGAAAGATGAAAAACACAGTTGCTGCTAAAAAGGGTTGTGGTCAGATCATCAAGCCACGACCATGGATTTCTATGGTCACGACATGGATTGTAACTTGCATAACTTCTTCTTCGTTTAAACTCTAAATTTGGTGTTCTTGATAGCGTTGGAAAGCTCTTGAAGTTTAGAATCCATCAATATAAAGCTTTATGCCATTTGAGGTCATCTTATAGCTGAAAAGGTCAAAATACAGTAGCTACTGCTGCATGTTGTAGTGTTGTTTGCTAATTTTCCACTTTTTCAATTTGTTTCGCTTCACCTCGCCGTATGCATTCAATGGTCGAATCTAATAATAAAAGATGAACATTTAGCATTAGAACACTTATTTATATCTAGAAACTACAAAATAAGACACAAAATGAGGAGATAAAATGCGTATAAATTATACTCATTACACTCTATATTTAAATCTTGCTTGTCCCCAAGCAAAGGAAACACAAACGTAAAATGTGCACTAAGATAGATATGAGCTCGAGTATGGCGTTAGTGCTGCCAAGAGAAAGCATAAAAAACTTATAAGAAAACATTTTAGCCAAAATGGGATCCCAAAATATTTATGATTTCTAAAGGACAAGGCATCTAAAGGCATGGTGATCAAGGCAAGTTTGCCCCCAAGTTCTCAATAAACCTTTCCTAAAGTAACTAGGTGAAAATGATGTTTTAGGTCTCAAATGTATACAATGATTCTCAAACACTCTTCAACCACACTCAACTCACACTTTTGAAAGAAAATTAACTAAAATAGACTAAGAATACACCTTTTATTCAACAACATAAAACTAGGTAGTAGGATGCAATGCTAAAGAGTACTAGAAGAGTGTCCATGTAGCAGGGATCCATAGGTGACTCCCCACCAGTTGGTAAAGGGCACCGAGCAACAATTTCCCTTCAAACTTCACCCCGAACAATCAACTAGAAAACCCTAGCACCCACTTGTGAGTAAACTCACTTATTTCTTTCTTTTTGACATTTTTTTTATCTATATATTTTTCTATTTTTCATTCTTTCTCTCCTTTTCTTTTGTTTTCTCTTGCTTTCTTTTATTTTGTTTGGGCACATCGACAACTTTCTTTATCGAAAGGTCCCACCACTATGTGCTAAGGTCTTCAAGGTGTCTAATTTGAGAAAATGGGCCAGAGGCAAGGTATATAAATGAGATCTAGTGTGTGTGTGTGCAAGTTTCATTAAGAAATTATTTCTTGAAAGACAAGGGGGTTATTCAAGCCAAGTCTTCCACAACCAAAAAATACATTCAAGTCCGAGATCAAATAAATGCAAAGGTATCCCAAATTTTGACTAAGAAAGACAATTTGAGCACAATACCAAAACATTCTCAAAACCATTACTAGGCACCAACCTAACTCATATGAGATAGAAAAACAAACAAAAGAAAGAAAGAAAAGCACATGCAATTAACAACCAAACAACTAAAAATAAAGAACTAAAACGGGTAAGGAGATAGAAAAGTTGGATTTTTGAAAAAAATTTGAATTCTTAAATTAAACCACCCACACCCCTAAACTTGAATTAAACATTATACCAATCTGAAACAAAAGCAAGAATGAATAATGAGTACTCTCTTCAGGTTGATCAAGCCTTCGGAAGCAACTCGAATGAGTATGACTTGCTTATGAAATGCAAGTTGTGCCTTCTTCTCCATACGGCTTGAAATGTGCAATGAATGCGCAACTTGGCAAACTAAGAGAGGCAAAGGTGTTTGGAGGGACTAGGTCTTAGTTCCAAATGAGGGGAGGCTTGAAAATCAGAAGAATATCAGGAACTTAAGTGAGGGAGGATGTTGAAACTGATTTTCTTATTCAAATTTTTGTTCTTTAAGCCTCAAAGATGGTATAAACTCACATCAACTCTCCACCTTCTCGTGAGCTCAACGCCAAATTCCTCAAAACCTGAAAATTAACACTAAAACAAGGAAAAACAAGGAAAAACAAGATCAAGCCTGGAAATTTATTCAAAAGCAAACTCAGAGGTGACTAAAATAAAATAGAAAGGGAAATGAAAACTTATTGAGCTTGGGTTGCCTCCTAAGAAGCTACTCAATTTTTAGAGTCCAGCTAGACTCTACCAACTACAAATTGGTTGGTGATTCTTACCTCCATCCTTCTCTAAGAGGCAATAATTGTGCTCAATTAGCAACTTGAACACCTTGTCTTGAATTGATTTGATCATTTTATTCGCAATGGAGCCTTCCTTGATCTCATGAAATGAGACTATGGGCTTTTCCACCTCCAAAATGTGTGGTATGTCTTCACTTGGCAACTCCTCTTGCACAAATGCCTAAGGAGTCATCTCCGGAATTGTTTAAACTTCTTCATTCTTCTCTTCTGGTTCTGGAGAACTTGACTCCTCATTCTTTACTTGCTTAACTAACTCTTCATCACCCTCTTCAACTTCCTCTACTTCATTTAGCTCTTCAACTTCTCCCCCACTACTCACTGTGCTATCCTCATGACTTTCCATCTCATACCCTCCCGGATTCACTTCAATTGTGCCAAGCAAATTTTCTTGTTGTTCTTCTAAGAGTAACTTGTTAGCCTTTTTCCTAGCATCATCCATGAATTAGGTATAGGCACTAGCCATCTCTGCTATACTTAGGTTTTCTTCTTGTGGAGCTTGGCTTCTCTCATCCATGAATCATATGCTACTAGCCATATATAGGGTGTGTGTGTTGGCCATCTCTGCTATACTTAGTGTCTCCTCTTATGGAAGTTAGGGTGGATGATCTTGTGCAAATGGATCCTCCTTTTAATAATCTATGCTCAAGTGAGACCCATTACAATACCTACATACAATAGGGTATACTCGAACATCTTTGGCCTCAAACTCAGCATTATGATGTTGGATACTTTGAAGTTGGTTGGTAAGAAGCTTCAATTGATCCATCAAATTGGCAAGAGTAGCTTGAGTTGATGAATTAATGAAAGCATCTATACCGAGTTATGATCCTACCAAAAAAAAAAAAAAACAAAAACAAATCCAAAGTAAAATAAAAAAAAGGAAAATAAACAAGACTAACTATATCCAAAGTAGAGGCAAACTATTTTGAATCAATATTAATAAAAGCATCAATCTCCGGAAACGGCACCAAAAACTTGATAGGCGTGAATGCGTGTATGTAAAATAATACGCCTATGTGCGCAAGTGCACACGTTGCCTCAAGTAATAAAGTGATAAGTGAGTATCATTCCAATGAGGATTGAGTTACTAATTACCGACTCTAGTTTAGCTTATGCTCTATTTGGATGATGGATAAAAGGTGGAAAAACTAACTACCTAAAATCCTAATCTATCATGCAAAGATGCAAATAAAATGGGAAAAGCTTAGGGTTTAGATTTCATTTAATTAATCCTTATGTATTATGGACCAATTTATTCCCAATTAATATTCTAATCATCTATTAATGGTAAACCTCACTATTGCACATGTGAATCTCTCTTGATGACCCACATTCTACTCCTAGAACTCAGGTATTTTGCATCTCTACTCAACCCTAAAATCCTAAGAGAGCAATAAACCCGAGAGATCTAATTTACCACACAAAACCCATGAATATCTCTAAACTACTGTGAAGTGTGATGTTCTACCTATGTCTAATCCAATTCTCACTTCTCAAATCTTGAATTGAACCACATCACATATCAGTGGTAGCTAATCATCAATACACATTAAGAACAGGATAGAACAATTAATAGAAAAATGACTCAAATATCAATTAGAATATAAACCTTGTCGAATACATAATTCGAATCAAACTACATCTAAAGCCCTAGAAAATAAAATTAGTTCATCAAAGGGGAAAATACAACCATAGAAAAGAGGGAAAACATGAAGACTAGAAGAAATAAACTAGTTGGAAGCCTAATCTCTTCTTTAATCTTTGATCCTTCTTCTTGATTTTCATGTTTGAAAGAGAGTTATGCCCTAGTGTTTATCTGAAAAGGCCCCGAATTTAACCCTAGATCTTTTCTCTTTTATAAGCTTCTCAAAAATTGGATAAAAACATGTCCTAGGCCGAAAATCGTCGCGTGGTCGCGATGTACAGCTGAATGAAAAACACGAGTTCTTGTTGAAGGGTTGTGGTCGCGACCCGCGATTACGACCATGGATTGCTGACTTACATAACTGCCGTTCACATTTAGTGTTCTTGGTACCATTGGAAAGATATTGAAATGTAGAATCCATCCATATAAAGATTGATGCCATTTAAGGTCATCGTATAGTTGAAAAGGTTGAAACACAGTAGCTTTTGCTGCATGTTGTGTTGGGTTACAGGATGAATATCCAATCCGATTGGAACATAAATGCAGCGGAATTTATAAAATTTTTGTCACCAGCACTACAAGATCACATACGTTTCATAAAAAAAAAAGGAAACTGAAGGAAGGGTAAACGAAATTTACCTCTTGTAGATCGATTCGTCAAGCCTTCAAAGTTTCGCGTCTTTGGTTTTGTTCGGATCTTCAAAGGTCTTTGCCTTTACGGCGACCACCCTCACAAGTATCCACACACGAACAAAATAAACGATCTTTTGAATGCTAGTTCAGTTTCGTCTTCTCAAAACGAAATTAGGGTTTTTCTTTCTCTGTTTTTTAGGTTAGTTCACTTTTTTGAAGAACAACTACACGATATATATGTCTCACATATATATTTATATAAGTCTTCAGAGTTTCGATCGAACATGAATTTATTATATATTTAAAACACTTTTAAATAATAATAATTTAAATTCAAATCCTTATCTGATAAGGAAACTAATTAAATATTTAACCATAACCGTAACCATAACCGTTATGTAATAAACGAATTTATTACAGAAAACCATAACTGTTATGTAACAAATGAATTTATTATAGAGAGTGAAAAACCATAACCGTTATTATTTGTTCTTAATGGAGCCCTATAAGAGTTCAATTAACATTAGCGGTAGGCCCAAATCACATTTGATCCTACAAGTCATAAGTGGCCTCAGCAAGACATTATGACTACCCGAGTTAAATGAAAGCTCATGATCGAGACAACATAATATAGCTAATGACATAATCCTTTTGTCTCATGATATCTTGATAGAATATAAAGGCATGAACAAAGTGACCTTATATCGTTCTATCTTTGATTACTCGAAACCCAAGATTGGCCGACTAAACAAATGACATTGATCTATCTGAATTCATTTGAGCACGGCCATGCATTTCTCGGTCTCGGTGTCGAGGACCCGAGAGATATCTCTCTTACTTATAATAAGAGGGACAAATTCACATCTTAATCGCTCATATCTCACCACATAATTCTTATTATGTTCAAGTATAACCTTTATAGTCTCATCCGATTGAGACAAGCGTTTGATTATATCAAAAACACAAATATTCCTTATGTTGAGAACTATAGCGATCTCAGGTGAAAGGATTTAATGACCGCGACTATTAGAGATTAACTTATGACTTTGATCCATGTATTGGCATCTCGAGACGGGTGCGTCAATATTTGTTCTCAACAAATAGATATAAATTTGATTTGTATCTCATACGCATAATATTCATCCATGAATATCAATCAAACTTTATACTAATCTTAATTCATTGTTATTCCATATGATAACCGATTAGGGACATTTAGAATAATTAATAATATTATTCAAGGACGTATATAATAAGCTTGTCACGAAATCATCATAATAATAAATTCTCATAATAGTCAAAAATACCATGTCCATACAATAGGCCTAGGCACTATTACTAACAATCTCCCACTTGCGCTAGGCCCATTCATCAAATGTATCTAATACTATGAACTAGCATGACAATCATGCTTTGCTTGTATTAGAGGCTTAGTCAATGGATCGGCAACATTATAGAATCGACAACGGTGCTTTGCTTTGAACTTTTTCATTCGCGCACCACCATTTAAGACAACAAAATATATCCAGTATGATCAGAATCTTCTTTGTCCAGTTGGAAGCTTTGCGTACATTGTAACCATTCTGACCAGATCATCTTCCAATCCGCTACATACGAGAACATATCTTTAGACCTTCTCGAGATACTTAAGAATGTTGCCCGACCAAGGTATCTAGTGACTCTCACCGGGATCTGACTGGTATCTACTCGTTATGCTTAAAGCATAAGATACATCTGGTCTAGAAACAACATGGCATACATGATAGAACCTATTGCTGATGCATAAGGAATTTTACTCATCCGCTCTCGCTCATCTGTAGTGTTAGGACGAGGATTTGCTAAGGTAATACCATGAGACATGGGCAAGTATCCTCTTTTGGAATCTCGCCCCTGCGAACCGTTTCGATACTTTGTCTATGTAAGCACTGACTTGCAATCAGCCTCTTAGATCTATCTCTATAGATCTTTATCCACTAGGATATAAGCGGCGCCTAAGTCTTTCATTGAGAAACACTTCCCTAACGAGACTTGACACTCTGCAAGGTAGGGATATCATTCCCAATGAGTAAAATGTCATCAACATATAAGACCAGAAATACAATTGCGCTCCCACTAATTTTCTTGCTTATAAACCTGAGGCTCATCTTCATTTTTACAAATCGAACCCTTTGGTGATTCATCAAAGCGAAGATTCCAACTCCGAGAACTACACTTCAAACCATAAATGGATCTTTGAAGCTTGCATACTTTACCGAATTCTTAGGTTGTGCAAACACCGAGGAACATGTCGATTCATCAAAGCGAAGATTCGACTCCGAGAGGCTAAGCACGAACCATGGATCTTTGAAGCTTTCATACTTTACCGAAATTCTTAGGTTGTACAAAACCCTCGAGGTTGTGTCATGTACACATCCTCAAGTATAAGTTTCCATTAAGAAGCGCGAGTTTAACATCCATTTGCCAAATCTCATAATCATGATATGCAGCAATGGCAATAAGAATTCTAATAGACTTAAGCATAGCTACAGGTGAAAAAGTTTCATCATAGTCTATACCATGAGTTTGTTTGAAACCTTTTGCAACTAGCCTTGCTTTGTAAGTATGCACTTTGCCATCCATGTCAGTTTTCTTTTTAAAAACCCATTTGCACCCAATGGTCTTTGTACCTTCAGGTGGGTCAATCAAGGTCCATACTTGATTATCATACATGGGCCCGAATTTGGGGACTTCATGGCCTCTAACCATTTCTCAGAGTCTGTATCCAACATAGCCTCTTGATAGGTAGTGGGTTCATTTTGATCCACTAACAATACATCATAGTTATCAGTCACAAGAAATCCATATCTCTCGGGCTCATGACGTATCCTATCAGATCTACGTAAATTTTGTGCTATAGGAGGTGTGTCAGCAATAGTTTGTTGACTATGAGTATCAACAGGCAGTTCAATGTTATCTTGTGGTTCTCGAACTGCTTGAGAGGAGTTGTATCTTACTCACTTGGTTCCTTTAGAAATAAATTCCCTTTCTAGAAAGACACCATTCGAGCAACAAACACTTTTTGTTCTCTATGGGATTGTAAAAGTAATATCCACTTGTCTCTTTAGGATGCCCCGCAAAGACATTTATCGGACTGGGCTCCCGGCATTATTGAAACTTGGCGTTTTTACATAAGCCTCCACAAGCCTTAAATCTTAGAAAGACAAGGCGGGCCTTTTGCCATTCCATCTCATATGGTGTCTTTTCAATAGCTTTGGATGGAACTCGATTTAGTGTATGAGCGCATCTATTTCAAGTGCATAACCCCCGAAAAGGTAAATGGAAGATGTGAGGACTCATCGCCGTCGAATCATATCTAATAAACTTAGTTCCTCCTCTAGGACACACCATTCGATTGTGAGGGTGTTTGGGAGTTAATTGTGAAATGATTCCACAGTTCTAAGATGGTCATCAAATTCTTGGCTGAATATTCGCCACCTCGATCGGATCAGTGCCTTGATTGTCTTGCCCGAGGGTTGGTTTGTACTTCATTTTGAAAGATTTGAACATTTCAAATGATTCAGATTTATGTCTCATCGTAGACATAAGCTTATCCTCTGAGTCATCGATAAATGTAATGAAGTACTTGTAACCTCCTCTAGCGTCTGAACTTAATGGTCCACATACATCTGTATGTATGAGATCCAATATTTCATTGGCCCTTTCACTGTATCCAGTAAAGGGATCCTTTGTCATCTTACCTAATAGACAAGATTCACATGTATCATAGTTCAAAATCAAATGAATTCAAAAGTTCAACTTGATGGAGTTTTGAGATGCGTTTCTCATTTATATGGCCAAGGCGACAATGTCAAAGATAGGTTGAATTTAAATCATTGGACTTAAATTTCTTAGTAGTTATGTTATTACTTCTTTTGAGCCCCTGCACATTTGTACAAATGTGAGATCCACATCCAATATCTAATGCAGGAGGGAACTAGAAGGAGAAAAATTAATACGTATAACATAAATACCTGAAGAACTAGTCTCACCGGTCTTCTTCTAGCCTAGCTAGCTTTTTAGATCCTCCCCAAATACGACTTGCGAGTTTCTCTTCCAATGACCGGGTTCATTCTGAAAAACAAACACCTTCTTTTGGGGCTTTAGCCTTGGGTTGAGGTTTGGGTTTGGGTTGAGCATTGGACTTTCCTTTGCCCTTGCCCTTGCCCTTGCCCTTGCCACTTGCCTTTGAATCACTGAGCTGAACCGTAAAGACATGGCGGGCTTGGATTTAATATTTTGCTCAGCGGTTTTAAGCATCGTATGCAGCTCAGAGATAGATTTGTCCATTTCATTCATGTTATAGTTCATGACAAACTGGCCATAACTACCAGTAAGTGAATTCAAGATCAAATCAGTTGCCAACTCTTGGCTCAATGGAAATCGAACTGTCGAGGTGCTGATATAGCCTTTGTTTTAGAACATGAGTACTAACTGAAGTACCCTCAGCCATCTTACAAGAATGCAGTGCCTTAGTAGTCTTATACCTTTCTTGCCTTGCTTGTTGCTGGAACATTTCCTTAAGATTGAAGATCATATCATAAACTTCCATATTTTCCAGATCCTTCTGAAATTCAAAACTCATGGTAGCTAGCATCAAGCATGCAACATCAATAGAGTCATTATGATGCTTCTCTCATAGAAAAGCATTCTTTTCGAGCTCACAAGACATTCTCTGGCTGGTTCTAGCCCGAGGGGAGAGGTTCATCCAAGACATAAAAAAGCTTCCTTTCTTGTTTGAGAACAATTCTCAAATTTCGAAAGCAGTCGAGGAAGATAGTCACGTAAAGTTTATCCTTCTCAGGGACGATCGCGAGTGACATAGTAGAATTGTTGTGTGGTTATTGTTGGCCATCTGATGAATACAAAGTTAGATAAATATTTTGATTATGAAAGATTCTCGCACTAAATTAACAACCCTCAAGAATAATCATATTATTAATCTAGTGACTAAGATCCATATTTTACTCAACTTTAAGTCAGCTTTGGCATGACACTTAAAATTAAAGTTATTTAGGTAGGTAACTCTTACCAATTACATCTCATGCAACTCTTAGATATTTATGGGATTTTGACATCATATGTCCCGACATGTTTAAATCCATCTTATGCCGATAGGCCCCGAAACCGTTTGATAACCCTAATAAAGTTAAACCATTTTAAACATATGAGTAGCACCATTACTCATCTTGTCTCCCACTAATGTAACCTAATGTACTTCTACTTTGGTAGAACCCCACATTAGGTGATAAAGTTTGACAAGTGTTTAAATATGGATGGCATGTTAACTATTTTATGTAGAGGATCTTGATTGATTTTAATTTTCAATTAATAGATCTCATCATATCCATTATCACATACTCATGTAACATCATACACAGCATACATGCATATAATAAATGTGTCACGGTATGGCCTTTATCTAGATTGATCTCCATAGCGAAATATGAGAGATCAACGGTCAGTACCTAGGTATAATAAGTAGCTCATGATGTCGATTTGACCACCAACTTGCGCATAGACACCTAGCTCCTCCATCATCATGATTGGATTGCATGACTTCAAATGGCTTGCATTGTCTCTTGTTTTATTACAACAATTAAATAAATACTACTAATAGTAAAATAAAATTACAATAAAACAAAAACGGCATGCAAGCCGTATTTAATAATTACAACCCTTGTAAAAAATAATAATAATAATAACCTGCCAAACACATTGGTCTAAAGGCCATGCATTGCACCATGTGAAGACAACATATCATGCAAAATATATTATGTTATCATATAGCATAAACAATTTGCATTAAAGAATAAATTATAATGAAACATGTTTTAAAAACCAATTAAATTCATAGGTGCTACGAGCTGTGGCGGTTCCGCTAACGGTTAGCCGGACGGGATCGAGGCTGATGCCCTTGAAATTTTTTTTTTTCTTTCTTTTAAGAAACATTAGGGTTTCGTCTCAAAATTTTCATTAATTTTAAAATTCTCATCAATAAATTTTGAATAAGCAGAAAACCATCAAAATCACATTAAAACAGCATATTATAAAAGTGCCATTGATCTCATCAATAAATTTTGAATAAGCAACCATCAAAATCACATTAAAGCGACATATTATGTAATCGTGCATAGGGTTTATTTATTTTCTTACCATAAACAATCATTTGATAAATCAGAATTGATATATGAATTCAGTCCATGTATTAATCTGATTAAGACAAAGCTAGAATCATATAACATGCTATTAAACACTTTAATGGCAATATCCCATTCGGATTCTTAATCATATTAACGAATCCTTTTAGGTTTCGGATTCAATCAATTAATACCTTAACAAAACCTGTTAGCTATGTCGTTCGCACAAACCATAATATCATATATATTCAAAAAAGCGCAAAACATGCCATAATCATATACATCACATACATATGATCAGAAATATGGCGTGCATCTCGATTTTATGAAAACACAAGTGGCTACGATACCCTTTGTTGCGGGTTGAGGATGAATATCCCGGATCCGATTGGAACATAAATGCAGCGGAATTTATAAAATTTTTATCCCTTAACACCAAAGATCACATGCGTTTCATAAAAGGCGAAGGAAGGAGTAAGCGAAACTTACCTCTTGTAAGATCGGTCGTCGAGCCTTCAAAGTTTAGCGTCTTGGTTTGTTCGGATCTTCAAAATATTTGCCTTTACGGCGACCACCCTCTACAAGTATCCACACACGGAATGACAAAATAAACGATCTTTTGAATGCTAGTTCGGTTTAAGCCTTCTCAAAAGCGAAATTAGGTTTCTTTTCACATTTTAGGTTAGTTCGCTTTTTTGAAAGACAGCTAACACCGATATATATGTCTCACATATATGTTTTATGCAAAGTCTTCTAGGGTTTTAGGTCAAACATGAATTTATTATATATTTAAACACTTTTAAATAATAATAATTTAAAATTCAAATCACTTATGCGATAAGGAAACTAATTAAATATTTAACCTTGTAGTAACCATAGCAGATTTATACTTAATAAACGAATTTATTAAAACCATAGCTGTTGTATGGCACAAATGGAATTAAATATGAGAGTGAAAAACCATAACCGTTATTATTTGATTCTGGCAATGTGCGACCCTATAGGTTCAATTAATAACATTGGCGGTAGGCCCCGAATCACATTTTGATCCTACAAGTCGTAAGTGGCCTCTAGCGAACATTATGACTACCCGAGTTAAATGAAGCTCATGATGATCAGAACAACCTTAATATAGCTAATGACATAAATGCTTTTTATCTGCGATATCTTGATAGAATATAAGGCATGGACAAAGTCAACCTTATATCAGTTCTATGTTTGATTACTCGGAAACCCGATTAGGCGACTAAACAAATGACATTGATCTCGGCCGTTCATTTGAGCACGATATGCATTTCTGGTCTCAATTGTCGGGGGACCAGAGATATCTCTTATAATAAGAGGGACAAATTCCATCTTAATCGCTCATATCTCACCACATAATTCTTATTATGTTCAAGTATAACCTTTATAAGATCATCAGATTAAAGACAACGTTTGATTATATCAAAACACAATATTCCTTATGTTGAGAACTATAGCGATCTCAAGTCAAAGTTTAATAACACAACTATTAGAGATTAACTTATGACTTTTGATCATGTATTAATCTCAAGGCAGATACATCCCAATATTTGTTCTCAACAAATAGATATAAATTTGATTTGTATCTCATACACATATTCATCCATGAATCAATCAAACTTATACTAATCTTAAATTCAATTTGTTATTCCTGCTCAATAACCGATTAGGGACATTTAGAATAATTAATAATATATTCAAAGGACATTATATATAATAAACATGCAAATCATCATAATAATAAATTCTCATAAATAGTCAAAATACCATGTCCATACAATAGGCCTAGAGCACTATTACTAACATGTTGTAGCGGTGTTTGCTAATTTTCCACTTTTTTCGCTTTGTTTTCGCTCCAATTTCGCTCGTATGCATTCAATGGTTGACTTAATCATAAAAAGGAACATTTAGGGCATTAGAACACTTATTTCTATCTAAAAATTACAAAATAACACACAAAACATAGGGCTAAGAGAGGAAATGGTATAAAACCTATACTCATCGCATATAAAATGGAGCACAGAGGAAGTACGATTATAGTCATGCCATTTGTTCATTATTTCGGCTTTGCAGCCTGAAATTTGAAAATTTTTCATAAATGTATTTTTCCTTGGCTCTTTCTTCTAGGAAGCTCTTGTTTTGGTTCAATGGATTCCAACTCAGTGCCATCTTCATCAAGGTAATCCCACTCCTTCCTTTTGCTCATTATACTTCGCCTTTATGTTAATGAATTATTGTCTGAGGGCTCTTATCCCTTCCAACCTTTCTTGGAGTGGTAGGTGGCCTACCATTTTGCTTAATTGGAAAGTGGAATTTGGAAGGTATTATTAGAGATATTTGTTGGGGCTATTAAGCACTACAATGCATTAGTTGATCAGGTGACCTGGGACTACAGCACGATATGTGTTGATTTCCTATGAAAGGAATTGCGGAAAAATCACTAACACCAGCACACGTTCACTATAACCATGACATTGCATTCGTGGACCAAGGTGGCACTAGGCTTACCTTTAGATGTGTGTGCTTGATGAACATTTGCACAGGTGCACTTCTTGCATGTGGGTAAACTAGTGGACCAAGGTTGCACAAGGCCTACCTTTGGATATTTGTTGAAAACTTACTTTTAATAATTCTTGAATGATTATTGCTATTGGGATAGGTACATTTTTTAAGATGCTATATTCCCTTAGTTTGTTGGTCATAAGGCTTACTTTATTTATTTAGTGTGATTGGGACGAGATTGATAAACCAAAATTCCCATTTCTGAGCGTGGCCAAAGGCACTTTACTAACTTCCCTCGGCACCGGTCCTTTAGCTTGAGAATAGCTATGGAACGTAATTTATTTCATACATATTGTATAATCCTTGGAAAATATATGCACATAGAATGATTATATAGTGGCGACTCTTATTTGCCTGATCTTTGAAAATATGAATTGTCATGGTCGCGACTACACCGAGTCTTTACTGCCAGTCTTGAGTCATAGTCACGACTACGAAAGCCGTAGTCGCGACTATAACTGCAATTTGCATAACTTCTTTAATTCTCATCCAATTTGCTTGATTTATGTCTCGTTTTCTTCCATTTCTCCCAAGGGATGACCTATCACTTGATACAATGATGTAATAGGTCCAATCCCTTAGAAAAATCTTGCGTTTGAATGTGCAGTGGCTACAAAGCCAACTTTTCTTTACTCTAATTCAACATAAGGGCTTATTTCCTCAATCTTAGAGTGATTATGATACCCTCTCATGAACTTGTCCAGGTGCTCTGCTTGGGGAAATATGTGTACCCAGTGGCCTAGAGGCCTACCTTATTCACTCAGATATTTCAATCCCTATTTCCCACGATCTTGATGTGGTTCAAGAAATATTCCTTGCCTGCAGAATCAGTAGGGAATCTTGAAGAAGTTTGTGTTTTTAAGGTGAAGTGGCTAAAGGCCAATTTACTACCTCAAATCCTATATTGGAACTAGTCTCATACTGTTGGTAGGGATAGCTTGAGGTGATGGTATAAGGTAGACTTTATGGAGAAAACATCACAATGTGAAACCATTGACAAAAGTCTATTTCAACCAGTCTATTTGTACCTATTTCTCCAAACACCAAAATATTCTGGGGTAACTTATGCGATTTTTAAAATCCGAGGAGGCATGAGAACACCATGAGAAATAGTGTGCGTGAGGTACAATGACCAAGAGAACACTTTATCACTAGGTCATCCCATATTTCTCTCCCGGTTACAAGTGGTCAATGTGGAACTACTTTTGGAGAATTGATGACCTGTGATAAGCCACATTCTTGGGAAAAGCCTTTTAGTTAGGATCAAATGACCTAAATTCACTTTGACCTTCCTATCGGTGGTACATAATTTTCCCGATTTTAAAGGTTCAGAAGACCTATTTTATTTATTCTTACAGAACTGACCAGGGTATATGACATGACATTAGGAAGCCTACAAAAGATTTGAGCAGTGAGTGGCCAAAACAGCCTGCGTTATCCTTTCAGTAACTCTTGGGAATAGTTTCCTCAATAAAAGTGTTCAGTGGACTATTTTCCTTGTTGTATTTTCTCTCATTCGTGACTTTAGTTTTTCTTGGCGATTAATCCGGCATTTCCCACATTGTGGGATAGTATTTCTTGAGGTACTTCCCATTGATGAACCTTTTGTGTGGCTCTCATTCAAGTCTTGATAGCCAATAGACATTTTCGAGTATTACTTGGTGGACAGCGAATGGTCCTCCCAGCTGAGAACCATTTCCCCATTTCTCTGTCTTCGACGATTGTTTCTGCATACTTCAAAAACCTATGGTCCCTTCTTTAAAGTCTTTCTTGTGAGCAGTTGTTGTAGAAACAGAACACCTTCTTTTTCTAGATCATGATGTTGTCAAGCACTTGTAATCTCTTCCCATCCAATGCCTGAAGTTCCATCATCATGGCCTTATTGTATTCTTGAGGATTAAGGCCATTCTACCTGGATACCCTTAGATAAGGAACTACCACCTCCATTGGAAGCACTGCATCCTGCCCATTGGTTAGAGAATAAGGGCTTACCCCTGTAGAATCTCTTTTAGAAGTTCTATAAGCCCATAAGGTCTTAGATAAAATTATATGCCAATCTCTAGTATTATCCTCCATCATCTTCTCTAGAATGCTTATCAACACCTTATTAGAAGCTTCTGGCTGCCCATTTGCTTGGGCATAAAAGGGAGTGGATATGATGAGTTGAATGCCATAGTCCTTGGCAAAATAATTCATCTCATCCCCAATGAACATGGTGCCTTAGTCGGTTGTAATGGAATGAGGAATTCAAAATCTATGAATGATCTGCTCCTTGATGAATTGGATCACCTCTTTTTGCTTTACATTCTTTAAGGGATAGCCTCCACCCATTTAGTGAAGTAGTCTGTAGCAATTAAGATGAAGTTGTGTCCCTTTGATGAAGCTAGGTAGATTTTCTCAATTAAGTCTATGGCCCATCCTCTTAAAGGCCATGGTTTCACAATTGAGTGGAGTTCCACAACATGTATCCTTTGTATGCTGCCATACTTTTGACACTGTTGGCAGCCCTTAGATTAATTGATGCAGTCACTTAGGATGGTTGGCCAAAGATAACCATGTCTCCGGATCAACCATCACATTTTTATCCTAGCTTGATGGGCTCCACAGCCCCTTCATGAACTTGCTTCATCATTTCCATGATGTTTTGAAAGGATAAACATCTGACGATGGCACCTATCAAGTCGCTCTATCTGATTCTCTTCGGTAGAGCGAAGATTTTGTGATTGAACTTTCACCCTATGGGGGACTTGCCTGTTAGGGTCTTCTAAATACTCTCTGGTATTATTTCTTTAGTCTTCTGCAACATTCATATCTGTACTGACGACTTCTAATCCGATTCCCCTTTCATAAATTGAGGGGTGATTCTTCTTGCTTATCACAATGAGCTTATGAGTCGATTCTTTATAATGCCGCACCTAAGGCTACTTATGCTAGCCCATCCGCTTCCTAATTAGATACTAAACAGTATTTCAAAGTGCAGGTGGAAGAATCTAATAATTGAGTGAATGCAGTATAATATGAAGATAGCAATAAGCTATTGCATTTATATTCCCCTGTTAGCTATCGAAGCACTAATTGGGAGTCTCCAATGATATGTACCTCTTGTGCTCCAAGTTCCAACAAAATCTCTAAACTTATCACTAAAGCCTCAAATTCAGCTTGATTGTTGAAATTGCAATTGAAGGGTAGAGTTGGAAAGATAGGGTAGTCTTTATCACTTTTGGTTGAGATGATTACTATCCCAACTCCAGTGGAATTCTCCATGATAGAGCCATCAAACTTAAGAACCCAAGGCCGCCTTTCTACTTCAAATATCCCTAATTCCACATTCTTTTTTGGTTTGATTTCTAATGAAGAATGTTCAGCCAGAAAGTTAGCTAAAGCTTGCCCCTTGATTGATTTATGTGGAAAATAGACCAAGGTGAACTCTAGCAAAGCAAGGGACTATTTCCCAATTCGTCCAGTGATAAAGGGTCGGCTTAGCATGTATTTCATCAAGTCGGTTTGGGAGACCACATACACTTGAGACTTGATAAAGTAATGTCTCAATTTCGTACATGCAAAGTATAGGGCCAAACATAACTTCTCAATGGGTGTATACCTTGTTTATGCTAAATTTAGGACCTTACTCAAATAGTAAGCGACACACTCATGGCGCTGACATTGTTTTGTGCTAGAAGGCATCCTATAGACTCTTTGGTTGATGAAGATAAGTTTGAGTGGCTGACCCCTCAGAAGGTGGCATTAAGAAAGAGGGCTTTAGAAAGGTAGTTTTTGATTCCATCAAAAGGCGTGCAGTCTTTTCCTCTATTTAAACTCTTCCTTGCACCGGCGATGGAATTGAGGAGAGTACATAGTCTTTACGCTAGATTAGATGTACCTTCTTAATGATTGCCCAACCTGAGCTTATGAGTTCTTTCTCTTGTTGCAGAGCCTTAGCTGAGCTATTGGCCTGACTTTTTGTTTTGATCACTTCCCTTCTCTTTGGTAGACGAAACCCTTCAAAACATTTTACGACTGAACTTCACGAAAACTACATTTTATGAGTGGATTGAGTTTTAGTTGGTGATCTATCATTTGAGAAACTTTTCCTTGAAATGGTTACCATTCAGTGACCTTCTTAGATTTAACCACAATTTTTTCGATATAAATCTCCATGTGGTGGCCTAACATATCATGAAAGATGGCATTCATAGCCCTTTGATAAGTTGCACAAGAGTTCTTTAAACCAAAGGGCATTACCAGCCATTCAAACATTCCTAAGGAACCAGGACATCGGAAGGCAGTCTTAGATATATCATCAATAGCTATTAGGATTTGGTTATAGCCAGAGGAATAGTCCATGAAGGATAATAATTATTTGTAGTGGAGTTAACTAACATGTTAGCAATAGGCGTTCAGCATGTCTTTGGGGTGACATTAATATCTAGTCTACGGAAACTCTAAGTTTCTATTCTTTTGTCTATGATAATGTTTCCATACTTTTGCCTTCATATCTTAAGTTTGATGAATTTGGCCTTCAAAAGCTTCTCAATCTCCTCTTTCACCTTCAGCTATACCATTCTTGGACATTCTTCTAGGTGGTTGCTGAAAGGGATGGAACTCCGACTTAATAGGCAAGCGGTGTTCCACTAAGCTTTCGTCCAACCCTAGCACCTTGTCATAATCCCAAGCAAAGCAGTCTTTGAACTCTGCCAGTGTGCGTGATGCCCCAAATCCGGGGGTCTCGTTGACAACCTGTCAACCTGCGGAATTCCTATGGATTTCGGGTGACCCGATACCCTGCTTATTGTGTCCATTTAAATCGGGATCAATATTTTTACAATCGAGGCGAGAGTCTCCTTTGTTCGAGGAGCCACACCTAACATACAAGCTTTGTATAACCATAACCCATCCAGGTCTCAACGTAGTAATGACTACACGAGGTCCATCTATCCATATCCCAATATACAACTATATCCATGACTACTCGTGGACACACCGAGAGTTGCCTAGGCACCACCTCAATATCCGCACATCGGGATCCATTCATTCACATTTAATCTAAAATATGAAAGTAAATCACTTAATTACAGCCTATAGAGTCTGATGGGCTTCTATTACCACATGAAAGTACATGCACTCAACTATTTAGACATTAGTCTCAAAAGCATTTAGTTGCAATTCTTTTATACAAATATTTTAACAAGTATTTACTTTGAAAGTAATATCAAGGCCACATCGGCCTTCTTTGCAATCACGTACCCGACCTCGTCGAGTCTTTGTCTCCTTGTAGCCCACCTCTTGTACGAAAGGGTCCCATAACACCGGGGTGACATTGCCCGGTAAAAATTTTCACAAGGGACTCCCCTTTAAATTGCACATGCGATAGCGTACATAAAACATCAAATCATATTCATATAATATTACGATCAATATGGAATGTTCTATGTCATGCATGAGATGAGACACCTCATGCCCATAACCCGAGTCCCGACCGACTCCCTCACACTTGTAACACCAAGTGTGAAAAACCAATCATTGGTGTTTCACCCAATGACGAAACAAATGAATGACCCAGATCCAGTTTTAGTATAGAATCGTGGTTTCGGGTGAGTGAAAAGGCGAGATTTCGGGGTCTCGCTGCCGGGCTGCACGCGCCCGACACTCGCGAACTTACATCGTCGGACGCATATGTCTAACCGAGAATAAAATTTTGGTCTTTCAACCTAGGGGGGGGATCTTCCCTATCTTGCTTCACCTAAACACACGTGATTTAGTATTATTATTGTTTTACACAACCGTGAGTCTCAATTTTTTTGATGTTGTCCCATTTTCGAGCTGACCACACATTCACCAAGAATGGTGAATAACCAACACCATGCACACACACCCGACTCGACACAATGTAACCGTGCATATGAAATGCAATCATGCAATTTCATGCGATGTCATGCTACATGCACAATAAGAACTACATGCAACATTTATAAATTTCAGATAATTATATTTACTATATATAATTTCCATTTATCAAAATTTCTATGTTAATACGTCAAGCAAGTATATATAAACATGATTTTTACACACAACAACATGTTATTTACTTTTCCAACAATAACACACAAAATGGCCCAAATCATGGACCACACGTATAAAGCAGGGGCACCTCTTGAGATTCACTTTACGGTTAGAATCACTTAGAATTACTATGATACCAAAACACGGCACTAAGCAGAAGACATCAGTGCGGGATTAAAAACCAAACCTCAACACAGTTCGGACTACAAAACGATCCCAAAAATCTGTCGGTGTTTTGAATGATGCGAAAATTCGGCGTGAGCGTCGAGAGCAATCCCAAAGATTACGCAGATTCACAATTTTGGGACTGAAATTTCCCGTCTCGACCTCCTAATAAAGCCCCAGCCATTAGTGACCTTTGAGCTTAGAAATAACCTAAGTGGAAAAGATTTTCTACCTCATGGGGTTGGCGAAACTCAGATTTTGGTACCGCAGCGTATATTACGATGTGTGTGGACCAACTTTGCCTTTGCTGGCAGAAACCTACGGTCGATTCAGTAGATCCCAGAGATAAGTGAAATTTTTTTTCCCTTTCTCTCCCTTTCTCTCTCTTCTCTCTTTCACACGCTCAACACTACCCTTTTTTTTTGTTTCCTTTCTTTTCCTTTTTGTCTTTTTATCCTTTTCTTTCTTTAATTTTATTTTTTTAAATTTGGATACATGGATCACATTGCGCCATGTGTCGGGTCCGTTTCTGCCCTGAAACAATTTATTTGTTTTGAGTTAAATTTATTTTAAATGAACTTAGCTCAGGCAAAATTTCTACCGACTTCAAGATTTACCCCATTAAAAATCTTGTCCACTGGAGATCAGTGGGCTTATCACCAGGAAAATCGTAAAAATATTCCATTTGTCTTAGAATTCAACCTTGGCTTTTACAGGTCACTAGATTTTGCGAACTAATTTAATGCAAGCGCGAGTGCATTTATTAAATTGAGATCTAGAGAATTTTTAGGCTTCTCTAAACATTATGGCATTTATAATTTTATTATCTGTTTTTATTTTGAAAATTTATAATTTTCTCAGGTTTTACATTCTTTCCCCCTTAAAAGAATTTCATCCCTGAAATTCATGCACACTAGCACACACAAACACATGCATATGCAATAGTCATTCTAGTTCCAATATTATACTTCCAATATTAGACAAAGCTGCTAATCCTCAAATGGAGAGGATAGGTGGCCCGCGCCGTGTCCTCGCGTTCCCAGTTGCCTCCTCCGCTCCTTGTTGTTGCCCGCAAACACTTTCACTAACAGCGGTCTTGCGTGGCAAACGATCCGTATCGAAGATACGTGTTGGTCCCTCCTTGAAGGTTCCATTTGTATCAACAATAATCCCCCCCAATCCATTGCATGAGCTGGATTTGGAATATACTTTGAGACATGAGGGCGGCCAGACACCTCATGAACACCGGATAAACTAGGCGGGTATTAGTGGAGTAAGCAATTGTGCCCACCACCTGTGAGTATCTCGAAGGGCTCGTCTACCTCGGCGCTAGCTGCAGCCGAGACTTGACCACTCCTTACTTAGAGTATGCGTACAAAGAGACACGTAGATCATACTCTCAAACTCTAGAATTCGGCGTCGATGCATTGGCGTAGCTCTTTTGTCGGCTTTGAGTCGTAGAAGACGCTTCTGTATCAAATCCACCTTCTCCAAGGTGTCTTTAATCAGATCTGGACCAGTGATGGAACTCTCTCCCACCTCTGTCCAACAACTTGGGGATCGACATGGCCTCCCATATAAAGCCTCATAAGGTGCCATCTATATACTTGCACGATAAGAAAAAACATTTGTTGTAGGCGAGATTCACTTAAGGGTAAGTGCTCCTCCCAACTACCATAAGATCTGGGGCGCATGCTGCGACGGCATGTCCTCTAAACTGTATAGTCCTCTCGGTTTTGACTACTATACGTGCAGGGAATGAAACGCAATGCTCATCATCCACTACGTCCCCATGGCATTCTGGAAACTCTTCCAAAATTGTGCCGTAATATGGGATCACACACATCTGTCTGATAGGAATTTGGAACTCCATGTAGCGAACGATATAGCAGATAACACAGCGAAGCAAAATTCCTCCGATTAATGAGAGGTCATCCACAGCTAGAAAGTGTGCGACTTAGTGAGCGGTCTACTTTATAACCCCATACGGCATCATGCTGTTGTGTCCCGTGGCAAGTGAGTCAAAAATCCATCGTGACATGCTCCCACTTCCACTTTCATTACTTCGGCGAGGAGTAGCCTACTTGGAAACCTTTTGATGTAGCCTTGACTTTGTGGCGACACGTGAGACATGTCATTCGGGCAATCTCAACGTGTCGCTTCATTCCGCTCCAATAATACCGGCGACGAAGATCTCGACACATCTTCGTGCCACTTGGGTGCTTGTTAAGACCATAAGTTGTGCCTGTTCAAATTTATGAAACCATTACTAGAAGAATATAAATTAATCCCCGGCAACGGTGCCAAAAACTTGTTAAAAACAAATATAACTTGTATGCTCATAAGAAGAATAATTTTGTCACTAAACTCATTTAAAGATTTAATTTGGTCTTAAAAACTGTAAGTGCACAGGTCGTACGAGTAATAAAGTGGACCTATAAGTCGGATATCATTCCCACGGAGAATGAAAATAATTTAAACTTCAACTACCCCAACTACTCAAGTTCTACACTATTTGAACGTCCGAGTTTAGAAAATTTAGTAACTGTAAGAATTTTCATATTTGGAATCTACATTTAAAATAAAGGAAAAAAATTAAAATCTAAATATAAAGCGGGTGAACAGGATTATTGTTGGGAAGTAGACACTAGGATTTCAACTGTGTGAGAGAAATTATCCAATTCTGCATCATAATCTGTTCTATTTTCCTCTGAGTTGGAATTTGAATTCGTTAGAAGGTAAGGTAGTACATAGTTTAGATTCCTCCTCCCAACCATACTTTTTCAGCGGTAAGAGATTCATGTTCATTTGAATCATGGGTTCTAATCAGTACTTTCAATTAGGGCATTTACTCTATGAGATTTAGTATTATTTTCTTTCCAATACTTCATACCCATTTTCTTATGATTGCGAGATTTCTTGCTAAGATAGGGACTGTTGCTTTAGATTTCTACCGTAGAATGATGTCTGCGTCGCCAAGATCTGAAAGAGTTTTCCTTTCCTTGATTGGAGTGTCTGCTCCAACAAGGCTTTTTCAGGGATCAAAGATGTGAACCGCTCTAGACCAGGAGAGATCTCTAATTGATTAAGTGATATATCACTTAACCCTTCTCAAACCGCCTTTGAAGACAAATTGAGGATTTATCTAAGTAACATTTCAGCTCATTAGTTCTTCAATATTAGGTGATCTAGCATACCCCCCCGAAACTGATCTATGCTCTCAGAATACCGCCAGCGTGTCGCTCGGAGGGCCTCTTGAAAATCGAGCCAAACAATGTCACTTCATGGTGTTAGCTATACTAAGATTGTGAACAATTAATTTCACAACATCACCATCCAAATAAATTCAAAACCCTCGACTCGGGAAATTTTCTTCTCATTGTGCAAAAAAGACCATAACTAACATCAGATCTTTCCTAGCAGAAGTTATGTTCTCGAAAATTTAATTACAATATACTGCTTTAATCGCATTCGAGGAAAATTCATAACAATCAGCGAAGAAATGAGTTCCGGCTTTTGTACGGAGTTCATTGAATTCAAGCGATATTAAATAAATGAATTTCGGGATTTAAATGCAACTTCAAAACTTCTAAACATTTCTTTATTTTTTGATCCGATAAGAAACAAATTAAAGAAGCAATCCCTACTCTAAATCTAATCTCTACAAAGAAAAGAAAAATAAGAAAAAGAAAAAGAAAAATATAATACAAAAGGTACCAAACTCACAGTACTGATTTGTCGATGTGAATTGTTTTTCGCTTTTGCTGATTGTTTCTATTTATAGAGCCCTCAAAGTTTGGGCCCTGAAATAGAGGTTATGTGTGAATCCTTAAAAATTATGGCCCAGATTTGCCTTCTCTGTTGAGACTTAGAAGTTTTGTCGTAATGAGATTTTATTATTGTCTTTATTGCGGGTATACGCGGTTATGCATTGAACATAAAATGCTTGTGCTCGCACATGATTGCGACAACGTATTTTTGTTGTAGCAGTCTTTTTCTTTTAATATGATAACTCTGTTGCGACAGAGTTTCCTTTTTCGCGGCAATATTTTGTGCATTCCTCAAATAGTTATGTCACAACATCGATAATCATGTCGTAACACAGTTTCAGTGCAGCTTCTACAAGTTGGTGTAATGCGCCAACCTAGGGTTTTCTGTCGCTGGCAAACATCTCATTATTAGGGGTATGTTGCAGCTTCTTTATCTGCATATTATCGCATTCTTTATGACCGAAAGTCTGGCCCGCCTTGAGAGGCTTGTGTCAGCGAGCTTGACTTCTTGTTGTAGTTTTGTTATGATGTTGCGACATGAGTTCTTGGTGTTGTCAATATTTGCTGTCGCGGCAGACTCTTACGTGTTCGACATTTGTTACATGCGCTACCAGTTTGTTATCAATCATGTGAACTTCTTTGCATTACAATGTTGAAACCTGTAGCTACATATGGGAGTATGTCGCGACCTCGTTTCTCTACGGTAAAGCTTGTTCTATGTTTGTGACATTAAGATCCATGTCGCCGACATAGATTCTCTCCCTCGGCAGAGTATGTTGCAACGTTGGTTTCTTGTTGCAACTTCGGGCCCGGTTCCAACAAGTAAGTGTCACCGGTTGCGACAATAATTTTTCTTGTTCTGGCCAGACATTTGTAGGTACTCTCTTACGTCTCGACCCATTTCAGCCGTATTCTGAAGAGTCAATGTCGCGACAGAGTAGATTTTGTCGTGACATAGATTCTGCCTTATGATCTTTCATTATGTCGCAACATAACTGATCTTTGTCTCAACTGGCTTCTTCTCATTTCATGTCGCGACATGCTGTCTTTTGTTGTGACATAACTCATCTGCCAATTTTTGGATATTAAGTTGCGACACAGAAAATATTGTTGCAACACCTTTCTCTCTACCCCAGCCATTTGCTTGGAAAGTTTGTCTTGACACAGAACTCTGTCGCGACGGCTGTTTACAATTCTTTGTTTTTCTCTTCTTTCTTGCTAGAAATCTCTCATTTTGAATTAACTTCACCGCAAACACAAAGTTTGTAAATATTCCATAATTTGGCATTAAAACAGCTCTGATAATACTAAAAACAAGCTTGAAAAATGGATTAAAAATATATGAGTTTAAGACTCATCAAATTCCCCTAAACTTAAAGTTTTGCTTGTCCCCAAGCAAAGAAAAGAAGATTTTGTTTATCCTAAAACAATTTAGCTTTGTTTTTAAGGACATTTTTCTATTTTGCATCTGCAACTTGAATTGAAACTAGTCAATTGCAGCTTAATTTCAAATTTAGTTTTTAGTTCAAACTTAAGAAAAATTTTCAATTATTGTCACAAACAAACTAATGAATTATGAAATAGCAAAGCAATTAGTCAATTAATCCTGATCTCACGTAATTGTGATGGTTTCTTTCCCTTCCTCCTTGAGGTTACTATCTTGGGGACTCCTGCGATAGTATTTGCAATTTCTTTTGTATTCAAAGTCCCATATGTTTTTTTTCTGTTGTTATAAGCACAATGTAGGCAAGTACCACCTTCAAGATTAGGTCTTTGCAGGCTTGTAGAGAGTTTAGCTTGGTAATTGGGTAGATAGAGTGGAGAATTTGGAGAACAAAAAATTTACCCAGTTCCACTCTTAAATTGTGTATCTTTGCCTTTATCCTTCATCCTTTTTGTACTTTTCTACTAATGTGCAAGAAATATGTTACCCCCAATTTGTCCCCTTGATGTATCATACTACATATTCTCGGCTTGGCCTCTTTAGAATGAGTCTCCTTTTGCTTTTCTTTTACTTGTCAAAATTTTTTTGGATTAGTGCAGTATCTTATCTTGTAGCTTTCTACCACTCTTAGAGAACTTTTGGGTTACTTGACTCCCATTACAGTTGGCATTAGGGTACTAGGTGTTGAAACACCCTTAAGAACTTAATTGTTCAAGAGAGGAAGGCCACAAAACAAAACTTAATCTCATTTGACAATTTACAATTTTGATTTCTTCTCTGCATTCTTCATTTGTTCTTTTCTTTTTACATCCTTCATTCTTGTTTCCTTTTTCAAATCAACTTTTTAACATTCCCTAAACTTGTCCTTTTCTGTATTTTGAAAGTTCTTGTCACGAAACACAGGCAAGCAAAGTTCACTCTTTGCATGAGTTAGATAAGAAGGTTTGAGGCTTCTAATTCTTTGTTTAAATGAAGAAACTAGACAATTTGGCAAATATGGAATTAAAGTATATGCTATGCATACATAGGGTAGGCTTAAAAGGCTCAAACTTCCAAGGACGGCCTATATCACTTCCTCTAATGTATTCCCAGGATTTCGCCGACTAATTGATGAGAGTGCCTAAAACACTATCTTACACTCGCTTCTGTCATTCTTTTTCACATTTATTTTATAATAATTTTATAGTTTTTGGTGGCTAGATCCCCGATTTTGTGTCCGGTGTGGTTACAGTTCATTTGAGCGCAAAGAGCAAATTCTTTTGGAAGCGCTTTTGGAACAATGAGGAGCAGCAAGGCGATCGCCACGCCGCGACGCCACCACGTCGCGAAATACCACGTCAGCGACGCCACCACGTCGCGACGGTCAGCCTCGAAAAATCCGCAGACCCCATCATTTAAAGTACGACGGTCTTAAATTGTGGCATCTGGGAGACGCACGAATCCGGAGGCAATGTGCTTCGAGAGCGAGAGTGACACCGGCTTCTCGAGGAAGTGCCCTGAATTGTAACGCTTTTCATTTTTCTGATATTTTCTGATATTAGAACAATGCTTTTCTTTTATTAAACAATTTCATCTTTTCTTTCATTATGTTCTGCATCTCTTCTTAGGGTTACATCAAACCCCGTCACGCATAAATGGATTAAAGTTTGATCTTTCATGTTATTCAACTAGTTATTAAATTGTCACATCTACTCTATAATTGCATTTCAATTATATGTTAATGTCTCGCCACGTTAACATAATCGCATCTAGAGATCCGAGATTCGGGAGAGATGAGGTATTCAGATTCCAAGTAGAGTGTACTTTAGCCGATTCGCTTAATAGAGATATTCCGAACCCGGCGGTATCTGGGGTTAAATATTTAAGCATTTCTAATACCGAGTCGAGATAGAGTATTATACTTATTCTATTCTACCAGGATAAAGTGATATACCCTTTGAGAGATATCTCGTAGGTGCAAGATCACCACCATTGACATATACAAATATATTGAATAACAACATATCTTTAAAAGTAATCCATTGAACGCGGATAGGGAGACAACTTTAGGCGCCCAACACCATTAATTCACTAGAATCATTAGCTTACTATGCTTCTTACTTAAATTTTACCCTAGAATTGCTTTATTCAGATGGCTTGTCCTAAAAGGTAACCTCTCGTAGTCAATTCAATCTTTCCATGTGGATCGACATCCGACTTTAAGTACACTATATTACTTGGGCTACGTGCACTTCACAAGACATAGGCATTCATTTTACACACCGCGATTCAGCCCTCGTCACTAATAATAATCTAACAAGTTCTAGACCTCGACTGCTTTGACCGTGGATCAAACTTTAAGATGTCCCCTTAATCCTTCACAATTTGTTACAACATTTTGACTGGTGTGCATTATTTTTCAGGACTTTCACTGACCTTATTGTTTATACAATAGTTTCAAAAGTCTTATTTGTGCTGTCTATTTAATACATCTTCCTAGATCTGAATATTAAACTTCATTCTAGCTTACTCATGCAACTTCCTTTTCCAATTCATTGAGGCCTACCACAATTTAAATTAATTGTCATGATTCAAGAGTTGTTATGCCAATTCAAAACATCATTTTATCATGCAAACAAACCAAGAATGACATCAACAACTTAATTCACTCAATCCAATGTATCCAAACAATTCACCATCGTTAACCAACTCATTTTTCACATAAGATTCATTTATTTATTCAAAACAAAAATATAATCTAATAAGAAATTAACACCAGACAAAAAGAATTTCACACAGAATCATTTAGAAAATTGTCATTCGATCTTTATTAAGAGGGATGGTTTACAATTTTGCTCGAGAGAAAGAGGGCCACAGGGGTTCATCTCTTCTTTTCAGATTTGGGAATTTTTAGGTTAGGAGGTTCAAGGTTGAAGCTAGCTAAAGACGGAGGGAAACTCTGGGTATCGAGATGTTTGGTTTCTTCTTCGAGGTTCTTCCTTAATAAGAGGCAATGATCATTGGTATATTCCACCTGAGTGATCAATTCATCTTGCCTTATACCTAGGTGATTCATGGTTCCTTCAAGTTGAGTGAGCATAGTGTGCATTTTCACTAAATTTGAATTCACCTGATCCAGATTGTCATTCCACAATTTTTGTCTGCAATTGTTGGCCCATCTCTAGCCTCGTCCCTCTTCTCCATAGTTTCCTAAATTCCTCGAATCGTCTCAGATACTCGAACCCCTCTCGCTTTTGCAAACATACTACCTTCCATCTTTTCTTTTCTTTTTCTAAAAAGGTCACACATCTCATCCCTTTTTAGTTTGTCACTGTAGAAGTAAGATTATCTTCTAACAATTTCTATTAATGCTCTTTCCTTCCATTTCTTCCTTCCACTCTTCATCCTCTCAGTTGAGTAAATGTTCATCTCGCTCTCTTCTCTTCCTCGAATCTCAGCCTTTAGAAATTCTTCTCCGATCCTCTCGTTGCTACTCCCACCTTTCTATCTCCTCACTTCTTTCTTTATTGACACCCAGCATGTTCATAATCTCTCGCATTTCCTTCTATCAAGCCCGAACATTCACCGGTTTAGGAAGTTTCCCTTACAAATCGTGAGGAGAATTAATCACTAGACTCCTTCTGTTTTTGCATTTTGTCCTCAGATGGCAGTTAACCCCCATATGGAATTTGTTCCATCCCTATTGGTTCATCTTCTTCTTCATGGGGCTCCTTTGCTACTTCCATAATTTCCATCTCCTTCCTTTTTCCTCGCTCTTAGTCCTCTGGGATTACCCCGGCCAATGTCAAAGGAGAAACCTTAGACAAGTTTCCTCCTCTGCCCATATCCCTTTCACTCCAGTCAGAACAAAGAGTTTAGTGATAGTTGTTGGATGGGGGATCGCCCCCTCACACCAGGAAGGTTCCGATGATGTTTCCAATAATTTTCCTATGTCAAACTTCAGATCCCTTCTCGCAGGGGGCATACAAGAGAATGGCTTCATTCTCCCTTATTTGTACTGGGATGCTTAGCGAATAATAGCAGTGCTCGATAAAATAAACTGCACCTCGGGCTTCTTTCCCTCGTTAAATCTCCCGTGGGATGGATTCATGAGGGATTTTTCTTAGCTTGAGTTCCATTTCCTTTTCCTCCCGCGTAGCTTTCGACATTCTGTCAAGGATCAAGTCCTTCGGCGCCTTTGAACATAGATCCATTCGAGATCTTTGATTTGTGGAACCCCATTGATCCTTTCATGACCCATGGGGACCTATACCCTCCTGACGTAGACTCGAGTCCTCCTCATATCTATCATGTCGGGAATGGGATTCCCGACCACTGCAAAGAAACTCCAGTGCTCAGGTCATAACAAATTCCGTACCCCTTTTTTCGATTATCTCAACAAAAGGTGAGATGAATGCATCAAGCCCCTTTCCAATAAACTCTTTCATTACTCTGACTTTTCCGTATGAGTAGCTCTATCTAAAACAGAAAGCTTCGTTTGTCTTCGCTTTAGCTCGCTTCGCCTATACTTTTCACTTTTTCTACTTTTTTTTTTTTTCTTTATGCTGTGGTTTTGTGCCTCTTCATCTCCATTTTTACACTGGCCGTTCTCACTTAAGGTTCCGCATGCATTCTCTTCACTAGTCATGTAATTCTTCCATCATCTCATTAAGATTCGTAATAGCTATGGGTTCCCCGCTTATCGATGAGATCCGGATTTGGGGTTTAAGGTCTCTAAAGCTCAGGTTTTAAGCCTAAGAGAGGCAGGGACTTGGTGAAAGTATGAGTGATATGAAGCAATGGGAAGGAGGGCTTTTTAGTTTCGAGAACTTCGCTTATAGCTCAATAAATGAATGTTCATATCACGACAATTAATGACATTAGGTCACAACAATATCTTTTTGAATTTACTTGTGGAATTTGTTTTGGTGACCTTAAAAAAATGAAAATTTTCACCCATTCTTGTGGTCCCATGTCGCGACACACTTTAGGTTTGTCGCGTAACAATGACTCGGTTTTCCGACAATAGGTGCTGTCGCAACACATGTCATTGGACCCAATAAATGTCTACAGGTTACAATCTGGGTTGCGACAAGAATTTCCCTGTCACGATAGAGATTGAATTTGCAAATTGAAAAGTGGGTCGTGACGATATTTGAAGGTGGGCACGACACTGTTTCTGTTTCCATTTACTTTAGTTTCAAAAATTTTGTCCTAACAGGAAAACAGGGTCACGACATCATATTTCAGTGAGTTATGTTGCGATCGAACTTTTAATGTCGCGGACTAAAATTTGTTTCCCCAAATTGCTGCAACTTAAAACAATCTTCCTATTCAGTTAATCATCCACAACTTAGTCAAAATTTTCAATTCAAGCATTGTGAAGACATATTTAGCAATAGAAAATCATCAATTCAATCTTAAACAACTATCTCATTAAAACACATCAACATATCATTCAAGAATAGCAAGTAAACTCCCAAACTTAAGATATGTATTATTATTACAAATAAGTTTAGGGAATGAGAAATACTCCCTATAGTCATTTTCATAATAATTCAGCCAGGTGTTGGTGCTTTACAATAAAATATGATTCCAACTTCTGACCAAATCAATATTTAATAATCCAAAATAACAGGAAAAAAAATCAACATCAATCTAAGTAAACAAGAAAAATAAAAAAAATTTAGCTTGGGTTGCCTCCCAAGAAGCTACTCAGTTTAATGGCCTTAATTTAGACACGTGCCACAGAGTGTCTTCTATTTCCCTCTACCATTTTTCTTTCAAAACTGGATCTACCTCCCGTATGCTTCCTCCAAGATAATGCTTTAATCTTCGACCATTTACTTTGAATCTATCAAATTAGGTCTTAAAGTGTTACCGCTCCAAAGCGTGTACTTGAGCCACTTCACTCGATATGGACCACTCCATCTTTGATTTCGGGCTCTCGAAAGAGCTTGAGCCTAGAGTTATATAAGAGAACTTGTTCTCCTGCCTTGAACTCCCTCCTTAGAATTTTCTGATCATGCTACCTCGTCTTTTCCTCAGATTCCGCATTGTCATGCTTCATTTCTTAATTCTTCCAGCCATTTATTCTGAGGTCTCTTTCCTCGCGCCTTGAAAATCACAGCCTACTGATGGCCCACATAGCCTCAGATTCCAATCTCCTAAAGGGAGATGATAGGTTTTCCATATAATTCGTATGAAGACATTAAATGGGAGTTTCTCAGGAAGCAATTTATAAGCCCATAAGGCAGCATCATCCAGCTTCTTTATGGACCAGCTTTTCTCAGTTGCACTCATCGTTTTCTCCGTAATTTTCTTTATCTCCTATTGGAAATTTAAGTTTATCCATTTGATCGAGGTGATAAGCCAATCCTCTTATTAGTTGTTTGATTCCATATCTGCTCATATTTTGCAAAAACTTTTATTTGCAAAATGGCTTCCCTCATCACCGATAATTGTTCTAAAGTATCCAAATCCGCTTAAAATGTTCCTTTTGTATAAACTCAACAACCGTAATAATAATTACTCTCTTGATAAGTCATGCTTCCACCCATTCGGATACATAATCCATAACTAGGAAAATGTATACAGTGCCAAATGATGATGGAAAAGGTCCCATAAAGTCTATTCCCCATACATGTACCCTACACCACCGCACTCTCATAGTTGAATTTCATTTCTTCCTCGCTTTATGTCGCCCATTCTCCGATACATCAATGTGTTTTACCCATTCAAAACAGCTTTGACAAAGTAGCCAATAAAACCCGATCGAGAATTTTCTAGCTATCTTGTCTCCCCTATTGTCCTCCATATGATGATGCATGACATTTTTCCATAATACCACTGTTTCTATTTCCTCGGGACACATCTCCTTATGATCATGTCTCGCTATCTTCTATACAATACTGGTCATCCCATACATATAATCCGCAATCGGGCTCTCACTTCCTCTTTGCTAGTAGTCGAATCTATATGGCATAATTCCACAAGCTAAGAATTGACAATATCGCATACTAGTGGTGTTTCAGACGACAACATCAATAGTCGCTTCTCATCGTGAAAATTTATGCTATTTCTTCCCATTTTTATGTTCCAAAGAATTTTCTTCAATCTAGACAAGGGATCTCATTGCTATCACATCATTACTACCCTTCTTATCTTTTTATTTCAAGATCAAATTTAGCAAAGAAGACTAATCCGATCACTTTGGCTTTGCATCCTTTCGCCATTAGATATTTAATTGCAAGATGACTGTGTATAATAAATACGGGATCCCAATATATAAGGCCTGAATTTTTTCTACAAGCAAATACCAATACAGCATCTCTTTTTCAGGGTGGAGGCTTCCTCTTGTGCCTCATTGAATGTTTTGCTAGCATAAGATATACCAATATTCACGTCATCCCCAATATACCCTATCAGATAATCACTGCATCACATATAATTTCAAACCCACTGCTCCAAACCAGGTCAACATAATGGGAGTCGATAGTAATATGGATTTGACTCCCCCTAAATATGATTTTCGTATGATCTGGTCAAAATCAAAATTTGCATCTTTTCCAAACAGACAATGGTCTGTAGATCCTGAAAATCTAATGAATCTTCCAGAATCCAAATAATGCCTCTAGGAAGCTTCTTATTCCCTTCACTATTGTAGGTGACATGAGAGTTTTAATAATGCTCAATCTTTGCTGTCTACTTCCAATCCAGCCAGCTGTAAATCTTGCGGCCCCAAGACAATACCTCTCGCTACTCATGAAATGACATTTTTCCTAGCTTTAAAGCTAGATTCTGCTTTCGCACTCAAGCATTATTTCTAAGTTTTTCAGACAATCTTCAAAACTGGATCCATATACTGAGAAATCAACCATGAATATTTTCATAACCTCTTCCACCAAATCAGAATACATAGACATCATACATCTTTGAAAGGTGGCAGGAGCATTACATAATCCAAATGGCATCCTTCTAAAGGCAAAGGTGCCATATGGACATGTAAATGTTGATTTCTCCTGATCCTCTGGGCTATTAAAATCTGGTTATAACCAAAATATCCATCAAGAAAACAGTAATGGGAGTGCCTTGCTAACCTGTCCAACATTTGGTCAATGAAAGGTAGAGGATAATGGTCCTTTCTAGTAGCAATGTTTAGTTTCCTATAGTCTATACACACTCTCCATCCAGTTACATTTCTTATAGGAATCAATTCATTCTCCTCATTTCTTATCACAGTGAATTCCCCTTTCTTTGGAACCACATGTACTGGGCTCACCTAAGGACTGTCTGAAATTGCATATATGAAGCTTGCATTTAGCCATTTCCGTACTTCTTTTATGACTACTACTTTCATTATCGATTTAGCTTTCTTGATGCCTCCCCATGGTTATAAAGATTCTCCTCCAATAGGATCTTCGTGCATGGGCGTAATCGAAGGACCGATTCCTTCAAATCTTCATGTACTGCTATCGCTTTCCTTATATTTTCCGAGAGTCTCCAAATACTTTTTCGCTTCTTCCACTAGTTAATCCAAACGGAAATGATAATCGGGCTTTCCTTTTCTCGTCAGAAGAAGGCATATATTTTAAATGTTAAGGCAATTTCTTTAGTATTAAACCTTCTGAACTTTTGTTTTCTTCAACCACTTTTTCTTCATAATTGTTGGATCTTGAGACTGCTCTTCTAATACTAAACATCGACCTTTCGCTTGAAATTGGAGCTCATAAATTCAACTTCAAGGTGCTCAAGATACTAGAAATTCATCTCATTCTCATTCATTGAATTCTGAAAATTACAATCAGTGGTTAGTTCAGAACTGACAAGAATTTTTGTTTCTACAAATTCACAATCGCACTTTGAAGTTCGTCATTTCGCATCGCCATCAGACTGGAACAGACCGCTTCATCTCCAACCCTGACAGTCAGTTCTCCCATTTTCACATCAATCAATGCCGCTCCTATTGCTAAGAAGGGTCTTCTCCTAACAGCGCGGACTTGTTTGTCTTCCTATATTTATGACTAATAAGTCCACTGTAAAGACAAATTTTCCCACCTCGATTACACATCTCAAGGATACCCCTTGACGTGGCCAATGTCTCGTCCATCATGCGTCATACTGCGAGCAGTTCTCCCCCAAACTTAGTCTTTTAAAGAATGTGACAGTGGGCATCAAGTCGACAAGCCGGCTCCAGAATCACACAATGCTTTTCCATATCGCATTCCCAATCACAAGGCATAGCTGGAAGCTCGCCCGGATCTTGCCTTTTTTCCGGTACGGACTCACCACTGCACCGCAGTTGCATTTAGCTCACTATCCTCTCGCAAACTTTCTTTTGCTCAACAGATCTTTCATGAATTTCAGATATGAGGCATTTGAGTTAATGTCTCTGAAGGGAATGTTGATTCTCATCTTTAAACATGTTTAAGAATTTAGAGAACTGCTCCTCTAGTTTTGCCTTCTGCAACCTTTGAGGGAATGGAACTGGAGGATTATAAGCTTTCACTCCTTCCTTCCTTCCCCGTCGGCTGGGATGCGCTCGCCACACACCCTCACCCTCTTCCGGGCAAGTGTGCCGCCACTCCACGGTAATCCCCAACTGCTACCCCAACGACTAGAACTCTCAGGAAGCAAAGCCGTATTGCTTCGCTAAACCTTTATTTATAACTTAGGATTTGGTAAAATCTTGGCAGCGGTAAAACTCGAAGGTAAGATGCTGCATATAGTATAATTCCAAATCCTGTATACATCCAATTTATACTTTATCCTAATATGGCAACAAGCATACCAACACATTCTCACAAGACTACACTATGTACATACATATGTTCCATTATACAAATTCAAAGTATATTCTTACAAAATATTATTAATACACAGCACTTATACTGATGTCATGACAAATCCTATTGTGCTCCAAATGCCTTGCGACTGCACTGAAAATAGTTTTTAAAACACCAAAAAATAATGAGCTTAAACGAGCCTGAAGTGAGTATACTTTTTATAAAATGTTTTGATTTTTCAAAACATCTCAAAATGTAAAACCCTCTTTTACAATTATCTTCCGTAAGCCTTGAGCCGCTTTTAAAAGTTTGTGGAAAACTTTTATCACTTGCTTGCTTGCTTTCTTTCGCTTCTTTAAAAGCTTATAAAACTTTTATCGCTTGTTTGCTCAAAGTTTCCAAAACTTCTCAAAACTTCTCTGCTCATTGTTTCTATCCTTGCCAGCTCTTAAACCCAAACTCTCAAACTTCTCTCGCTTGTCATTTATCTCGCTTGAAAGTTCCTTAAAACCTTTCACAACCTGGGCTTAAAAAGTTTCTCAAAACTTTTATAAACACGGAGCCCGGGCTCAACCGGCTGAAGCTTTGAAAAAATAAAACTGAGCCCTGGCTCGAACACCACGAGCCAAAATCACCACGGGAGCCTGGGCTCAACCAATCGTTTTGAAATATAAATGGGAGCCTGTGCTCAACCGTTTGCTTTTAAATCTCTACGAAAGCCTGGGCGACCGTGCACCAATGGTTGATTTTTCAAAACTATATGATCAGCGATTAAACATCAACCACCGGAGGCCTATACTTGCTTGTCGCACTTAAAGGAACACTTATCGCGGTATCGACCGCGCTCTGGAAGGACCTATGTCCGCAGACTACCTTTTCCTGAAATATGGTGGAATTGACCGCCTAAATCACCATAATTCTAGTTAGAGCTCATAACCTTTATATACCCCGTATTACGCCACTCCGCCTTTAAACGCATGACGTATGACCTTAAGTTTGCCGACCAGCAAAACTACAATGCATGTATGAGATCCTAACACCACCGCGCACGCATTTTAATACCTCACCGCCTTGCTTCGCTAATCCGTGATTTTAGTTAAGCCGTTTTCACAAACATTCTTTTGTCGCTGCTTGTTGCTTTCTTGAAAGTTTTGGTTTTACAATTTAAAACCATTTGCTTATTTGCTTGTTTTCTTGGAAATGTATTAATTCAAAACCATTTGCTACTTGCTTGAAAACAGCCATAATTCAAAAACCATTTGCTTACTTGTCATTGTTTAAAAATATTTACAATTTAAAACCTTGCTACTTGTTGTTGCTTGGAAATGGTTTAATAATTCAAACTACTGGTTTACTTGCTTGCTTGCTTGAAAATGGTTTTACTAATTCCAAACCATTTAAATACCAAAGGTAAAACAAATTTTATAATAATAATACAATTAGTATTTAAAAAGGTTTAGAACACTCCTCATTTTCGGCTACTTTTTAAACTTTGGAGTTAATTCCATTCCACACTTTTCCCGCCTTTGCTTTTTAACCTACACACTCAACCAAATACGGCAAATATTAATTATCTACGTAATCACATAACTTAACGTATTCTTAGACTTTACTCACACTCAATAAATATCGCCGGTGCGGCAGGTACGCCACGCTTTTGCCGAAGTTTCAATCTTATTTGAACCTCTCTTAATCATTTAGTGTCTCTAAATTCATCTAAGTACGACCGCTTAATTATACAAAAACACAACATTCGGCATTTCAGGCACACTGCACGTAATTTTCGATCCACCTGCATGTGTCAGATTCTCGTTGACCCCGCACGGTGATAGTCAAGGCCTGGTGGCCTCGTACCTGAGACAACTCTCGTACCTATACCCCAGACACCCTCTGAAATTTGCCCATATTTGATATTTTTGCCCACTTTGACACACCATTTCACTTCATACAACTTCTGTAATTACATATTCAAGGAATTTACATGGAATTCATCTAAAACTACTCCATAACACTTGTATTGGGTGGCTGAAATTATACTACAAAACCCTAGTGAAATTTTGAGGAATATAAACTAAAGGTCCACCAATTCTACATAAAAACCATAATTTTACGATTCCATGTTATTTGCACCAACAGTTTTAATTCCTCCTAACCTCCTCAACAAATCAAGGGTTTAGTGATCTTTCCCACAAACCCAGACAAAGGAGCAACTAATCTCCATACCAACTTTTAGGAATCCAAATACCCATGATTTCAAGACAATAAATGATACCTTGGTTCGCCTTTTCTTCTCCTCTTCCTCCTTCCTTTCTTCCCTCTTTCGCTTCTCTTCTTCCTCCTCCTACTGTAGTTTTCAGTGGCAATTTGAGACCAAAATGTGAATTTTTGCCTTATCTCCCTTTTATATTTTCCTTAATTTCTTTAATTGCAATTTAGTCCTCATCTCTTTAATATTGAAATTGTAACTTGTTTTATTTATATTATGACCCATCTCTACTTATTTTATGATTTCCATATCCCTTATGGAAATTACAATTTTATCCTTGTTTTAATACCACAATTCCGGGTTCCATAAATTATCATTTCATTTATAACTTCCGAAAATACTAACAGACACTTCGGGGTACTCTTATACCCTCACAGCTACATGTGTATCAAGACACCTTTGAATTTAAGCTACATCCGCCGACTCTTTCCAGCTCCTAACTGCTCGCTCGTGTTCTTCCAATGATTAGCTTGTTTCTCTTCCTCAAGATTCTTCCTTTCTACTTCCTTTCATCTAACTCCTGATCAGGCCACAATAGTGGGTGATCCGTAATCAACAAAATTTATATCCTACTTTTTCCTTCCCTTACTTCCGCAGTCAGGTTATCATAAAGATAGCTGCTCTAGGGTCGAACACGTGGATGGGTTTTCATCCCATGCCAAATAATCCTCAGCGGTATCATGATCCAAAAATGGTGAGGCCTGTTCTGATTTCTTCTGATCAGGCCAAAAAGTGTGGTTGTCTGTCAAGCTAACCTGAAAGCAATTTAAAATAAGATGTAGAAAAGAACACCTTGGAAGTTTTGGGTCACAGTTTGATATGATGGGGTTGCAGAGGTGTTCCTCGTAGTTATTTCTGATTAGTAAGTAAACTGGCATAGTCATTTCCAAACCTGATCGTTGTTTAACTTTTAAACCAACCCTTAAAGAACATTCCTATTTGAACCATAGCATTTACTAAGCATTTAACAGTTCTCATAGCTTGAAAATAAAGCATTTAACCTACTTTCAAAGGGCTCAGAATGACATCTAATGGATGTCATGTATCTACCATTAAGAATATATCAGAACCCTAAGCATGTCAGAAGTATCGACCAAGAAAATGGCTATACTAAATATACTAAACCTAGTTTAAAAAAGTTAGAAACACAAAATGATGAAGATCAACAGTCATAAAAACAGAGGAACACCCGCAGTTTTCCCTCCTCCCCCCTCCTCCTCCTCCCCCCTCCTCCGCATCCCCACACCAACCACCAGCAACCCTCCTCTTCAAGGTTTCGAGAGGTTTAGCCAAACATCCTTTGAGTTGTCATCCTCAAGGGGGTGTTTGGTAGCCTAGAAAATGAGAGAGAGCAGGAGAGAGAAGAGAGAAAATGGAACCAAAAAACATTTGATGTGGTGCCTTGAATGTGAACAATAGGTTGCAAATGTTCATAATACTCGCTATATACCTCCAAAAACATGCAAAAAATACCAAACTAACCTAAATAATATGATTACATTGAGGGAAAAGAGGAATTAAACAAAACTAGTCGCTTCGATCACAAAACAGTGGGAGCGTAATTTTCGTTATGCACAAGGACTTCATTTATGAGATAGCTTAAAATTACATGATAATAATAAGTATCATAGTGAAAATTCAACATAGTAAATTTGAAAATTTCTCATATAAACAGCAATTTTCTATTTACATAGCAAATTCGCCATGATAGCTAAATTTGATTTACAAGGAAAATTGGCTATAATGGTTCTTTCAATCATAGCGAAAAATTTCCTCTATCATTATGGCACTCGCATGCCATAATCAATACAATCTCTATGTCAAGTTTCCTCGTATCCTCCAAATTCATTTCTCATCTTCTACGGCGGTTATTTCTTCATCCCAAAGTTGATGAATCACGAGAATTCAACCGAATCCCCAGATAAATCAAATAAATTTCATCGCTGCTTGATATGATGGTAGGCCACAAACTGCAAAACCACTTCATAAAAACAACCTCAAAACAAAATCGCAGTACCAAAGGACCCCGCGACATGTCAATCTACTTTAATTCAATATGATTATAACAAAAGCACTTCAAACCTGACTAAATGGGGACCCAAAATGTAATACTGGTAAGAATCAACCCCGCCACTTTAGAGTTTCGTCATCGCTATACAGTCCTCGGATTCTTTCTGAAGGTCACCTGTCTGAACCTTTAGTTCTTTTTGCATTTTCAATAAAATATTGCCTAATCGTGATTCTCGCATTCTTCAAAGAAGTACTAAAATTTACCAAATACATCGCTTGTGTTTCATGGAAACTCGGCATTTTGTACTTTTTCTCTGCGCATTCAAAATCCTTATTCGACATGAAATTAAGCATATGATCTTCAAAGGATGGAGTCCTTTTCTCGACTCCCGAGCACTGCTACTTTCCTACTACATTTTCTGTCAAGTTCCAGCCGAGTATAAGCTTGATTGTGGTTTTGTTCATATCTAGTTCCTTATCAGGCTTTTCCAATTATATGAAAAGCCACGATTTCCTCTAGTTCTAGACAGAAGGGTGTAAGGTGGCTAGTAGTCAATAAAAAGTGATAAACTCCTTGTTTGCATTTCTAGTGTATTATGCCTCCTCAACCCGGGTGGCTCTTCTTCCTCATACCCTTCAGCACTATTTCTCCTTCCTTCTCTCACCGCTCCAACTTCATGTACGCGGTGCATCCTTCTCTCATCGTACTTAGTTTGTTCATAATCAAGACTGCTTCGCTTCTACGGTCAGAGTTCTATCCATCCTCAATCAGACCATTTCCCCCCATCCCGCGCCAATTCCCGAAGATCTCGCATGGAGTCTAGTCGCATTTGGAAAGGTCTCACAACTCGCTCGATTCCTCTTACACTTCTTTGGCAAAACCTCCACAAGAGGATGCATCAATTATACCCTTGGAGGTATAATTCATGGCATGGTAGAAAATGTTCATCTAAGTTGTCAAAACTATCCCATGCATAGGGCACCTCTTCAAAGAATTTAAACCCTCTCCCATGCAAAGGTAGACTCATCCCCTCGCTTAAACACAATGATTTCTCTCCTATTCTCTCAACAGTTGAGAGCCGGAGGGAAAATCTACTCTCATGAATGCTCTTGCTCAGTTCTTCCCAAGTATTCACTCCATCCCATCAGCAAAGTGAGTCAAACCATGTGGCGCCAAGTCCCTAATGAGTAATGGGAAGAGTCAAGCTTCGATTACATCCTGGGCCTTACTTCATCTAATTTCACAAGGTTTTTCAATATCCTCATAAATCTCCCCTGTGCACTCATTTGGATCTTGTGGGCGGTGGCCTCGTGAACTGGTGTTGCCGCACTAGCCAAACTGCCGCTTTAGCTCAAAAGTTGTTTATCGGAGGTCAGTTCTACCCAAAGTACTCTTCCGATCGATAGCCTCCAAAATTCCCTCCATAAGCAGTTAGGGCCTCGTGGTCTCTCCTCATTTCTTCTTATTCTAGAATAGCCTGCAATCTTTCTATTTGATTAGCCATACCTCTATCTTCAGCACTAGTAGCTTTTCTCAAAATTTTCAAGGTTCTTTCAATTTCTATATCTAAAGGTAGCAATTTTGCTTCTGATTTTCTATGCATTTAATACCTTCTTGAAAATGGAAACACACTGAGATTAAATAAAGCCTGGTAAACAAAAAATCATATCTATTAAGTTTCCAAAAAAGATCAATACTATCTCACTCGTATCACGCTATGTAACACCCCAAATTATACCCCAACAGTTTTATAACATGTTTCGGGTATAATAAACTAAAGGTATATTTATTCTAATAAAATAAAGATAAAAACAAAGTAGGAATATGCATAAGTTAAATTACTAAATAATAAAGAAGATTTGAAAGTATTGTGAAAAATATTATAAATTGATTTGCAAATATTATAAGAGTCAAGGACCAAAGAGTAATAAAAGAAAGATATTGTAATGAAATAAGGATGAAATCAGGGAAGAGAGACAAGGTTTAGAAGCAAGAGGGAGGAAGTTTCTCCTTGATTAGGGAAAAGAGAAATTGGGGTAAAGGGAGTAAGATCAAAATAAATATCTCATTTTCTTGGCCTGAGAAAAGGAGAGCAAATACGAACAAAAGAGAAAGAGAGAAGAAAAGAAGAAGAAGAAGAAGAAGAAGATTACAGGTATGGAATTACTAAATTCCGGTATTGGCATGGAATTCCTGAAAAGGGCAATTTAATACATGTCTGTGGTATGGAACCATGAATAAGTGTATGTAAAACTAAGGGAGTATGGAAGTCTAGTTTTGACTATAAAGTTTAGATACATGGTTAAGAACCCTCTATCTCAGGTATGGTTTGGGCCAGGAACCCTAAACTCCTTTCAGTAGGTTGGAGTTAAGAAGAGCTTAAGGCTCCTAAATATGTGCTCGAGAAGGGTCCACATAAGTTCGAACCTAAAATTCCCTCGTTTTAGATCATATGCAAGAGTTGAATCTTCAAACCAAGGTTTTGAGTAATAAACAGCAGAATCTGTAGTAAGTCCTTACAAAATTGTAATACCGTTAACTTGATGTTAGCCAATTCTAATTCGACCAGAGACCAAGTTATGGCCTTACCCGAATACCAAATGGGTGATGGGTCGCCGCGAACAGCGCGGTCGCCCAAATTGTGGGCCGCCAAACAAGTGGGGTCGCAGAATGCTGGTCGCCCAACGCTGGTCGCCCATCGTGGTCAAGCCAAACAAGGGGTCGCTGAACAAAGGGTCGCCCAAATGGGCGTCATGCTATGGAATGCGGGTCGCCCAACGCTGGTCGCCCAACAGGGCGGTCGCCCAAGAGGGGTCGTCGCTGAATGCTGATTTCACAAAGGGTCGTACTTCGTCAAGACCGATCAAGGCATTTACCTCCAACTGAACGCCATATCTCCTTCGCCTCGAACTCCGATTGGGTGTTCTCGACTCTATGGAAAGCCCATTGAGCTTCTAAGAATCCATCCATATGCCCTATGGAGAATATTAGATGTCAGACCTTAAAGTATAAAACTGAGCTCGTCACTTCAGTAGAAGCCATTAACATGGTGTCGCTCGTCAACACTCTGACCGGCGCATGACCTCCAACTTCGGAAGATCATATCTCCTTCGTCTGAACTCCGATTTGGGTGTTCTTGGACTCTATGGAAAGCCCATTGAGTCAAGAATTCATCAATAGACAGCTTAATAAGATTGAAACTCATATTAGTTCCAGAAAACATGGAAAAACAGTAGGCGCATAAATTCATGGCTATTTATACTCATAACTATTATGAATTCATAAATAGCCTATAAGTATACAGTTGTAAGCATAGTTATTTATGCATATAATGAAGTATGAAAATGTAAAGATATGAATAATCGATTGTGATATATATCTCATATAATTACCGAATGACAATAATTATTCTAGAATATGAGATATATAATTCGAACATAAAATACATATTGATTGTCCGCTTAGAACCCGGGTAGGGATAGATGAGCATGCCTATTGGGAAGAATAAGTCTACAAAGAGCACGCTTATTCGTAAACCCGGACCCCGTGTGGGTCAATGACATGCATCCCGCTTTCACCAGTGGCCCCAAAGGGTCACTACGTCCCGCCCTCATGGAATAGGTCACCGTCTCTGACAAAGGATGATACTCTTCGTGTAATATATTACAATGGTCAAAATGCTCCTCATGGATCATCAAGCTTCATACAAAGGAATATAGCACCTTCTGTCCTCATGGATTATAGTATTCTCAGATTCACTCCTAAGGTTTACGGCATATGAAACATAAAGAAATGACGTATATGCAAAGGAAAATGAAGAGAATATGGGAAGCATAGCACCCTATGTGATGATAGTATACAAGCATAAGAACAAGAAGTAAAAGTACAAGATTACATGAAAAGTATCCGGAAGATGATATAAAATGAAACTCGGTTATGATAAGTATATATGAGAAATGACAAGAATCATCGTTATATGTGTTATATGCAATTGTATAAAGTGTGGTGACTCCTTTAATAGAAGTCATATTCCCACTAAGCGTAGTTTAGCACGTGTTCAATCCGGTAGTACGTACATAAACCGTAGGATTGTGACAATCCACATCATACCAAAGGCCACATCAATAGTGCTCACCGGAAGACCTTTTTAGTTCATTTTGTATATGAAGTTTAGAAACTAATGTAAATATTGTAAATGCTGAACATTTCCATATTTGGAGCTTGTATATATATTTTGTAATCCGTCGCTACGTAATGTAATACAAGCACTGTTTAACATTATATGAATATGCAAGTGTAAAGGTTATAAGTATGATAAAAGAGTGACCCTCACTGACATCCTATGCCGAGTCAAGGCCACGCCTAGTGGTATCAAAGCATCCCGATATTCTAATTCCGCCAACCTGCCTGGGCCTGACCTGAGAAGGGTGTTGCGCCTTAGTGGTATCGAGCATCCCGATTTGTCTAATCTCGCCTAATCTGCCTGGACGAGAAGGTGTTACAGCTTTAGTGTATCGGGAAGCCTAGGTTTTAGGGCGTTTCTCGAAAAGCCTTTCCAAGTTTAGGTGGCATCTGGAATAGAGTATATAAAATAGAAAAGCCTCGTGTTTAGTAATGTGTGGGCCGATGTGGATGTCCTTTGTGTTTTGTATGATGGATCGTCCCGTTAAGTCGCCGAGAGTGTCAACCCAATGCTGAACAAGGGTTATCGCCTTCTCGAACCTTCGTATAATGTACCTAATGAACCCACTAAGCCTTGTCGAGAATATCGCAAGACATGGCTCTGCCTTGGATAGATTAATCTCCTAAAGCCCAATAGACACAGTGAAGAAGATAATGAGCGTAGAATTCCATGGGTCGAGCATGAAGAGTCGTGAGAAAGCCGACCTCGGTTAGAAAAGCTAGATAGAGTATTAGTTAGATGTCCTCTCGATCGAGAGCATCAGCGTGCAGTCCACTATTGCAGTGAGTGCATATGGATTGGTGGAAACTAGTACTCAAAAGTCCAAGGATTCCAAGTCCCCTGACATGGGAATTCTTTGTCCAAGAATTCAGGACAAAGTATGTTACTGAGATGTATAGGGATTCCAAGTGGAAACAGTTCCTAAATTTGAAGCAAAGGAGCTATCTGGTCGAATATGAAAAAGAATTTAGCCATCTTAGTAAATATGCAATCCTGGACCGTCCTCACCGAGGCATTTCTAAGGTAGGCAATTTGAGGATGGACTCGCATGATTCCATCAAGAGGTATTCGCACCTATGACTTCTCTCCAAACAAAGGGATTTTTATTATCAGTCCAAGCCGCAATGAAAGTAGAGACTAGAAACGAAAGCAACAAAGAAAGATTTCAACAAGAAGTTTTCTAGAGGAGCTTTTGGCCCTCTCGAAAGAGCTGTGAGAATCTCCAAATTCTAACTGTAATATAGTTCCGCTTCGAGGGGTAGAAGGCAAAGGTCCAATGTAACACGTAGTACAGAGGTGCTTCAGTTGGACAGGAGAATTCCCGAATGCCCCATCACATAAAAGGCATTTCGAGTTCGCAGGATACTGGATGTGAGGGTGTTTTCTGGCGGTGGAAGCCTCAGCATTTGAAAGCACATTGTCCCCGAGAATTGGGGTGGGATACTGTGGCCATCAGAAGTGGCGCAGGAAGATCCGAGACACCACTTTCGACTCGTGATCGTGGTAGGGCCTGCAGCTGGCCCATCTCGTGATGTAGACCCAGGAGGCATGGGCTTCGAAACAAAAGATCGTCCTATGCCTACAGCACCAGCACCAGCATATGCTATGAAGGCTCGTGAGGATCAGAATGCTCCTGAGGTTATAGCTGGTATATTTTCTTTATATGATATAGAGATGCATGCATTGATTGATCCTGGATCTACTCATTCATATGTGTGCAATGAGCATGTATTTCGACAAAGTACCAAAGAAAGGAGAAATTAGCATATGACATGCATGTAACTAGTCCTGGTGGGGCACAACGTTAGTGTGAATAGGCATATACGTAAATTGCCCCATCATATACAAACCGGTGAGAGTTTCTCGCCGATTTGATAACCTTACCATTCCGAGAGCTCATTTTGATTCTAGGAATGGATCGGGTCAGCTCAAGCAATCGAGCCATCGTGTGATCGGTGGACAAAAGACGTAGTGTTGAAATGCTCCTCGACCAAACCGAGGTAATAAAGCATGCTGCATTGATCAAGTGTAATGTCTAATGTCATCTTCACTACGCAAGCTAGAGAATTATGAGTAAGGACAGACATTCTTTGGCTTGATACTTGACTCCAAGAGAGGCCAAGTCGATGTAGAAAAGATCTCGCAGGGTAAGGGAATTTCCAGATGTATTCCCCGAAGAGTTACTGTGCATTCCACATGAGAGAGGTGGACTTGGGCTTATAGAAATTGTACCAGAACAGTCCCTAAGTGTCAAGGGCACTCCAGACAGATGGTCTAACTGAGCCGAAAGAGTTAAAGAGTCAATTGCAAGAACTTTTAAATAAAGGATTTATCCGACCCAACGTGTCCCCTGGGTGCACCTGCTTTTATTTGTGAGAAGAAGATGGCACTCTACTGATGTAGCATCGATTATCTACAGATTAATATGTGACAAAGGAAAAACAAGTACCCATTGCCGAGAATTGAAGATCTTTGATCGCTTGAAAGGAGCTGGTGTCTTTTCGAAGATGCACTGCGATCAGTGGTATTATCGCTTGAGGGTAAGGAAGGAGATGTGGTCAAGATCTGCACTTAGAACCCGATATGGTCATTATGAAGCTTCGTCATGCCATTCGGGTCGACTAATGCACCTAAGCAAAGATTCACGATTTGATGAATAGGTTTTCCGACCCTATGTGGATCATTTGTCAGTGGTTTTTATTGGATGACATCCTACAGGTATTCTCAAGGATGCACAAGAACATGAACAAAGACTCGAGAATAGTCTGTAGACGCAGAGAAAAGAAGTTATATGCTAAACTCAAGAAATGTGATTTTTGGCTAAAGAAAGTCTCATTCCTAGCCATATCAGGTCTCACGAGGGTATAAGAGCTGATCCTGCAAGATTGAAGCCTTGCCAGGACTGAAATCACCTCAAATGTAACTCGAGGCGAAGTTTTTCGGGGCTTCGCTTCTGCTATTATAGAAGATTTGTGAGAGGCTTTTCTTGGCCATAGTCTGGGCCACCAAGTTACTCAGAAAGGAATAAAGTTTGAGTGACAGACAAATGCTGAATAGTTTTCGAACGCTTGAAAGGGATGTCAATAAACACCGTGATTGGACACAAAATTTACTCCGAAAAGAGTATACCTTGTAAGGCTGATGCTTCAGCATCGGGTTTGGGATGCTGCGGTTAATGCAAGACGGGAAAGTAGTGGCTATAGCGCCCGCATGCTTGAAGTCACATGAACAAAATTATCCCACTCATGACCTAGAGTTGGGGCCGCAGAGGTTTGCTTTAAAATACGGCGACACTACTTTATACGGAAAAGTGTAGAATTTACACCGATCATAAGAGTCTCAAGTACTGCTAACCTCGAAAGAGTTAAATCTGAGACAAGGAGGTGGTTAGAGTTATTAAAGGATTATGACTCCAGATCATATTACCATCCCTAAAGGCTAATATAGTAGCCGATGCTTTAAGCCAAAAGACGGTGGTAGCAATGTCACTACGCATGCTGATCGAGATTAGGTGGACGATGGAGTTATGTTACCAATCAGAAGCCGCAACCCGCTTTAAAGCAAATGATTATGTATGCGTTAAAATGATGAAGAGTTACTTTAAAATTTACGTGATGATTAGAGATGGTGACAAGACCAGTTTTTAGGAGAAAGAAGCCGAAGTTTGTATTTCCGTAATAGATTATGTGCCGATGATAAAGAGCCAAAGAAAAAGTTGCTATTCGAGGCTCATAATGCTGTGATTTACCATGCATCCGAGAGGGAATAAGATGTACCAGACTTGAAACAAGCTTTTGATTGGTGGAAAGGAATGAAAAGAGATGTGACTGAATATGTGTCTATGTTTGACGGTCAAGAAGTCAAAGCCGAACACCGCGCCAACAAGTTCCTGCTTAAACTCTCCACCTCAATGGAAGTGGATAACATTACCATGGATTTTGTGTTCCGCTTTCCCCTCACAACAAAACATGACTCGTCTGGGGTGATCAGAGATACTCACAAAGCTCGCCCATTTTATACCGCAAATAATCACTATTCTATGGATCGACTGAATGAGTTATATGTAGATGAGATTGTACGACGCATGGTGTGTGTCGTTGTTCATTGTGTCTGATAGAGATCCGCGATTTACATCAAGGTTCCGGAAGGAATTACAACACCCCTAGGCACCGTCGAATTTTGAAGACTGATTCATCCAACAATGACACCCAGAGATCGGTCTAAAAAAACAAGATACGCCTGTACTGGCATGGAACCTTCTTGAAACAAGATGAAGAGTTATCTGATCATTAATTCATTATATCAAATAGTTTCTCTACCTGGCACTGCAAATACATCCAGCTACTGAGGCTCAGATGGCCTATAATTCCCGCTGTCATTTAATTGAATGAGCGTAAACCGATAGTCCGCATACAAAGATACGTAAGAGAAAGTACGAAAGGTTCGAAGAGGTTAAAGGCTGCCGCTGATAGACAAAAGTCGTGATACAACCTAAAAGAGGAGAGATATTGAATATAAAGCGGGGACATTTTCAAAGGTATCACCATGAGGAAAATTTAGGTTCGGGTCGCAAAGGCAAGCTTCAGCGTCCAAGGTTCATAGGGCCATATGAGATTGGAACGACGCCCCGCGGGTTTATCGATTGGCACTCCCTTGCCAGAGTCACAAATTACACGATGTGTTTCATGTGTCGACAGTCGTGAGATACCGCTCCGATGATCGCTACTACCGCAAGAAATACAAGTACAAGAAGATTTGTCATAGCGATGAGGAGCCAAAGACCATTCTCGGCTCGAGGTGAAAAAAACAACATGAACAAAATATACCATTAAGAAAGTTCTCTCAACACCATGGCAGAGTATTAGCTACTGGGGAGCCAAAGCAACTATGAGAGCCATGGTGATTCACGTAACCCTTTCTCGACCGCATGAATTTCAGGACGCAATTCTTTAAGGGGGAGTTGTAACACCCAATTATACCCCAACAGCTTTATAACATGTTTGGTATAATAAACAAAGGCATATTTATTCTAATAAAATAAAGATAAAAACAAAAGTAGGAATATAAGTTAAATTACAAATAATAAAGAAGATTGAGGCTATTGTAAAAATATTATAAATTGATTTGAAAATATTAGAAGAGTCATAATCAAAATATAATAATAAAAGAAAGATATTAATGAACAAGGATGAAAATTGTGGAAGAGACAAGTGGTTTAAATAAGGAGGGAGGAAGTTTCCTCCTTTCTGATTAAAGATAAATAAAAAAGTGGATAAGACTAAAATAAAATATCTCTATTTTTGAAGTCTTGAGAAAAGGAGAGCAAATACGGTAACAAAAGAGAAGAGAGAAGAAAAGAAGAAGAAGTGGTACAAGAAGAAGATTATGGGAATTACTAAATTTGAGTATTGGTATGGAATTTGAGTATGGGTACGGATACATGTCTTGGGTGGTATGGAACCATGAATAAGTGTATGTAAAACTATGGGAGCATGGAAGTCTAGTTTTGACTATAAAGCTTATACATGGTTGCTAACCCTCTATCTGGTGGTATGGTTCGGGGTTTAGGAACTCCTAAACTCCTTTCTTGTAAAGGTTGAGTTAAGAAGCCACTTTAAGGCTCCTAAATATGTGTTTGAGAAGGTCCAAGCATAAGTCGAACCTTAAAATTCCCCGCTTTAGATCATATGCAGTAGTTGACCTTCAAACGGGTTTTTGAGTAAGAAATAAAGAGAATTTGGTAGTAAGTCCTTCTATTAAATCATAGCCGCCATCACTGAAGTTGATGTTAGTTTTTGAATTTCTTAATTCGACTCCTGTAGACCGCTATGGTCTTTTTACTCTGAACAACCAAATGGGTGGATGGGTCACAAGAATGCGTTGGTCAGCCCAACAGGGGTCGCCAAACAAGGGTCGCCCAGCACCGCCCAACAGGGTCGCCAAATGCGGGTCGCCAAGAACAAAGGGTCGCCCAACAAGGGGTCATTACGAATGCGGTCGCCCAACAAAGGGTCGCCCGGAACAAGGGGTCGCTGAACTGTCGCCCAACAAAGGGTCGCCCGTCGCGTCGTCCACGCGGCCGCCGCGAACAAAGGACGCCCAACAAAGGGGCTCGCCAAGACTGACCGCGCATGACCTCCAACTTTAAGGTCAAGTATCTCCTTCTGCCTCGAACTCCGATTCGGGGTGTTCTGGACTCTATGGAAAGCCCATTGAGTCAAGAATCATCCGCCTGAGGAGAAATATTAGGGCGTCAGACCAAAGTGTTAAAATGAGCCTGCCACTTCAAAGGTGCTCGTCAATACAGGCCGGCCTCGTCAAGACTGGATCGCATGACCTCCAACTAAGATCATATCTCCTTCGCCCTCAACTCCGATGGTGTTCTTGACCTATGGAAAGCCCATTGAGTCATAATCTACCAAGTAGACAGCTTAATAAGATTGGAACTCATATTAGTTCCATAAAACATGGAAACAAAAGAGGGCGTGATATAACCATAGCTTATTTGTATTATGAACGCCTATTATGAATTCATAAATAGGCCTATAAGTATACAAAGTGTAAGCATAGTTATTTATGCATATAATGAAGTATGGAAAATGTAAAGATATGGAATAATCGATTGTATATATATCTGATATAATTACCGAATGACAATAATTATTCAGAATACGATATATACCGAAACATAAAATACATATCAATGTTCGCTAGAACCCGGTAGAGGGATGATGCGCCCATTGGGAAGAATAAGTCCGCAGATATCGGGGCGAGAGTTCAAACCTGATCCCGTATGTCCTGCTGATCGTGGCCCCGAAAGTACTACCAATGTGCCGCCTCCGCCCTCATGGAAGAATCGGGTCCCTGGGACAAAGGATGATACCCCTGCATAATATATTATACGCCTTACTGGGAATTATGGATCAACAAGCTTTTCAAAGGGCTAAGAATATAGCACCTTCTGCCCTCATGGATTATAAGATTCAGATCCACTCCCAAGGTTTATGCGCATACGAAACATAAAAGAAATGACGTATATGCAAAGGAAAATGAAGAGAATATTTCGCTACAGTAATTTTTATGTGATGATAGCATGCGCTACAAGAACAAGAAGTGCACAAGATTACATGAAAAGTATCCAAAGATGATATAAAATGAAACTCGGTTATGATAAAGTATATATGAGATGAAATTACAAGAATTGTGATCAAGAGCATGTTATACACTGTATAAAAGTGTGGTGACTCTTAATAGTTTCAGATTCACTAAGCGCAGCTAGCACGTGTTCAACTGCAGTAATGTAAGAGGGAAACCGTGAGGATGACAACTACATCGTACAGTCAGCACACACATCAATAAAACAATGGAAGACCTTTTAGGTCTATTTTAGATATGAAATTTTGTAATCATCGTAACATTAGAAATAAGGAAGATCAATATTTTGAGTTTTGTATATATATTTTGTAACTACGCTGGCTGTATCGCACATAAGTTAATTGTTTAATATTATATGAATATGCAAGTGTAAAGGTTATAAGTATGATAAAAAGAGTGACCCTCACTGACATCCCATGCCGAGTCAAGGCCACGCTTAGTGGCATTTATCCCTGATTTGGTCTTGACCCGCCACCCTGCCTGACCTTATAGCTGGTGTTACAATAGTGGCATCGTAGCATCCCTGATGGTCTCTAATCTTACTAACGGGGTCATCTGAGAAGGGTGTTGGCATGTTAAAAATTGTTTTTGTTGATTTTCTAAAATTTTTGTAAAACAAAGAAAAATGTCGAAATTAACATTTCTCTCTTTTGTCAGAATATTGATTTTTCAATTCCTTCGAACCACTGCAGAATCTGGCTAAAAACTTGTTACACCATAAGTCAGGCCTATTCAAATTTATGAAACCATTACTAGAAGACTATAAATTAATCATCGACAGCGACGCCAAAAACTTGTGAAAACCAAATATAACTTGTATGCTCATAAAAAGAATAATTTTGTCACTAAACTCATTTAAAGATTTAATTTGGTCTTAAAAATTACAAGTGCACATGTCGTACAAGTAATAAAGTGGACCTATTAGTCCGGATATCGTTCCCATGAAGAATGAAAAGAATTTAAACTTCAACTACTCCAACTACTCGTTCTACACTATTTAAACGCCCGGGCTTTAGAGAAAATTTAAGAATTTAATAAGAATTTTCATAACTGGAATCCTTCATTTAAAATAAAGGAAAAAAAATTTAAATCCTAAATATAAACTGGATTGAACCATATTATTGCTGGAAGTAGACACTGGGATTTCACTGTTGTGAAATTATCAATTCTTATATCATAATCTAATTCTATTTTCTCCTCGAGTCGAATCAATTCGCCAAGGAGGGGCAAGGTAGCATAGCCTGATTCCTCCTCTAACCATACTTTTCACCGAAAGTGTAGATTCATGTTCATTTTGAATCATGATTATAAATCAATTACTTGTAATTAGATTTTCTCTATAAGATCTGGGTATTTTAATTTTCCAATACTTCATACCCATTTATGATCGCATATTTCTGCTCCAAGACAGACAATTGCTAGATTTCTACAAAATGAATGATATCTCATCTCAAGATCCGAAAGAGTTTACCTTTCCTGATTTGATCTTGGCCTAACATGGGATCAAGATCATCTCTCCGTACCAAAGAGACCCTAATTGATTAAATCATATATCACTCAACCCTTCCTAAATCGTGGAGCAAATCGAGGATTTATCTAAGTAACGTTTCGTGAGCGATAGCTTCACATATTCAGCACACCCACAAGCACCAATCTATGCTCTCGTGAATCTCCCATCTCTCGTGCCACTGAGCCTTGAAAATCAGAGCCAAACAATAGCCTTCTACGGGTATTATTACTGCGATCGGGGAACAATTAATTTCACAACATCACCATCCAAATAAATTCAAACCCGACTAGAAATTCTCATCGTGCGTAAAAGGCCATAATCTAATAATCAAATTTTCAACAAAATTTGTTTTCTCGAAATCGGATTATAAAGATACACTAAAATATCGAACAGAAAATTCCCACCAGAACTGCAATCAACTGCAGAATGAGTTCCATCTTTGTCCGAGTTCATCAATTCAAACAAGAATCGAATGAATTTCAAGATTTAAAATGCAACTCAAAACTTTTGAACACCGATCGCTTTAGATCCAAAGAAACAAATTAAGTACCCTACTCTAAATCTAATTTATGAAGAAAAAATAAGAAAAAAAAGAAAAAAAATAATTCAAAAGAGTCTCGACTCCCAGGTACTACGGTTCGTTTGATATTGATTATTTGCCTCACTTTACTGCGAGTCATATCTATTCTCGACCCTCAAAGTTTAGGCCAAAATTGAGATTGTGTGTGAATCTAAAAAATATGGCCCAAATTTTGCATAGCACAGCCGCAGCTAAGTTTGTGTAGACAGTGTTTTACTGTCATCTTTGTTGCAGTTTTGTTTGCGGTATGTAGTCGTTTGTCTCGACCAGAAAATCTTGTGCTCCTTTTTGCGTTAGTTGCGACAACGTATTTTTGTTGCGACAGTCTTCTTTCTTTTAGTATGATAACTCTGTCGCAACAATATTTTGTGCATTCCTCAATGGATTATCGCCCGCGGCATTCGACTAATCATCTGCAACACGAGTTTAGAGTCACGGCTTCTTGAGTTGGTGTCATGACGAGTTTTCTGTCTGCGGCATCTACCCGTTCGAGGTTATGTTGCAACAGCATCTTGCTTATTATGCATTTTGTATCATGACTGAAGTCTTATCAGCGATAGAGGCTTGTTGCCCGGAAGCGACTTCTTGTTGCGACTTTATTTTGATGTTTGCGACATGATTTCTTAGTATTCGTTAATATTTCTTAGTTCGTGACCCGGTTTTTCGTAATCGCAGTAAGACTCTTACGTGTTCGACTTATTCATTACATGTGAACAGGTTTGTTATGTCGTAACAGAACTTCTTTGCATTGTGTTGAAACCCTTATCGCGACACACCATAAAAATTTCTCGTATTTTCGTTCTCCTACGTTAGCTTATTTATGTGTTGCGACATTAAGATCCATGTTCTGACATAGATTTATCTCCTGCGGCAGGTATCAAACGCAGCGTTGGGTTCGCTGTTGCGACCATGCCAGTTCAACAAGTAAGCGTCATCAGTCGTGACAATAATTTTCTTGTTGCGACTGAACTTCTTCTTTCAGTGCTCTCTTCTATCTCAACCAGCTCCTCCATGTTGCAAGAGTCAGTGTCGCAACATAGTAGATTTTGTCTCGACGCAAGATTACCATTACGATCTTTCATTATCCTTAGTATAACTAATCTTCATCTTAGCCTGGCTGCCTCATTTCCTGTCGCGACATATTACATCTTTTGTTCGCGACATAAACATACGCCAATTTTAGATCTTGTGTTTATGACATAAAATATTATTGCGACACAATTCTCTAATATTTGGCAGGCGTTTTGTCGCGACAGAACTTCTGTTATGTGAGAGCTAACTCACTGGTGTTATTTTTCTCTTTTTCTAGATGGAAATCTCTCATTTTTCAATTAACTTCTGCAAAACACAAAGTTTGTAAATATTCATATTTTGCATTAATAACTACGATAGTGCTAAAAAACAAGCTAGAAAAATGGATTAAAAATAGATGAGTTTAAGACTCATCAGTGCATAGTAAAACGGGAGCAGTGGAACTCCCGGAGGATCTCCTATATTTGGTCGGTCAATTAGGGAACCACAACCCGTCCCCTATATTGAAGACTATCATATGTGTGGATGGCCCAACCTTTGTCACATGTACTGTTGTACCCGATCCACGATGGGCTGATAATATCTTTGCGTCTGGCCAGGACTCAAACACCTGCCGGTATGGATGGCGTGCTCACCAAACTCACAACCTCTGGGCGATCTGATCTTGTAGTAAAGCGTCCTACGGAGTCTCAAGCATACGCCACTCTCGGGAAGCTACACTGCGATTACTCCCTGTGATTTTGATTGGCGCATCAGCCACTACATTTGCCTTACCAAGATGGTAATGCCGCAGTGAAATCTGCAATCTCTCTAATCCTCCATCCATTTGCATTGCCTCATGTTGAGGTCCCGTTATGTGAAAATATACTTCAGACTTTTGTGGTTTGAAAACACTTCGAACTGCTCACCATACAAATAGTGGTGCCAAATCTTTAAAGCAAAGACTATGGCCGCCAACTCCAAGTCATGTGTAGGGTAATTCTGCTCATGATTCTTTAGTTTTTTGGAACCATAAGCTACAACCTCTCGGACGTCATCAAGACACATCCCGTTCAGATCCTTGAACATCCACAGTACACCATGTACCTTTGTGCTGTTCAGTTGTTAGAATAGAGCTGGTAAACTCTTGTCGACTCTTAGAATAAGCTCTCCTGCGGGTCATCCGCTCAAACTTGACCCCTTAAGTTGATCTGATACATAGGTGTTGCTAGTCGAGAAATCCTCGGTAAACCTCTATATTACCCTCTGGTCCCAGCTGCGTATCTCGAGAGGCGGCTTCAGCCTCTCACAGCCCGTAACAACCTCGCCTCAGGTTTGCGGCTTACCTAAAGCGGAAGCCGGCGTGTCCAAAGGGAATCTCGCCTCGGTGTGAAGCTTCGCCTTCTTGAACTTGGCGCCTGGCCCGATGGTCCTTGAGTGCACAGGCATGCCAGGTAGTCCTCATGCTCCTCCTCGGGCGGGAGTAGATTAAGATGTAAATCGACAAAGACCACAACAAACTTATCCAAATAGAAATTTGATACACAGTGAGTCTTAAACTCATATGTTTCAATCCATTTTCTGGCTTGTTTTTAGTATTTTTAGAAGTGCAATGCAATTATGGGAATAATTACAAACTTTGTGTTTGTAGGAGTTAATTAAAAGGAGAGATTTCCAATAAGAAGAAGAAAAACAACAATTGTATTCTCTGTCTGATAGACTTTCTAGGTGTGACAAAAGTCGTAAATGGCTGAAGAAGCTGGCATTCGTAACAATATTTTTCATTGTTGCAACCTGAAGATTTAAAAAATTGGCGATGAGGTACATGTACGACAAAAGGCAAACATCATGCTGACAGAAAATGGAAGAACTGGCAGAGATAAAGATCAGTTGTATTTGTGATATATAATGAAAGACTAGAAGGTAAATCAATAACTCCACCAGATACTTTCACATCGCGACCTTGCGCGACTCTTGCAACATGACTAGTTGGGAGCGAAGAGCAGAAAGGAAAGTTCGGTCGCGATGAAAATTTATGTTCTGTGGTGATGCTTGCTTGTTGAGCCAACCTACGTCGCAACAAAGAACTAGCGTTGCAACTTATCACTAGCTAAGGAAATAAGTCTGTAATAGCGACATGGATCTTAATGTCTCGCTAACAATAAGTTGAATAGAAAGCAATTCGATAGACTTATACATCGCGTGAATATTCCAACACGGTGAAAGAAAAGTTGTATCGACATAGTATTAGGTCAGCAGCGAGCGGTCATGCGGGCTGGAAGAGTCTTGTCGCTGACGGGAAAATTAAAGTCGCGATAGCAAATAGTGACAACACCCGAGAAGTCATGTCGCGACATTAGAACAAAGCTAAAGCGAGTCGAAGCTGGTGTGTAAGCTCTGTCGCCGTGGACTTTTTGGGTCGTGATGAAATCACGGATAATACGAGGCCGGTGTTGTAAACATAACTTTGAATAGAGTCCTGTCGCGACATGAAACTTAGGTCATGACACCAAGCGCGAAGTTGCGCAGAGCGGGATTCACGACATGATTATCGTAATTGTGACATAACTTCTTGAGGAATGCACAAAAATATTGTGCAATAGAAACTTCTGTCGCGACAAAGTTATCCTGCTGAAAGAAAGAAGAAGCTGTCGCAACAAAATACGTTTATCGCAACTAAAACAGAAGGAGCACAAGATCTTCAAGTCGTAATGAACATTTGCATACTTACAACAAAGATATAGAGACACAATGTAACACAACTTCTAGGTCGCGACAAGAAGGAAAAGGAATTTGGGCCCCGAAAATTTTGGGGATTCACTATAACCTCTAATTTTGGGTCAAACTTGCCGATATAAATAGAAACCAGCGCGAGGAGCGAGGCGGTCGGTCATCATCGGACAGCCCGAGTACAGGGTGAGGAATCTTTTTAATATGTTTTCTTTTCTTTTCTTTTCTTTTAACTCTTATAACCGTAGATTAGTTTGTGAATGGGATTGTAATTTGTTTGTGGATCTAAGCACAAAGTACAAGAAGTTTTGAAGTTGAAATTAAATGCTTAAATTCATTTTACAATTCTTGTTTGAGATTCAATAGCCTCCGACAGTTAAATCATTTCTTAATTTGATTAGGTTGAAATTTTTGATCGGTATTTGGTGCCTCACACCGTCAGTTTTGAACATAACCATTTGGGAAAGATGGAAGTGTTAGTTATGGTCTTTTAAATAATAGAAAAAAATTTCCCGAGTTGAATGTTGAATTTATTTGAATGGTGTTGTTCTTGATATTAATTCTTCCCAGATTTTAGTAACTTATACCCATGAAAGGACTATTGTGCGGCTCTGATTCCACAGGAAACCCTCACGAGTGACATAGAATGGAATTCACGAGCATAGACCCAGTTCACTTGGGGTATGCTAGACTAATATTGTGAAAACTAATGAGCTCACAAGGTTACCACTTCAGATGACCCTCAATTTGCTCATGGTTTGAGAATGGGTTGAGTGATATGTCGATTTAATCGATTAGAGATCTCTACTCATAGTGGAAGAATGATCTTGATCCGTGTTAACGTGAGATCCCCAATCGAGGAAATAGAAAACTCTTCAGATCTTAAGGATCAGAATATTCATTTTGTAGAGAATCTAACAACATACCACATCTTAGGAAGCTGAAGAAATCTGGGTCATAAGAAATGTGATTATGAGAGTATTGGAAAGAAAAATACCCCTATCTACACAGGAGAAATTCTAATTCTAGTAATTGATTAGAATCATGATTCGAAATAAACACATGAACCTACTCAATAGAAATATGATTTGAGGAGAATCAAACTATACTACCTTCTTGCTCTTGACAAATTCAAATTCCGACTCGGGGAAAATAGAAACGAGATTATGATGCTTCAAGATTAAACTTCAATTTCATAACGGAGTGAAATCCTAGTGTCTACTTCCAACAATAATTTGGTTTAGTCTAGTTTATAATTAGGATTTACATTTTTCCCTTTATTTTAAATGTAGGATTCATGTTATTAAAATTCTTTTTAGGTTACTAAATTTTCTCTAAACTGGATGTTCAAATAGTGTAGAACTTGATGGATTTAGGTAGTTGAAGTTTATATTCTTTTCAATCTACATTGGGAATGATATCCAGGACTTATAGTCACTTTTATTACTTAATACAGCGTGTGCATGTGGTTTTAAGACCAAAGTAAATCTTTAATTGAGTTTAGTGACAAAATTATTTTTCTTATGAGCATACAAGTTAATCTTGGTCTCAACATGTTTTTGGCGCCGTTGCTGGGGATTAGATAATAGTCCTTGGGTTATAGCGACATTAATTTGTATATACATATTTTGGAATGACAGTTTTGTACGGATTGTTGGGACTTTAGTTAGTCTCACGGTAATAGTAGCGAAATTTGTATATATAATTTAGAATACTTAACAAGTTTTGGCGCCAATTGTCCCAGGAATTAGATAATACTTCTTGGGTAATAGTGGCGAAATTTGGTCATACACAATTTGGTCAGCAAATACCACATACATGAGATCTATGAATGCTTGTGTGCTGTCCCGGCAAAGAGCATCATTGTGAACTCGAAATGCTCATCTTGCGCGTCCTAAAGCGGTGTCATAAGGGATATCAGTCTCCCCTAACTCTCAATTGATGATAGCAGGTGCAGATCCATCTTGGAATGAGCTGTTGCCTCTCGGTTGATCAAACAACTCATTGATCCTCGGTAATGGAATCTTAGATTCTTGATCGTAACCACATTCAGCGTAATTAATCAATGCACATTCAGAAGGGTCTTGTCCTTTTTTTAAACAGCGAGCCAGAGAGCCCCATGGTAGGTGCGATCTAATAAAACCCTTGTTAAGCAATCCACAGTTAGACCTTGGTTCTGTAACTCAGCAGGGTGCCATCTAGGGAAGGAGTCATAGAAATGGGTGGCGTACTGGGGTGCGACTCAATGACAAAGTCACGTCACGTGCGGGTAACCCCGAACGATGATTCGGAAAGACATCCTGCCTCATGAAATCCTCGAGGTAGACTTAAATCCCGTCCTCCCTCATCCTCTAAGGTAAGGCTTGTTAGCCAACCCATCAACTGTCCACTCCATCTAGTTACATGCACGGTCTAGGGTAAAGCATCATGCTTCTCCCCATGAAAAGTCACCATTCATCGTCCATTCTGGTAGTAATCCTCTATTATCACAATCAATGTGACTCGGGTGTCTTTAGTCAATAATCCATGCCAAGAATGACATCATAATCGATATGTCCATCACCCCGAAAGGGTCCACAGTGAGCGAGATCCTGAGATCTCACAACTCTGATCTAGGCCATGTTGATCCCGGCCTCACCTAGTTCCCTGGGGAGAATTCGCCTGGCTTTGACTTTTCAGGTTGAGCATACAAACTGACTTTTCTCACATTATGTAGCAATAAACATGAATACGATGCACTCAAATGTAAACAACACTCTTATCAAGAAGTATGAGATCTGAAACGTACCTTATATATCAGGCGGTACGCAAGCGTCTGGTACTCTGGCGTAGACATGCCCTTAAGGTCGAAACGTCGACTGGAACCAGCCTCGACCCGACGTAGTGACCCATGCTTAGCCCATACGTGAAATAGTAGGATTGCTTGTGTAACTGGGTGAAGCATGGTTCCCCAGTGCATCTTTGGGTAGGGGACTCCTTGCATCCACGTATGTCCCAGCTGGCCCGATTGGGGCTATGGTGTCCCATAACTCCGGGGATGTGCCTGCGCCAGGCGATCGACCATGAGTTGATGGAAATGGTAGCATGTCATTTCCGTCTTAGTGGCTTAAACTCATCCTTGGCCTAGATAGTCGTGGCCCTATCCCTAAAATGCATACGAAATAGAAGTCTTACGCTTCTTCTGAAATTCAGAAGATTGATTCTCCTTCTTCTTAGCAGTGCTGTGTATTTCTAACTAGTCGGAAACAATGGCCACGCCACCGATGGGTCTCCCTCCTCCCTTGAGGGCCAAAGGATCATATGCCTCAAACCTCTGGAAGTTGCGGCCCCAACAGTTCCCAATTGCACCAGCTTGTGCAATGGGTAGCATCATAAGGTGCTTGATCGCGTGTAGTATGGCCATTATGAGTGTTAGTCAGAAGTTGATGGTCGTGGAGTTTATTGCTCCGCCTACCGGCGTCCTTTTCTCTGCTAGCCATCACATGCGTTAAATAACAGAGTTCTTAGAATTTCTATCTTGGTCTAACTAGTAGTTACATGCCAACCCACTAATAGACTTTAACATCATGAGCTACTTAGTTTATCCACCATAGTGGTGCCAATGCGAACACTAATACATGATTCTAGAACAATCATGTTCATTTTTTGAACCCTTAAGGTTATGTTTCTAACCTAATTTCAATATACAATCCATATATATTTTTCACACAAATCACCACATACACAACATGTTAAGCACAAAGTATATGACACACGACAATGTATGATCCCCAGACCCGAGGTATTTGTACACACTGATTATTTACCAAGCTGACAGCCGCTGTTGCAAGATTACTTGTGGATACTCACATTCGAGCTCCCTGGGTAATCGTTTACCTAGCTCACGATGCAAGCAGCGCCTAAATCAGGGGTCCCGTTTGTTAACCGATCAGCCAGTGATTCTATGGATTTGGGTGACTCGATACCCTATTTGTTGTCCCATTTTCAATATCATATTTTCAAGAAATCGAGGAGAGTCTCCTTTGTTTGGGGTGCTCTACCCAACATACAAATTGTATAACCATAACCCAACCAGGGTCTCAACAAAAATAGTAATGATCACCCGGTCCCAGTTTGCCCATCTTCAGTATACAACTGCACTCCACGATACTCGTGGACAGGTTGACACTACCTCGTACATCCCTTTACGGGATCATTCATTCACATTCGTCAAAAATATGAAAGTAAATCATAATTATAGCCAGTGAAGTCAGATCCACGACCACCATTACATAATTACATGCAGACTATTTTAGACCGTAGTCCGATATAACTTAGTTTACAATTCTTTTATACAAAATATTTTTACAAAAATGTTACTCAAAGGTAATATCAAGGCCACACATCGGCCTTCTTCATAATCACGGCCTCGTCGAGACAGTCTCCCTGCCACCTTATTGCACAGAAAGGGTCCCACAACAAGGTGAGCAATGCCCAATAGAAAATTTTTCTACAAGGGCTACTCCCCACCTAAAATGCACATGCAGTGGCGTACATAAAACATCAAATCATATTCCATATAAATAATGCAATCCTATATGGAATTTTTTGTGTCATGCATGAGATGAGACTCCTCATACCCACAACCCAAGTCCGTGAGCTCCCTCACTGCGCTAAGTGTGAAAAACCAGTCATTGGTGTTTACTTTAATGACTTAAACCGATGGACAACTCTCTAATTTTAATTTATCAAATTTAGGTGTATTTCCGTTTGTGAATTTCCGAGGTCTCCTTGCATAAATTTGCTAGCCTTCGACACTTTATGAAGAACACATCATTTGGGCGCATATGTCTAGCGAGAATAAAATTTGGGTCTTTCACCTTAGAGGGGGATCTGCCTCATCTTGCTTCACTACGTTGTCCATTTTAGAGCTTACCACACATTCACGGGAATGGTGAATAACAACTCATGCACACACGACTCGGCCTTGATATAGCCGTGCATATGAAATGCAATCCATGCCATTTCATGCGATGTCATCACTACATTCACAATAAGAGCTACATACAACATTTATAATTCGAGATAATTATGTATTTCTATGAAATTTCCATTTATCAAAATTTCTATGATATCACGTCAGCCAGTATATATATAAACATAGTTTTACTACGACATCATGTTATTTATTTTCCAACAAATAACACACTAAAATGGCCCAAATTTCGGACCTATATAAAACAGGCACCTCTTGGTCCCTTCACGGTTTGTCATCGAGTTACTGTGATATTAAAACACACCACAAAACCCTAAGGCATCGGTCAGGATCAAAACCAAAACTCGACCTGATTTGGGTTGCTAGAAAATAGTCGAAAATTAGGCTCAAACTATCAAACTTAGTCCCAAAGAATTCCTAAAAATGCCTACACTCGGTCCAAATTTGGGATGAAATTTCTAACCTCTCTAATACAAGTAAGCATTTAAATGTTAAAACCTTAAATGGGACCTACGGTTTGTGAAACTCAGATTTTGGTACCCACTGGCGTAGCTTGCGATCGTGGATCAACTTTACCTTTATCGATGAAACACGATTCGATTTCCATAGATAGAGAGAAGCGAAATTTTCTCTCTCTCTCTCTCTCTCTCTCTCTCTCTCTCTCTCTCTCTCTCTCTCTCTCTCTCTTCGCTCTCACTCGCTCTATGTGATTTTCATTGTTCCTTTGTTTTCCTTTTTGACTTTTTATCCTTTTTCTTTCTTTCAATTGAATACATAACTGCATTGCATGTGTCCATACTCTCATTCGGGTCCATTTACGCCCGCATTTACTTATTTTAAGTTCAATTTATTTTAATGAACTTGGCTCATACCATTTCACGACTTCTGAGATTTTGTAAAAATCTAGTCCACAGAGTCGGCGACTTATCACCAGCCGTAAAAATATTCCATTTATCTCGAGTGACGAAACTTACGGGTCACTAGATTTTGCAAGACAAATTTAATGATGCAGTCCGTTTCGTCATCCGAGATCTAGGGAATTTTCTAGGCTTCCCTGAGCCATTATGGAAATTTATTATTTTTATTATCATTTTTCCATTTTTGAACATTTCTAATTTTCCTGGGTTTTACAATTGCAATGATCACTCTTCAGAAGTTGGAAGCCAGCTGAGGAACTAATAAGTAATCTCGGCTCTTCCACGGTTGTGAGTTCCGCCTCCATCAAATTCGTGTACTTGAGGCTCGTATCACCGAACTGGAGAACTTACTCCAAATCCTTAAATACGTATTTCTTCATCTTCTTCATATACATTCTCTTCAAAAATCATCTCATCCCCACAAGTGTCTTAGAGGTGCTCTTCTTCAATCCTTTCCAAAGTATGCTGCATTTTCATCTTCAATATAGCCGATTCTGACTCTTTGCCTTTTCCTTTTGATGTCAGTCATCATTGATCGTCGATAGTTGGACCGCTGTCGGCCTGAGGTACGGGTGTTAGTCACCTTTAGGAGTTTGGTCGCCTCCTTTTGGATTTCCACAAAGCCCTTTGTGTTCGTGTATGCTTTCGATTTTTCCTTCTACTAGTGGACTTGATCAGATGGTCCCCGATCATAATGTCGGCTTACGGATCCTGTAGCCTCCATGAAGGGCTTCTTATCTGCCTGCACCAACTCCACTTCATTACCCCTCCAAAATAGTAGGCGGGTGAAGAGAGGGCGACACACACGGTTGGCATAGATCGATCCTTCCACACCAGCAAAATGTTGTAATATCGCATTAGATTCTATCCTGAGGCGGCTAATGAAGTTTTGCTGCCAATGGTGATATCGTAGTATCCCCAAGGTCTTGGATACTTCTCCGGTAAAGGCGGACCTGACCACCTCTTATTTTATCAAATCCTGTCTCCTTCCTAGAGCTCAGCGCCCTGATGCATTACATTTATTGGTGATCTGTTATCTATTAACACCTTGGATACTGGTCTGCCATTAAGATGGGCTCTTACATACAAAGGCTTTATGTGCCTTGTCATTTCCACGAAGGTTTCTTAGGTATCACTTTCTAGGGTTTGCATTATTCAGAGGATTCTATGGTGACCCCACTATGGTCCTCATCTTCCTCTATTGCAAGGTGCTTCCCTTCTACCTCCACTAGGTCTTCCTCTGCCTTTTTTAACTTGAAGATAGTTGGAAATGTTAAAGAAACAGTGGAAAAATTTAAAGAAATAGGGATTTCACCTATTAATAAGGCCTCTAAGTCCATTAATTCATCTACATTACCATTGACTCCATATCCTCAATAGCTTTCCTCCCAAACTTTGTTTTTTTAAAGCTAGGAACCATTCCTTCTTTCGTATTTTCTAGTTCCATGGCCTCCTTCAAGAGTGTTTTATCGGGTATATCAATGAGTTGCCTTTTATTAGCTGCTCTTTGCCTCTGCATCTTTCTATTTTGAGTCTTGGAAAGACTTTAGGGAAATTTTTTGTGTTGTACCACATGCCACCTTTGACTAGGAGAAACCTTAGGAGGAATGGTACACCTCACAGGCCTTTCTATCTCTACAACCCTCTCCTTTGAAAAAAAAATATGTTTGTTTCTCACCATATCTTTTAGAGAAGTGAATTTGTCCCTGGGAGACATCATTCTATTCATTGGAGAACCTGGTCCACCTCATAGAAAACAAGTTTGATTGGAGTAACATGTCCTTCCCTAGTCTTCTCCCTTGAAAAAGTGAAGTTTTCTACAATCTTCTCTCTTGGGGGAAAGAATCTACCATTTGGAGGAGTGATTCTATCCTATGGTAGAAACCTTCTTTTACTTAGAGGAACAATTCTATCCTCATATCCACCTCTTGGAAATCTACCCTCAGCTCTCTCCCTTGGAAAAACAGGTTTATTTGCCTTCTTTTTTGGAACAATAACTTTCCCTACAACTTTATCATTTGGAGAAGTGAACTTACTCTTTGGGGAAAAGGCTTTGTTTCTTGAGGAACATTCTCTGAACATGCCTGCATCATTCTCCCTTGGAGCAGTGAACCTATCTCGTGGAGGGGTGGACCTTCCTATAGTATTTTCTTTGGGAGGAACGAACCCATCTCATGGGGAGTTCATCTTGCCTTTTGGGGAAAGTCTTATTTCCTTGGAGAATAGGTTATGCTACTCTGTTTCCTGTTATATCCCCTTCACTGAATTTCTCCCTGATGAAGGATCTACACAAACTACATACCACTTCTTTTTCAACTTATCAACACGGACTAGACAATATTTAGGGACCTATACCTTTCTTGGAGAGAGTTTTCTCGCCTTCTTGGATTCTATCAATGCTCTTAGGTTGATGTTGGCAGTGTTGACTGAGGCCACTGATGGGAAAGGATCCTCATCGATTTCCATAACCCCTTTTTGGTCAGGGAACTTGAGTATCCCTTTGTTGATCCTGTCTTGTATGATATTTATGAAACCCTAACATGAATTAGTAATGTGGTTCCATGAATTGTGGTACTTACAGTAAGTCTTCCCCTTAGTTCATCCTTGCTAGGGATCCGGTGGTCTTTAAGGAAGGTAATGGATTTTTCTTTCACGAGGAAATTGATATTTCCTCTTTCTTTTCTACCTCAAAAATATACTGGACCTGTGTACCAACAATTTGTGCCTTCTTCCGCCGTCGAGTGGCACTACCTGCAAAGATGGCAGGTGAATGTCCATGTAGTATAGATTTGTCACTACTACCTCCTGGTTCACTTCTTGACAATAGGTTCCCATAGACTTCTTCCCTCGATAACTTTCCTCCTTGAGCTGCAAGTTCATAAAAATCTTTAAATTCCATACCTTGGAATTTTTTCCTCAACTCAATGTCCAAACCTCTTTGGACAATTTTCACGTACTCTATCTATAGAAGATGTATCTTACATCTGTTTCTTATCTTCTTGAATCGGGAGATGAACAAATCAGCGGTCTCCCTATTTCTTTGAGTCACTCTAGACAGTTCTACAATGCACACTTCGGGTTCAACCCTGAAGAACTGAGTGTGGAACTACATTTCCATCTCTTGCCAACTTCGAATGGAGTTCCTTGGCAATGTTGTATACCAAGTGAATGTTGCCCCTGTCAAAGAGTTAGGAAATGGTCTAAGCTTGAAATGATAGAAATTCTCGTAATTAGCCAACTCCGCACATTACACATTGAATATAGCAACATGCTCCGAGTGGATTGGCCATCTTCTCCAAAGAACAAGGAGGATCATGTACCCCCTTGGGTAGGGGTCCTCCATGTCTATCATTTCAGAATAAGGTTTATAGAACTACGAGCAATGGAGATTTTCCTAAGGCTGGCCATATAACTCCTGCACACCTCGCTTTACGATTTAGCTACAAATCTAGTGCGGTGCTAGTTACCTGAGGCTGCTAAGGAACTTGTTGAACTTGTTGTCCCCTATTTCCATTCACTCATGTAAGTGCATAATGCCTTATCAGGCCTCCATTGAAAGAAAAGCCCCTTCATATGCTTTGGGGTACGTGTAAGTGGATTAATTACAACAAAAATTCTGCGGCGTGTTGGAAATGTTGCGATATAAAGTCGACATTTCGGGTGTCAGGCCATCCCGACATGATATCTGCATACGATAGTCGGATGAAGGAAAATCAGGAAAAATCAGCCAAAATCGTCGATATAAAGGCCAAAATCGTTGATATATTAGTACATAAGTGATATATCGACGACAATATCGATGACAACCAGTGCGTGGAACAAACACGCTTGTTGTTGGGTGTTTTTTTCAATTTCTTAGATATATTGGTCGATAGGCGATATGACTAGAAGATCCAAGGCGTATTAAGACACGTGGAAGACTGAGATTTCGTTTGAGTTTTTCAAATTCTCAAATCACTACCTACGGATCTGATGGCCAGAGTTCAATCCATGTTGATCCAACGGCTAGTATTCAATCCCTTTGGTTCCAACGGTCATTTTTATTATATGACGGTGGATTGCAGATATTTGACTTGATTTGCTGACCATAATTGGTTTCTAATGGCTAGATCAGGATCTAACAATTATATTTGATCCAAAATCAAATATAATGGCAAGAATTCATTTTTAAAGGGTTTTTGACAAAAAAAACGGCTAGTTTGACTCCAAAAAATCTATAAACAACCCTAAAATCACTAGTTTTTCATATCAAACTCATTCATTCTCTCTCAAACAGTTCTTGATTTGTGCAAGTCTTAGAGAATAATATTTTGGTCAATTCTTGGTGTTGAAGTCTTCCATTAAATACATAATTTATGGAACTTAAGGTATGTTTCCTTGTTAATTATTTTTTTTTGTTGTGCAGTTTGAAAGTGGTGAAGTTTATATTTAGATTAAGATATAATTTAAGTTTATATTTAGATTAAGATTATGAATATGAAGTTTATATTTATATTAAGATATAATTTAAGTTTCTATTTAGATTAAGATTATGAATATGAAATATGAACATATATTATATATATATTTATTGTTAATTAATGTAAAAACACGTTTTCTTTAACTTATGATAATTAATGTAACTTTATATTTAGATTGAGATTATGAATATGAAATATAAAAATTTGTTAATTAATGTATGAAATGTATATTTAGATATTTAATATAACTTTAGACTTAGGTTATGATTATGAATATGAAATATAATAAATTGTTAATTAATGTAAAAACACATTTTCTTTAACTTATGATAATTAATGTAGCTTTATATTTAGATTAAGATTATGAATATGAAATATAAAAATTTGTTAATTAATATATGAAATATGAACATATATTACGTATATTTAGATATTTAATATAACTTTAGACTTAGATTATGATTATGAATATGAAATATAATAAATTGTTAATTAATGTAAAAACACATTTTCTTTAACTTATGACAATTAATGCAACTTTATATTTAGATTGAGATTATGAATATGGAATATAAAATTTTGTCAATTAATGTATGAAATATGAACATATATTATTTATATCTAGATATTTAATATAACTTAAGACTTAGATTATGATTAAGAATATGAAATATAATAAATTGTTAATTAATGCAAAAACACATTTTCTTTAACTTATGATAATTAATGAAATTCACCAGCTTCTCGCAGGTTCTCAAAATGTTGCCCCCCGATTCATTAGAAAATTGCTTTTCAGGTTTAGAAGCAACTACATCTTAGTTGTCCCTTTCTCTCTTTCTCTCTGTTTGCATGCCTCTCTACCTCTCACCTGCACACACTCTTTCTCTTTCTCTCTTCTCTCTTCTTCTTTCTTCCTCTTCTCTCTTCTCTACCTGTTTCTGATTCGTGGATCGATTAAGTGCTGCCATTTCTTCATAAAGCGATCATGCATGATCATTTAATGGCTCTTTATTTCTTACGCAAGAACACAAATTCATTAAAATTATTAAATAATACGCACATCCGCGTTACTGCACCCTTCCTTCCACTTGTTGATAGAAATTGTTAGATGGATTCACCTATTGTCGTCTTTGGAAAATTAAAGTCGGGTTTACATCTGTTTCATTAGGACTGAAACTCTTCCTTCATGTGCTGCTACAACATCAGATCCTGATTTCGGAGACTCTACAGTTGTCTTACTCCTCAATTTTGGTGGCCTTCTTCAACAAAAATGGGTCCCACTAGGAGATGTTTCACAAAAATGTGTCACACCATAGAATATGCACAACTATATATGAAAAAAAAGAAAAAAAAGATGTGTGGATTTTCACAAAGATAGGTCCCACCGGATGTGTGGATGTTCTAGTGGAATTCATCAAAACATACAGAAAGCACGAAAATTGGTGAATGCGTGGGCGTGCCAGGAAATTATAGAATTTTGAACTGAAACTGTGCCGAAATCTAACTTCTGTTCAAGCGAAAAATGGATCCTCTAGTTCCCTTGACAATTCCCTAGAATCTAAGCAGAAAAATACCTTGAAAATTAGATTGCATATACTGAATTGAAAGCTAAGAATGAAACTTAATGGACTAGCTGGAAAATAATAGATTTCATTATAGAATTGGGCTGAAAATCAAGTGTTGAAGCAAGAAAGCTTTGAAGTAGCAAATGCTTGTAAAGAAAAATATGTAAAACTAAGCTAAAAATTTGGAAAAGACGGCTGATGAACTTGTAGAAATACTGAAATGTTCTTGCTCGGTTTTGATTTTTGGTTGATGATCCTTTTAAATCGGTGTTGAGTCCTCATTTTATAGGCATTAATGAGCAACTCCACCAACCTACTTTCTCCAATAACTATCCATGTCTCCACTAAGGAGTCTTTCTCCCCAAGTAACTTTCCACCACTACCCACGTACTACATCGTATCTTGGTAAGAAAAAGTCTCCTCTATATTTTCCTTTTGAGATAAAGTCTTAATATTCTATGCTGGAAGCTTTGACAAATTTAAAAATTTTAGAAATGTGCATGGACCTTTTTTATGGGCTAATCCTCATAGGCTTAGGCTTTATCGGATTGGGTTGGACTTGCACAGTTTGGGCTTAGCATACCTATTCGGCCTATTTCATTACCATTTGGGCAAAAAATATATATATTTTTAATGTCAACAATAACTTATATATCCATGGAAGCCCATCACCTTTGAGTGCTCAAAAATCAAGTAAGTGCACGAGAGTCTTCTTGTTAACATTAATCATCTCAAGCAATGCTTGAACACTCATAGGGATGGCAGATAAATTCGGGGCGGGGCGAGCCGTCGATTCCACCTTGTTAATTTAAATTGTTTTCATTCCTGGATTCGCTTAAAATATTAAGCGAATTGAGAGGGGATCGAACTTTATGTCATGAATGGGAAATTCTCATACCCGTCACATCAGCTTTTATATTTTTGTTTTATTATTATTTTTATTTTTAATTTAATTTTATTGTATTTGTAAATAAATAATTATTATATTTTATAACTTTATTTTATTAAAAAGTATTATTATTATTATGTATTGGAAATAAAATAAAATAACCTTCATTTGCCCTCCTCTTTTTTTCTTTCATGTATTCTCTTGTACCCACACTAATTTTCCTCGAAACAGGGAGGTGATTTTTTGGCCATTCTTGACCTGAAATCACCCATCTGTATTTTTTTCTTTCTTACTAAAGTGGTTCTTTCCACGAAGATTTAGGTTTTATCTTGCTTTTTTGTATTGTCGTTTTATCGGCGTTTGGTTTGTTGTCGACTTGTTACGACATGATGTTATTCGTCATCTTGTTGCGGCGTTTTATCTGTGTGGAGGCGATTCAGGCAGGCAAAGTGGATATAATGTGTCCAAGATATCAAATTATAATTAGATCAATATCTTGAAGCTGGAATCCTGAAGTATTTTAGTCATATATTATCAAATTTGCTTAGGCTTTATCGCAGATTAATTATACTATTAAGCACAGATATTGTTTCATCATGCCTTATAATTTTTAGTGATTATTTTAATCAGTAATATTATTTTTCCTTTTCAAAAAAATATAAAATAAAAATAAAATGAAATTATTTTAAAATTTTTTTTAATATAATTGGATTTTGCGAGACTAAACAATACCTGAACCCGCCAAAACCTATTTATATTAATCTCATACCTATCCCATTAGGGCTAAGGTGAGATGAGAACCCAAAAAAAGCAGGAGCACAAAAAGCCCACTAGCTGCCATCCCTAAGCACGCAATCTCCAAAATATTTTTCTATCAAAAGTTACTATACTCATCGCAACTATCTTTATTGGCTTTCGCTTTTGAATATTTAGTTAACTTTCGCTTTCGAGTAATATAATATTTAGATAAAGTTTAAGAAGTCTCAAGTAATAATATTGAACGAAACATATTTCCAAAATAAAATAAAATAAAATAAACTTGTTAAGTTTTCTATCGGAATGAAGTCATAGACAACCTTGATTAGAATTACTTTTTTGTTTACTTCAGGCCTCTCCGGTTCTAGTTTTTAAAACTATTATTGAAAACAATTTTTAAAAACACACAAAACAATTTAATTTGATGTTTTCTGAAAAATGTTCTCGTTCTTTGAATTTTTTTTTGTTTGTGTGTTCTTTATGTTTTTTTTTTCAAAAAAAATCAAAATCAATTGTGTTCTTTTTGTTTTCTTGTTTTTTAGAATTAAAAATGGTTTTTGAGGAAAGTTTTTGAAAATAGAAAAACTTAGTGTATTTTACTAATACACTGACTTCATGTAATCTTAATGTATCTCCATTTCAGGAAGGTATCTCATGCACGAAGCGAGTCAAATCATCCACTCTTGATCTTGGTGGAAAGAACTTGAGGAATTTGAGGAAGGTAAAAGAAGCGGCGAGCAAGCCCATGGCGAGATGAGGAGTGTCAGAGATGATTGAACAAGAGGCAGTGCGAGAGACTTCAAAGGCATGATACTATGGAGGATTTGGAGACTTGTCATCAGAAGAATACTTTCGTGATTCGACGACTGCTTTATGGAAGCCCAGCCCGACTTATTTGAAACCGACTTTGATCCTGATAGTTCGTGACATCGATTCTGAGCCACCTGCGAGGACCTAATGAGCCTTGGGTAGATTCCTCGGGATCGCGATATTAGCCAAAATTGAATGGTGTAAGACCCCGAGAAGAGATCAAGGCACCCAGCTCTTCCCCTTTTTCCTTGAGAGACATTGCGACCACCGGTTTGATTCCCTCTAGTATGGCTCGGTGAATACTTAGGAGGAGGCGGTGGAAGCTTATCTTAGTGGGTTGTTCCCCCCCTTCTCTCACCTGCGAGGAGAAGGAAGGAGATCTTGTGTGTTCAATCGGGAAGATGGCTTGTATCACGGCTTAGGAAGGTTAGGTATTGAAGAGATGTCACATGCATGGCATAGATCTCGAAACTTATGAATGGGCGTCTTCTACCACTCCATGAATGATGCCTCAAGGGTATTATTGATGCTTCTTGTTGTGGGGCATTCAAAGAAAAAAGTACGAGAGGAGGCAAGGGACTTGATAGAGGACTGGCCGGTGCAAACTCAGAAGAATCCATTTGAATCTTGAGTGCTTGGTAAACGAGGGAGTGGGATCATTGAACTTAACAAAATGGCCCGACCATGGAAAGCCAAGTATATGTAATCATGCCGGATGGATAGATAAGAGAAGAGGTTGCGATGCTTGCTCATGAGATAGGGCTTGATAGGCAGAAGGGAATGAGAAGAAATCTTTGAGGACTAGGCTGAAGAGAGGATCCACTACCCGGGTTGAGGAGGCCCCGAAATACTTGAATGAGCAAGGGCTATCATTTGAAACTGGCCTCGGCTTACCTGCTATGTCAGAGCACTCAGAACCATGAGAACTTCTCATATGGGGAGGAGCAATCGGGGCCGGGCCTTAGGCGGGAATTACTAGCAAGGGTATCGGCCCGGCAAGGTTCGAGCGACGGAGAGCGGGGAAATGAATATAGATTCAGGGCTTGATCTTTTGAAAAGCAGAGATGTTGCGGAGTTCATGAGGATATGAAGGCGATAAACCTCCATGAATAGAAGTTTAATGAGTTGGAAAATTTCAAATCCAACATTCATATGTTTTGAGCAAACCACAGTGCTTCAGCAAGAACTTGAAACACAAGTAGGGTAGGCGTACGAATATGCGGAACGGAACAAGAGTGCATTCCACCCCAGTGACACTCGGAAAAACCGAAAGAGCTGCTGTAGCAATTCAGTTGAGAAGTGGGAAGAAGTGGCGCTGTGAAAAGAAAGAAGGAAAAGGCGAAGAAGAAGAAATGGAAGAGAAGAAGAGGAAGAATATGTCGAAAGGCAGCGGATGTAGAAAGAAAAAGCTAACTGAGCAGCCTGAGAATAGTTGTGAGCTAAAACAAAAGGAGAAAGTACAAGCTTACACACCAGCAGTGCTATTTCCTCGAACGGAAGACGAGGAGGGAAGGCGATTTTCCTAAATTCTTGGAAATATTCGAAAATGAAATCAATATTCCCTTTGTAAAGCTGATCAATCAAATGCCGAATTATGCAAAATTTACGAAGGAATCACTGAGTAAGAAAAAGAAGATTCTTGAGGAAGGAATAGTAGACAGTGCCGCGTGCGATTATCGAAGAGTCTCGGCAAAATGAAGGACCCGAGGCGGCTTGCCATTCCACGCTCCGTAGGAAATGAATTCAAGAAGGCCTTATGTGACTGCGGTGCAGTATCAACGATGCCTTTATCGGTGGTGTAGAGATTGGTATGGAAACTCTCCCATGACAATTACATTACAGATGGCTGATAGATCCATGGCACGGCCAGAAAGTGTTCTTGAAGATGTGCTTGTCAAGGTGGGGAAATTTATCTTTCCTATGGACTTTGTGATCATGAAAATGGAAGAGGATACCCAAGTTCCTATATTTCTAGGAAGACCCTTCTTAGCAATTGGAGCTGCCTTGATAGATGTGCAAAAGGGTGAGCTGACCTTAATGGTAGGAGATGAAGCAGTGCACTTTAACCTTAACAAAATCTTGGAACAACCTAATGTTGATGCAGAGATTTGTATGGCTGTAGAAAACAGTAGTCCTATCAGTGTTGAATTGAATTCTAATTGTAATCTTCACCATTCTATAAATGAAATTGAGATGAATTTCCAGTATCTTGAGAGTATTGATTATGAATTATTGCTTTCAGTTAAGCGAAAACAAAGAGATAGGTCTTGAGCTTGAATCAAAAAACAATCGAAACGTGTATCTTTGATAGGAACAAAAAGTTGTTGAACAAGAGACTAGTGCAGAAGGGTTAATATTAAAAGAATTGCCCAGTCACTTGAAATATGCTTTCTTAGAACCAGAAAAAGGAAAACCATTAATCATATCAGCTGCATTAACTGAAATTGAAGAACAAAAGCTCTGCGGAGTGCGAGAAAGTCTGAGGAAGCTATTGCTTGATCGATTGATGATCTAAAGTGTCGGTCCCTCCATTTGCATGCGTAAGATATTGTTGAATGATGATGTAAGGGCTTATTGAACTGGAGAAATTTGAATCTATGATGAAAGGGTTGTCGAGAAAGGAGAGTCTTGGGAAATGGTTGAATGCGGGTTTATATGTCTGATATCATACGGCTCTTGGGTGAGCCCAGTCGTATAGTTCCCAAAGGTGGATTCAGTGATCGGAAATGAGAGAAAATGAATTAATTCCTCTGAGAACTATGACGGGGATGGAGGTGTGCATAGACTGAAGCGGAATTACGCAGCGAAGGATCATTCACGCCTTTCGTGATCGAGATGTTTGGATATGTTAGCGGGACACCCTCTTTGTTTTCTTGATGGATACTCTAGTATAATCAAATTGCCACAGGGAGAAAACCACTTTTACATGCCCATTTTGGTACTTTTTGCTTTTAGAAGAATGCCATTTGGTTTGTGTAATGCTCCTGCTACATTCCAAAGATGCATGATGTCCATATTCTCAGATTTGGCAGAAGAAGTTATGGAGATCTTCATGGATGATTTCACAGTGTATGGATCCAATTTTGAAAATTTCTTGCATAATTTGGGGATGATACTTACGAGGTTCAGACGAGAATCTAGCCACGAATTGGGGAAAAAATGCTATTTTATGGTAACGAAGGCACATTGTCCTTGGGCACATGATTTATGTGAAATTGAGTAAATAACAAAGGTTTCAATTATAAAATCTTATACCGCAACCCAGCGGTCGAGGAATAAGAAGTTTCTTGGGACATGCTGGTTTTTACAGAAGATTTATCAAAGACTTCTCTAAAATTGCAAGGCCATTATGTAGATTGCTGGAAAAAGATGCCAAGTTTAAGTTTGATGAGTCCTGCGAGAGGTCTTTTGAAGAGATCGGATCAAAATTAGTAGGAGCTCCCATCATGGCAAAACCAGACTGGGACAAGGAGTTTGAAATCATGTGTGATGCCAGTGACTATGCAATGGGAGCTGTATTGGGACAGAGAACTAACAAGATGTTTAAGGCCATATATTATGCCAGCAAAACCTTTAATGAAGCTGAAAGAATTGCCAACTCTTGAAAGGAATGTTGGCCATAGTATTTGCATGTAAAAAATTTAGGCCATACATATTAGGTCCCATGTCATTATCCATACGATCATCTTTTGCCAATTAAGTATCGATGGCGAAAAGCAAAGCCGAATCAAAGTCAAAAGATAAGAAAGTTGTGACAATGTGATAGGCGATCATGTCGAGTTGAAAAGCCTCTTGTCTGAAGAAGAAAAATGCGGGAACATTTTCCATATAGGCGGTTATTTCAATTGTCCTCAATCACCTTGGTATCGCGTGTGTGAACTGTAGCATGTGAGGTTGTACCCGCGGAACTCAGCTACCATGAGAAAAATTGGGGTTGGCTGACCGATTTTACATGCGGGATGACCCATTATTGTTTAAAAGATGAGCTGATGTGATAATCGGGAGGTGTGTACGGAAAGTGAACAAGGCGAGATCTTACATGAATGGCCATCACCATATGGAGGACACTTTGCGGAGACAAAGCATTACAAAATTCTCAATTAGATTTTTATTGGCCTACTATTTTTAAAGATTGTTTTGAATGGGTGAAGTTTTGTGATCGATGCGAAGAATAGGAAATGTTAAAGGCATGAAATGCCCTTCTGAGTAATCACGGTGGTGCGGCTATTTAGTGTTTAGAATAGACTTTATGGGTCCCTTTCCACCTTCAATTGGAAATTTATACATACTCCTAGCTGTGGATTATGTATCCAAATGGGTTAAGGCAACAACTTGTTCCAAGAATAATGCTAATACAGTCGTGGGGTTTTTACGAAAGAACATTTTGAGCAGATTTGGGACGCCTGGGAACTATCATCAATGATGGAGGAAACCACTTTGCAAATAGGTGTTTGATAGACTCCTTGAACATATATGGAATCCAGCACATTATGATAACAACTATCATCCTCAAACAAATAGGCAGTTGAGATTTCTAATAGGGAGATAAAGAAAATTCTCGAAAAAGCGTAAGCTCAGTAGAAGGGTGGTCTTTGAAACTTGATGATACCTTTGTGGGCATACGGAATTTGCTTATAAAACTCTCATTGGAATGTCCCCATACAGGATTGTCTATGGTAAACCTTGTCACCTTCCTCTAGAATTGGAATACAGAGCTATGTGGGCTATTAAGAAGCTGAATTTTGACTTCAAGACTCTTTTAAGAAAAAGGCTACTCAGTGAATAGGAGTGGAAGAGGCAGGAATGAAGCCTATGATAATGCCAAAATTCTGATGATAAAACAAAGAAATGACATGATCAAAGGATTTTGAGGAGAGAATTTAAGGCAAGAGATCAAGTCTTGTTATTCAATTCCAGACTAAAACTCTTTCCAAGGAAGCTGAAATCAAAATGGAGTGGACCATACATAGTAGTATCAAGTACAACCTTTGGAGCAGTGACACTGAGAACCAACAATGGAGAGGAATTCAAGGTCAATGGTCAGAGATTGAAGCACTACCTTAGAGAAATTCAGATTATAAAATGATTCCTAGTTTTGAGTGAGAAAATTTTGAGGAAACAAGGATTTAATAGCAGCAAGTCCAGCTAAGGACTCAAAACGGAGCAGCTTTGTGGGAGGCAACCCACACTACAGTTTGTTTTAAGTTTTGGAGTTTTTGTCTTTAGAAATTTTTAATTTTTTTGTAAGCTTGGTGTGATTTTATTGTCTTTGCTTTAATGTATGTATGTTCTTTGCGGGGCCGGTAAAATGCTTATCTGATAAATAATCTCTATATCGAACTTCGGTTTACTGCGAGACAAAGAGGCGATATACTCTTCTCACGATTGTAATTGTTGAGATAAAGCATGATTGAATTTTGGGGGAAATTTTAATTTCTGATTAAATGTTAAATCCATTGCATTATTGAGTTGATTTGGTGAATGTCTAAATGCCGAGGATGAATTGTACTTGTTTTGATTGGATTTATTGAATTGAGCTTGCTTGAAAGGGAATTATTAGAATTGAGATTAAAAAAATTTTAGGTCGCAACATTAATTCCTCTGTTGAGACCACATCTCAGGTCGCGACAAGGTTGATTAGGTCGCGACCCTGAGCGTAACTCGATGAATTTAGGTCTTAAATTTTTCACAATAGGGGTAGCGACAGTTCTGAGGGAGTTAATGAAGCAGCGTTAGTGTGGTGACTCAAAATTTAATGTTGCAACTCCCCATTCAGCAATCATAACCTCGAGCCCATCAAAACAAGTGTGAAGCCAAAAAGCCATCTCATACAAAAACTTCAATTCATCTTCAATTTTTTTCTTTTCTCCAACTCTTCTACTTCCACTTCCTAATTCTTCGAATCTCCAGACCCTAAGCCCAGAGTGCGAACCTGTTACCCTCCAAAATTTTCATTCATGGATGTAAATCAGCAAGATACTCTGGATCTTAACGGAATGATCAACGAGATTATGTGTGAGTATGTCCAGGCAGAGGAAGAGGTTTATTTGGAACCTCAACCTGAGAAAATAACCAATGCTCGAACCAGAAACTCAACCCGGAAGAGGAAGAGCAAGGCATAGAAGAAAGAGCTGAGAGAAAAGAGCGCAGACGAGGAAAGAAAGGAAAGCTTGGAGGAAGAAGAAGATTTCGTCTGCAAGCTTCCGAAGTTTATGGAGCAGACGGCTAAATTTGAAAAGGTCTTTATAGGAGAAGGGGTTTTGGAAATGGATTTCCCTTTGTTTGCGGGGTAATAGAAGAGAGAGGATAGGAGTTCTTCACGAGCCTGGCTTACCGGTTTTGCTTTGCTTTGGCAAAGAGAATTAACGCGATATGGTAGAGATGAGGGATGATGATACAATTTTTGTGAGAGGGGTCTGGGTACCATTCGGGCACAAAAGGATGAACGAGATCTTTAAGTTGAAGGACCACGAGCATGGAATTACAGAATTCAAAAAATGGTCGACAACGAGCTACGATAAAATCTTGAACCTGTTGACTGTTAGGCTAGGAAAATGGGAAGCGACAAAGAAAAACCCACCTTTATGCCATCAGCAGGGGGTCCTCCACGAGAAGAAGCTAAGGTATGGTTTTACTTCATGCACTCAGTCATCATCGACAAAACATACATTGCTCGATTGAAGGAAGCGAAATTTTATGATTCTATATGCCATATTAAAGGGTTATAAGATGAATGTTGGGGCACAATTGAAGGCTCAATCGAGGATACCACCTGAGCAATAGGAGAGGGTGATCCTCGCGGCCACCATCACGGACTATGTATCTGGGGGTGAGAGAGCTTGGGAGGAAGAGGAGTAATGTCCTCGGGTTTCACCTCCGACCCTTACGAGGTTATCGGGGCCCGAGGAACAAAGCGAAGGGTTGGTAGGGGCGAGACGAGCTGGCAGGGAGATGAAGTAAGAGGGGCGGGGCTGAATTCGAAGACATTCCTCCAGTGATGAAGAGATACCATCGAAATGATCCCATTGAGCCACTCCTATCCAGAGTAAGCATAAAGTTCAAGAAGGAATGAAGTGAGTGCAAAGATAATGGAAATGCTCAAATCCATGAAGAAAGACATGGAAGAGAGGGAGCAAAAATGGGGAAAATGGCAGCAAATTAGGGAGTAATTCCAAGAAGCTGAATTCAGAAGGAAAGAATAGATGTGGGAACAAAATGTGAAGCAAAGAGAGGAAGAATGGAAGGAAGAGTTAAAAAGAAGAGAAGAAAAAGTAAATGAGAGAATGAAGCGATTTGGAAGCCTTTTATAATAACTTGATTCAAAAGAGATGCAGGCGCTTACCATATTAAGAAAGAGAGAAGCGAGAGATGGGGAAGGGAATATGTTGAGAAAATAGAGGCCTTCAAATATCTGTACAAAGAGCAGTTCAAAGAGTTTGGGAGGTTGATGAAGGAGAGAGATAAACAACGAGAAGACAATGATGCCTCTGAAGAAGGTCAGGTTAGAGCTGGAGCTTGATCGACGGAACTTGTCAAAACTATTGGAGTGTATCTCGGAAATTGGAAAGGGCTGATTAATCGGATGGGGTTAAAGCAAGACACTACGATAAGCTGCGATAGAAGTGACAAGCGATATATATTTAACAAGAAAGGACATACCACCTGCTGAGGAGAAAAAAAGATCAGAGATGACCTTCTGAAATTTGATCTAGTACAGCCGGCCATGATGTAGATCCTCCCAACGGCATACCTCCCAAGGCCTATAAAAGAAGAAAATAAGCATTCTTTTGTAATCTCCTTAATTGTCATCTTGCCTTAACATTAAAAAAATACTCTTTTGATTCATTGAAAGTGTTTTGTGTGTTGCATGAATGATAGTAGTTAATTGCTTATAATTGATTTTTTCTGTTTTGAATAATGCTACAATGTGGATACTGTTGTTAAATGAATTGTTGATTGGGACCTGAAGGTGGGAATGTAAATTGTTCATGAACGGATTAAGTGAATTGTGTTGTTTGTGTCATTCATTATTTGGCTGTAAGAAATGATCTATATCTTTGAGCTTTATTTGTCTGATGACCACAATTACCGCGATGAGATACAGAAACGACCTTTACATGAAAGGTTAGGCGAGGCTATGGAACACGAATAAGAGGTTGCGAGTTTTAGTTTGAACCGGGTTTAAATTAGAATCGGGAAAAATGCACGATTTAAAGCGAAATAAAATGATTGAATTTTGAGTGTAAACAACTAAGTCCACCTGAATCTTGGAAGCATACGCAGTGCGGAAAATCCTTAATACTTTAAGAGTCTAGGATTAGGACATCTTCCGAATAATCCAAATTCAAAGCATATGGTCCTAGAACTGCTAGGATTATCGGGTCGAGGTGAAATCCTAGGCGTAAACAACTAACAAGAAATGATAAAGGCCATCTTTTGAAAGTTTGAACCTCTTCTGCTTACCATTATTATATGCAAAAGCATACACTCTAGTTCCATGATTGAGCCTAAGCCTAATTTCTTCAAATAGCAAGAATTTAAGACCCGACCCCTTCTAATTAATACCACGTAAAGAACTCCAAAAAAAAAAACCCAAGTTTAAAAGAAAGTTTACTATGCAGAAAGGAACAAGTTTGGGGGAAAATATTTCTTTTAGATTACAAGGATGAAGGAGGAAAAATAAATTGAAGAACTGTAAATAAAGGAAAAGAAATTGAAAAAGGAATAAGTTTTGTCTTGTGGCTTATCTCTCTTGAACAATTAAGTTCGTAGGGGTGTTTCAACACATAGTACCCTAATGTCAACTGGTATGGGAGTTGCTAGCCCAAAGTTCTCTAAGAGTGATAGAAAGCCTAAGAAGACAAAACATTGCACTATTCCAATTCTTTGAACTGAGTTTCAAAGTGAAAAGGAACCGAGCTGATAAGTCAAGGGAGAGTTTACAAGAAGAAGAAATAAAGGATGAAAGATGAAGGCCATTATACGTAAAGAAAGAATGGAATTGCACTTGCATCCTAAAATTTTCCATTTATCCACCCACTACTCCAAGCCTAACATTACAAGCCCGAAAGATTTTTGATCTTAAAGGTTAAGTTTGCCTACATTAGTGGAGATCAATATGAAAACAAGCCTATGGGACTTAAATTAGTTTCTAAGGAGAATTTAAGATTAACTTAATTTCACAAAAAGATGAATAGAAGGAAGACTCTACACACACTCACGTAACAAGATTTATTTTGATCGGGTCTGGTTTACATGCAAATTTCATCAGCTTATTTGTGATGAAGGTTGGAAACATTTCCTTTTTCTCAATTGATGATTGAATTTGAGATAATACTACAACCTTCTTGTTCAAGTCAAATGGTAAAATAAGAAAGACCGTGGTTTAAATCAGAAAAATGTCCTTAAAAATAAAGCTCAATTGTTTGAGGACAAACAATTTTTTCTTTTCTTTGCTTGGGGACAAGCAAAATTTTAAGTTTGGGGGAATTTGATGAGTCAAAAACTCATTGGATTTTTTATCCATATTTCTAAATTATATTACAATATGAATGCTGATTAATATGTAGAAATATGGATATTTTACTCAAATATAATTTTGCAGAGAATTATAGCAGAATCAAAAGCCCCAACAAGAACCCAAAGAAACCATTTATCAATTGTGGGTGAAGTCGTTAATCGAGAATTGAAGTTCGCAACAAGGAACTCTGGCCTAGCGACCCTGTGTCACGACACCACCAAGACTAGTCTTTGAGGGAGAAATGGAATATCAGATCAAGCCAAGTCACGACAGAAAGTAAGTGTTATGCATCGTGAATAATAAAGCACCCAAAGAATAAACGCTATTTAATTCAAGGAAGAGTTGCTGAGATAGAAGGAACATTCAAGGAAGAATCTAAGGTCACGACACCAATCTGAGGTCGCGACGCCAAATTAAGACAACACAAGTCGCAACATAAACTTGAGGTCGCGACGTTGATCTGTTGATGAAGCCATAGATGAGGTCTCTACAGGTAACTGTGGTTGCAACTAGTTCTTAATTGGAAAACGCAACTCAAGGTCGTGACCAATCATTCAGGTCGCAACTACATTTGAGAAATTGGGACAAAAAAAAACCTACCAAAAAAAAATAGCAACCATAAGGTTGCGACACCATTTTGTGGTCGCGACCTGAAATAGAGGCTGAAGCAAGGAAAATGATTACAACTAAAAAAATAGGGGTTGCGACCAGAAGGAAGGCAGGGAATATCAATTGAAGTCACGACCCAGTTTTCCGATCGCGACTAAAAATTAGGTACTGATGAGGATAGAAGGTCACCACATAAATAATCGGTGTCGTGACTAAGTATATGTAACTGAGACAAAGACAAAGGGTCAGCAAGGTAACAAAGAGGTCGCGACGTGCTTCTAAGGTTGCGACCAGGAACATCGACAGAACTAGGAAGGACTTGTTATGACAAAACGTTGAGGTTGAGACTAAATGTAAAGAATTCAAGGTCGTGACGTGCTTTTGAGGTCGCGATCAGAAAAGCTGTGATAAGAGAAATTACTTAGTCACAACAACCCGTTATCGACGCCGCGACGCAGAGCAAATATGTACGGTGGCGGTCGTGGCTCAAACAAAGAAGTCGCAAATAAAAAGAAGTCATGACTTCTAGAACTAAAGACATGGCGAGAAATGTGGTTGTGACCCTAAATTGAGGTCGCAACACGTAATGCAAAGAAAGGCAAAGAGCTAGGTCATGACCCATTTTGAGGTCGCGACCACTAATCAAGGCAACTGCAAGGAATCTAGTCACAACTGAAGATGTTAAGTCGCAACTAAACAAGTGCAAATGAGAGAATTCAGGTCGCGACTCCATCTTGAGGTCGTGACTTGAAAATAGCAAACTGAGCCTTTCTTTTAGGAAATCCACTTGGAGCTTTGAATTAGGCCCAATTTTGGACAATTATAAATAACCCTTATAAGTTTTAGTAAAGCAGCTCCCGTCTTCAATACCCAGAACTGGGAAGAGGAGAAGGACTCACTGTATATTTTTAGAATAAATTTTTTTTTTTTTTTTTTGGATCTGAACCAGTGACCTGTGTAGAAACGATAAAGCTGGATTTAATTTATGATTTTCTCTTACAATTACAGCCTAAAATTAATGAAGTCTTGACAAATTTCTGGATTCGTTCTTTTCAGTTTATTACAATTACAGTGGGTATACTTGATCAATGATCCATTGTCAATTGTAATGCAGTATTGAGAACGTCGTTTCACTAGATTGGATTTACCTTTAGTTACAGTCTTTTCTGCATCATTTAGAGAGAAATACTTGGATTGGAATTTATTTGATTGATGTTGTTATTAAATCGACCAGCCTCTAACAATGTAGCATATAATACCATTTCAAGGATTGTTTCGCTTCCGATTTCCGGGAGGCCTCTTAGTGACATGTAGATGGAGATTCCTGAGAGTTGGGAACATTCCACTTGTGGGTATGATAAACTACCATTGATGAACTACTAAGCTCTGAAAGTTCACCTCAATAAATTCCCTTTTCACTCATAATTGATGTTGGAGAGGAATATTTATCAATTTAAATAATCAGAGATCTCACCTTAATCTAAGAGGAAATTCCTAACCCTGTGTTAGTAGAAATCTAATCAAGGGAAGGGAAGAACCATTAGATTTCCAGCGATTCCAGCCATCAATTGGGTCAGAATTTTTGCGTTAACCCTGAGAAGGGAAGCAAGAGATTTGCAGTCTCAAGAAATGTGTGTGAAGTATTGAGAAAGAAAAATAACGTATCTTGCAAGAAGGTCAAAAACACATGTAGTCGGGTTAGATCTGTTTTTGAGAAAGCAAGGGCTTCTAACCAGTGAATATGGAGAAATCCAATTGCATTGTAAGGCATCTTGGACAAATCCACATCCAGCAACAGAATAGAGTAATGCATATTAATGCAGAATTGGTCATTTACGCACTTCCTTGATAGTGTTCATTTCTCATGGAAAACTGATTAAGTCCAAGATTCGCTTCCTTATTTTTTTGTAACATTTAATTTCCTTTATATTCCCGTATCGCTTTAGGACAATTATCTTCTAGATTAAACCATCACTATTCACTTGAAGTTCAAATAGTGTGGACCTTAAGTAGTCGAGTAGTTGATTCCAATTTCGTCAATCCTTGTGGAATGATATCCGACTTACATCCATTTTACTATTTGTAGATCTCGGTAGCACTCAAAGGTCTTAGATTAAAACCATTTTCAAATTAAGCAATATAAAGTAATTTTATCAGTTATATCCAAGTAATTCCAAGTAGACAAAGATGCAAGAGAATTGTAAGGCTCTTGTAACTATGTTAATTTGAAGGTTTTAGTCTATATAATCACAGGCAAACAGCCTTATATGTGTGTTATAATTGTGTGTTATTGCTTGATATTTGAATAACATGCAAATTGTGGTTTTGGGTGTTGCGAGGCCGGAAATGGCCATTGCTTTCGGTTCCAAAGAAGTAGAACCGATGCTTGATGAGAGGGCTGTGCATGGACAACCTGTAACGCCCCGTCCCGAGAGGGTGTACGGTACGTGTAACCGTAGGGGCGCATATGTGCACCAAAAGACTTTCCTAATTATTTAAGTACCATTGTAGTATTTTTGGGAGTTGTTTCTAAGGATGAAATTGTGAGATGATAAATTGATGTAACCCGAAATTTTGTACTAGAACAAGGGTAAATTTGTAATTTGTCAAATGGGACATAAAGGACATAAGATGAGAAGATGATGGGCTAAAGTAGAAATAACATAAGTTGATTTACAAATATTTGAGAGATGAAGGACCTAATTACAATTAAAGGAAAATTTAAGTATATAAAAAGAGGAGACCAAATTGGTCTCTCATATTTTGGGCATTTGGGGGAAGAGCCAACCGTAGAGAGAGGGAGAAGAAGAGAAGAAGAGAAGAAGAGAGGAAGAAGAGGAAGAAGAAGAGGGAGAAGAGCAAATAAAGGTATGGATCTTTAGATTTTTGGCTGGGTTTCTTGGGTTTTATATGATTACTACTGTCAGGAGTGGATTTTTTAGCTTGTTCCAAACCTAAGGTTTTGTTAGGAGATTATCCTAACCCTAGAATTGTTGAAGTTGTGTGGGTAAAACCCTAGTTGGTATAAGATAAACATGAAATCTTTCCTAATTCTATGGTTTTATATGAATCAGCGGACCTTGCATGATTCGGATTTTTTTTTACCTAGGGTTTGGTTGTAAGAGCTCCAAACCACCAATAAGCAAGTGTATGTGGTGTGGCTTTGCAAATTTCTGTTGGTTTTTGAGGTTGTTTTGTATTGTCTTGATTGGTTGGAATGGTTGTAAAAAAAGGAGAATATTGGGTTTTCAAAGGAAAATGTCACAAAATTTCAGAAACCTATGTTCTTGTTTTGGCTATAGATTAAGTTATAAGCATCCAATTGAAGTGATTCCAATTTTTAAATAACCATAAGAGATAGGGATACAAATTTATAGAAGGGACCAAGAGCAAATTGTAGCTCTAAGGCTCCCAAATACAGACTTAAAGGTGAGCTCATGTAGATTACTGGTTATGCTCTGTTTTGGGTATTGTTATAGTGTTTTGGCCATAAGTTGAGTTTCACTCATCCAAATTGAGTGATTCAAAATTCTGAGTAAAATATACTTCTAGTGGAATAATTTACTTGAAGGAAGTGTATGCAAATTGTAACCCCAAAGTTCCCATAAATATGTCAAAGGAGCTATGCGTATTCGTTTCCGCCAATTTGAGTAATCTAGATGTAAAATACAATAACCTGAGTTTTGGTGATCCAAATTGGGTGATTCCAATTGGAGAAGAAATATTAGAACCATAGCTTCAAATTAGAGAATAAACCATTTCCAATTTTTGGATTTAAGACCCCAGAAATGAAGAATAACAGTAGGTGATCCAGTGAGCTAACCAATTTGGCATAAAAAATGTTGTAACTTGTGTTATGTGGTTGAGGGCCTTAGAGAAGGAATTTTAAATTGAAAATTTAAAGAGATGTCATTGGATATATAAAGGAATGATCTTGAGAGTTTCATAATTTTTGAAGAACGTTTGAATAATTTTTGGGTAATAAAGTCCAGAGAATACTGTTGGAGAAAAAAAAATTGCCAAAATGAGTGGTTTTTTTTAGGGGCTTTTTGTGCTCAAGGATAATTTGTTCATTTGGCTTTATATGAATATTGTGTGACCATAATGTGACTTGCCTATGAAGTACGTTAAGCCCACGTGATTACTGTTTATTAACGTTTCGCCATATTCTCTTGAGTATGTAGGGTAAAAGCAAAGGCGGAGAAGTTGTGGAGTCGTGCTCAAGTTTTGTAACCAAAAAGTGAGTGTTCTAAACTCTATTTTTAAATACTAGTGTATTGTTTATAAATTGTTTTACACTGGTATGTTATGGTTTTAAAGTATTAAACCATATTTGAAAAGCAATCAAGAAATGGTTTGATTTTAAACCATATTTGAAAAGCAAGCAAGCAATGGTTTTAAAGTATCAAACCATATTTGAAAAGCAAGCAATAAATGGTTTGATTGTAAACCATAATTGAAAAGCAAGCAAGAAATGGTTTGATTTGTAAAACCATAAGTGTGTTTTATAAAACAGGCCTTAAGAAATCCCTAGTTTTAAGCAAGCATACCAGTCAAAGGTATTCCGTACGTGCACGGTGAAGTTAGGACATCATTTCATGCATTTTAGATTTGCCTGGTTGGCAAACTTAGTTCATGCATCATGGCATATTAAAGGGGACTGTGGCACGTACTAGAGTATATCGGGTTAGCGCGCTAGCTATTATATGGTGACATAGACCAAGGTCTTTCCACCATATTTACCGGAAAAGATGATGTGGGCCAAGGCCCTTCCACCTAGGTGATTGACTCGTGTCCTTCCACCGGGCATCGGTTGAAGCCTGCCAGTTCTGTGTTTACTAGGTATAGTAAGTAAGGAAGGCCTCCAAAGTACGATCTTGATTTATAAGCATTTTTCATACGCTTTTAAAATCAACCACCTGTAAGCAAGCAAGCATTTTATGAAAAGTTTTAGAAACTTTTACAAAGCAAGCAAGCATATTATGAAAAGTTTTAGAAACTTTTAAAGCAAAGCAAGAGCATATCATGAAAAGTTTTAGAACTTTTATTGTAAAGAAAGCAAGGGTTCTGAAAAACACCCTTGTAAAAGATAGTTTGCAGCTTTTGAGATATTTTCGTAAAAGAAAGCATTTATAAAGATACAAATACCGAGCTCAAGTTTAGCTCATTATTTCTGCTTTTAAAACTATTTCCGTGCATGCACGCCGAAGTTAGACATATTAGACTTTTCTCCCGACTTATAGCTTAAGTGTTGTATTATCAAGTTTTTGTAAGGAATTACTTTGAAATTGTAATAAGGGAACATATGTATGTTCAAAATTTTGGTTTTGCTGAATGTGATGAGCCCGAGGCCTTTGAAGAAGTGTTGTTGGTTGCCATGTTTCTAAAGTGTAAATTGTATAAGGCTGTGTTTTGGGATATGTCCTGTATGCAGCTGTTATGCTGTCGAAATTTTATAAAATCACAAGTTTAGAAAAGAAAATTTTTTTTTAAACGGATACTCAGCAAGCAACACGTCTTCGCTTCACAGGATTCTCTAGTCGTTAGAAGTAACGGCTAGGGGTTTCAGTGGGATGGCCGGCACGCCTGCCGCTAGTAGGGGTGGGGGTGTGTCAAGTTGGTATCAGAGCCCGTTCTTAGGAAACCTGTGTCATTAAGCATCGTAGTTTTCGTAGACCCTATTTTACACTATTGGCAACCATGCTTTTTCAACTTCAAAGTACATACATATTAAGTGTTTCAAAGTATTAAACAGTTAATTTTTTTTGCAAATACAACACTATTTCAGGCAGAGGACGTCGAGGTCGTCTTAGGAGAGTCATTCTAGAGGCTTTCGAGCATCCTATAGTACTTGAGAGAGATGAGCACATAGTTGCTTCTACTACCGCCTCCATGAATCGCCTCCAAAGTTGTGTCGGCCGGACCATTCGGGGCCATCGGAGGGAGCCCAAAGCCTGTGGATTGTTTACTGTAGAGCAGGTGGCACAGATTGCTCAGATAGTGGCTATAGCGACTCGTCAACAATCATAGCTTCAGCCACCTTCGCCGCCACCTAGAGAGGTTCTTGAAGAGCCTGGGAGGTCTATAGAGAGAGTACAAAAGTTGGGCACCAAGCCATATGACGGTAGCGGTGATCCAGAGGCAGCCTAGTTATGGTTGGACAAAGTAAATAAGATTTACGGAGTTATGGGCTGCATAGATGATTAGAGGGTCCTGTTTTCAAGTTTTTTGATGGAGGACAAGCTAAGGATTGGTGGGATGCCGTGGATAGGAGGTATCTTAAGGGTATATCATGGGACCAGTTTCAACAAGAATTTACTGACAGATTCTTTCCTCAAAGTCACAAGGATTCGAAGATTGAGGAGTTCTTCAGATTAGAGCAGAAGAACATGTCAGTATCAGAGTATGAGAAGAGGTTCTCAGAGTTAGTCAGATTGGTTTTATATATTTAGGCTGATGAAGTCCTGAAGTGAAAGCAATTTCTGGTAGGATTATAGCACCGGATCAGAGTTCATTTGTCTGTGGTTCCTCAGAACAGATTTGGGGATTTAGTTGAGGCCGCTCTGAGGGTTGAGAAGAGTACTATAAATATGTATTAGAGTATACTAGAAAGTAAGAGGAGTGCACTAAGCACTTCTCAACAGAGCTTTAGTCCATCTAGCAAAAAGAGAAGCAAGGGTAAAGGTTACAGAGGCCGAGGTGCAGTCGGAGCCGCCTAGTCGTGGATCGTTGAGGCCCCATTTGTCAAGCGTACCTAGAGTATTCCTCCTATCTGTGATGTGTGTTGGAGGCGACACTTTGGGAAGTGTAAGAGATTCAGTACAGGGTGTTTCCATTGTGGCTAGGAAGGCCATTTCATTAGGGAGTGTCCTCAGTTGATTGGTGCAAATACATCAATAGCCGGCCTAGCTACCCCCGCACCAGAGATGAGTACTCAGAGGCCTCGTGGAGAGAGGTTTCCCAAGGTAGGGGTCAAGGTGTACTACAGTAGAGGCGGCCATGGTAGAGGCAGAGGTAGTGCCCTAAGGATGCATTGCAGACCGCACTGTGCCGAGTTTATACTCGTGACTCGCAGATGCATGCGCCTGCATGGTTAATGGGTATTGTTTCTATCCTGATCATGATGCATACATTAGTGGACCTGTGAGCCACATTCATTTGCATCCATGCCTTTCTTAGATCGCTTCTAGATAGAGACCCAGCCATTAGAGGGTCGTATGAGAGTTTCCCTTCCAGTAGGAGATCCGTTAGTCTCATATAGAGTAGTCATAGATAGTAGAGTTCTGATTGGGGGACAGGAGTTCCCAGATGATCTTGTGGCCTTAGATATGAGGGATTTTGATGTGGTTCTTGGCATGGATTGGTTATCTCGCCATAGGGCCACATTAGATTGTTATAAAAAGGAAGTAAAAAATGCATAGGCCAGGGAAATTGGAGGTAAAGTTCAGGGGAATACGTAGATAGTTATCTTCTAGTATGATCTCCGCTATGGCAGCACAGAGGATGTTGCATAAAGGTTGTCAAGGTTATCTGGCTTATGTTGTGGAGACAAGGAAGGAGGGGACTCTAGTTGATGAGATTCCAGTTGTTAGAGAGTTCCCAGATGTATTCCCAGATGATATTGCAGAATTACCTCCAAATAGAGAGGTGGAGTTCACCATTGATTTGATCCCAAGGACTGAGCCCATTTCCATTCCTCCTTATAGGATGGCTCCTGCAGAGTTGAGGGAGCTTAAGGCTCAATTGGAAGAATTGTTGAGTAAGGGATTCATTCTCGAGCAAATCTCCAATGGGGCTCCAGCTTCTTCGAAAAAGAAAGATGGGAGTTCATGGCCAGGTATAGATTATAGCAAATCATCAGGAAGCTACTCATCCACAATCGCATTCAATTTCTAGGATCGATGAGTTATTCGATCAACCTGTGGTCTCTAGTGTACCTAAGATAGATTTGAGGTCGGGTATCATCGCTAAGGGTGCAGGAGGGGGCGATGTTCCTAAGATTGCATTCAGACATGCTACGCATTATGAGCTTCGTGATGCCATTTGGTTTGACTAATGCTCGGCGCTTATGGATTTGATGAACCGGCATTCTACCATTTGGAATTGGTTTGTCATGGTCTTTAGACGATGATATCCTAGTGTATTCAGTAGCCTAGAGAACATTCAGCACCTCGAGATCAGTTGCACTCTAAGTGGAGCTAAGTAGCTTGTATGCCAAGTTGAGCAAGTGCCAGTTTTGGCTTGACAAGGTGGCATTCCTAGGTCATGTGATCTCAGCTAAGGGGGTGAGTGTGGATCCCCATAAAATAGAAGCTGTGGTAAATTGGAAACCGCCAAAGAATGTGTCAGAGGTCAGAAGCTTCCTTGGTTTAGCAAGGTATTACAGGAATTTTTTTGAGGGATTCTCCAGGATAGCAACCCCACTAACCAAGCTGACAAGGAAAGATGTCAAGTATGATTGGGTGGATGCCTGCCAGCAGAGTTTCGAGGAGTTGAGGGTAGATTGACTTCAGCTCCAATTCTAGCTTTACCCAATGGGAGAGATGGGCTCAGGGTTTACGCTGATGCCTCCACGCGCCCGTCAGGTCGATGCGTAATGACAGTGGTGAGCTGCATATGCCTCAAGCCACCAAGAAGATGATGAGAATTACCCTATACACGACTTAGAGCTTGCAGCAGTCGTGTTTGCTCTGAAGATATGGAGACATTACTTATATGGTGTTCCTTGCAAGATCTTTACAAATCATAAGAGTGTTTAATATATTTTCACCCAGAAAGAGTTAAACCCGAGGCAAAGAAGATGGCTTGAGTTGATTAAGGACTACGACTGTACTATTGAGTACCATCCAAGAAAAGCTAATGTCAGAAAGGTATGCCTTGAGTAGGCAACCTGAGAGTTCTTTGTCTCATATATGAGATCAGGCTATCTTCCACTGTTGGGATCTGAGAGCTTTAGGGGTGATATTAGAGGCTGAGGATTCAGGAGCCTTGTTAGCCACATTTCATGTTAGACCTCTCCTAGTTGATCAGATTCGGGCAGGTAGTTGCAGGATCCACAAATGATTAAGCTTAAGGAAGATATAAAAAAGGGAAAGAAAGCAGAGTTTCAAATCAGAGATGACGGCATTATAGTGAAAGGACAGAGAATGTGTGTGCCAGAGTATGGCGAGCTAAAGAGAGACATTATGGAAGAGGCGCATTCATCTACTTATGCTATGCATCCAGGTAGTACCAAGATGTACAAGACTTTGAAAGAACATTACTGGTGGAATGGGATGAAGAAAGAGATCACAAGTTTCATCTCCATATGCCTAACCTGTCAACAGGTGAAGGCAGAGCATCAAAGGCCCGTGGGGAAGATACAGTTACTCCCTATTCCAATATGGAAATGGGAGAAGATCACTATGGATTTTGTGACAGGTCTTCCACGAACTCAGAGGCAGCATGATGTTATATGGGTGATAGTTGATCGACAACTTAAGTCCATTTTCTTTCTTCTAGTTAATGTCGAGGATTCTCGAAAAGTTGGCCCACTTGTATGTGGATGAGATAGCGAGACTTCACTGGTTTTTGCTTTCGACAAGCTTCGCATCAAGACCCCAGTTCACATCCGTGCTGGGCTCAGCTTGGTAAACACTTAGGTACTGGGCCATTTCCCCAAGACAAAGATTTCATCCTTAGACATATGGCCGCCAGAGAGGACCATCTCGCACATTAGAGGATATTAAGGCCAGAGTTTGTGTGATGGAATTCAAAGTGGAGTCAGATGCCTGCTTGGCACCGATGGAGTTCGCCAACAACAATGGCAAAGCCGCATAGGATGGCTCCATTTGAGGCGCTCAGACATGGCAAGAAATGTAGGACTCTGGGGCAGGCCGGGATGAGGATGGTGAGGGAGACCGATAGGCCCCGACCAGTGTAGATCACTTCGCAGAAAGTGAAAGTCGTTTCGTGATAACTCTGAAGACAAAGAAGAGATAGAGTTATATGACAACCGCCGCAGACTACAGCTTCCGAGACAGGACCGGTCTTCTCAAGATTTCTTGAAGGGTAAGGAGATTTGGCAAGTGAGGCAAACTCAGTCCAAGATTTATAGGAACTTATGAGATTGTGAGCAAGGTGGGGCCAGTAGCTTACAAGTTGAAGTTACCCCCAGAGTTATCAAGGATTCATGACACATTCCATATGTCGATGTTAAGGAAGTACATCCCAAATCCTTCACATGTGCTGAGAGAGCAGCCAGTGCAGCTAAAGGAGAATCTGACTTATGAGGAAACACCTGTGTAGATTGTAGATCGCAAGGAATAGGTGTTGAGGAGTAAGGTGATTCATTTAGTTAAAGTCCTGTGGAAGAATCATGAGAGAGAGGCAGCTACATGGGAGCTAGAGGCTCAGATGCGCCGTCAGTATCCTCAATTATTTATCGAATGAGGTACTTTTCTTTTCCTTTGAGTTTAGTTTGTTCATTTCGAGGACGAAATGTTCTAAAGGAGGGAGGATTTGTAACGCCCCGTCCCAAGAGGGTGTACGGTACGTGTAACCGTAGGGGCGCATATGTGCACCAAAAGACTTTCCTAATTATTTAAGTGTCATTATAGTATTTTTGGAGTTGTTTTTAAGGATGAAATTTGGTGGAGATGATAAATTGATGTAACCCGAATTTTACTACAGAACAAGGGTAAATTTGTAATTTGTCAAATGGGACATAAAGGACATAAGATGAGAAGATGATGGGCCAAAGTAGAAATAACATAAGTCGATTTCTTACAAATATTCGAGAGATGAAGGACCTAATTACAATTAAAGGAAAATTTAAGAGTATAAAAGATAGGAGACCAAATTGGTCTCTCATATTTTGGGCATTTGGGGGAAGAGCCAACCGTAGAGAGAGGGAGAAGAAGAGAAGAAGAGAAGAAGAGAAGAAGAGAGGAAGAAGAGGAAGAAGAAGAGGGAGAAGAGCAAATAAAGGTATGGATCTTTAGATTTTTGCATGGGTTTTGGTTTTATAAGGATTACTAAGGGTTGTATGGATTTTTTAGCTTGTTCCAAACCTAAGGTTTTGTTAGGAGATTATCCTAACCCTAGAATTGTTGAAGTTGTGTGGGTAAAACCCTAGTTGGTATAAGATAAACATGAAATCTTTCCTAATTCTATGGTTTTATATGAATTGGTGGACCTTGCTATGGATTCTTAGGATTTTTTTTACCTAGGTTTGGTTGTAAGAAGTAAACCACCAATACAAGTGTTTGTGGTGTGGTTTTGGGTAAATTCCCTGTTGGTTTTTGAGGTTGTTTTGTATTGTCTTGATTGGTTGGAATGGTTGTAAAAAAAAGAGGAGAATGTTTGGTTTTCAAAGGAAATGCTGTCAAAATTTTGTAAAAACCTATGTTCTTGTTTTGGATATAGATTAAGTTATAAGCATCCAATTGAAGTGATTCCAATTTTTAAATAACCATAAGAGATAGGGCTACAAATTTATAGAAGGGACCAAGAGCAAATTGTATCTCTAAGGCTCCCAAATACGGACTTAAAGGTGAGCTCATGTAGATCACTGGTTATGCTCTGTTTTGGGTATTGTTATAGTGTTTTAGCCATAAGTTAAGTTTCACTCATCCAAATTGAGTGATTCAAAATTCTGAGTAAAATATACTTCTAGTGGAATAATTTACTTGAAGGAAGTGTATGCAAATTGTAACCCCAAAGTTCCCAGAAATATGTCAAAGGGGAGCTAAGTGCAGATTCTGTTCTGCCAATTTGAGTAATCTAGATGTAAAATACAATAACCTGAGTTTTGGTGATCCAAATTGGGTGATTCCAATTGGAGAAGAAATCTTAGAACCATAGCTTCAAATTAGGAAAGAAAGAATTTCCAATTTTTGGAGTTAAGACCCCAGAAATGAAAAATAACAGTTAGTGATCCAGTGAGCTAACCAATTAGGCATCAAAAATGTTGTAACTTGTGTTATGTGGTTGAGGGCCTTAGAGAAGGAATTTTAAATTGAAAATTTAAGTAGATGTCATTGGATATATAAAGGACTGATTTGGAGAGTTTCATAATTTTTGAAGACCGTTTGAATAATTTTTGGGTAATAAAGTCCAAAGAATACTATTGGAGAAAAAAAAATTTTCCAAAAGGAGTGGTTTTTTTTAGGGGCTTTTTGTGCTCAAGGATAATTTGTTCATTTGGATTTATATGAATGTTGTGTGACCCTAATGTGACTTGCCTATGAAGCTAATGCTATTTACGTGATTACGTTGTGCATTAATGTTTTCGCCGCATTCTCTTGAGTATGTAGGGTAAAAGCAAAGACGGAGAAGTTGTGGAGTCGTGCTCAAGTTTTGTAACCAGAAAAGTGAGTGTTCTAAACTCTATTTTTAAATACTAGTGTATTGTTTATGTAACACCCCAAAATATACCCTAGCAGTTTTCGGACTTGTTTAGGGTATATTATAAGCTAAATATGAATTTTCGGAAATAAAATTTGAGACCCGAAATGAAGATTAGAGACAAGAGTAAAGTGGTAATTTACCACTTGAGGACATAAAAGGCATAAAAGCATAAGATTATATGTAATTGTGGAATTTGAGCAAGATTAGGGTCGAGAAATGGCATAAGTTGAATTTCAAAAAGGGAAGAATCTAAGGACCAAGATGCAATTATAAAAACTTAAAGCAAAAAAATGGGTTTTTGATGGCCAAACATGGCCTTAACAAACATGGATTTAAAGACCAAAAATTGGTCTCATGTGGGGGGAAGGAGCAAACCGTGAAGAGAGGAAAAGAGAGAAGAAGAGAAGAGGAAGAAGATGGAGGAGCCAAAAAGGTATGGAACTTTGGATTTTTGTATGAAACTAACCTTGATTATGGATTCTATGAGATTATGTATGAATTTCCATGCTTGGTTGGTTAGTAGTTGTCCCCAAACTTGGGGTTTTGCTAGGGTTTCATCTTAACCCAAAGATTATGGAAAGTAAGGTGGGTAGAATTCATGGGCACAAGATGGTTATGGGAATCCTCTTTTAGTTGGGATTCATAGTTAATTGAGAGTTCTTGAGTTAGGCTTAACAAACCCTAACTAAACATCAAGTTTGGTTTGTGTATGGGTCCTAACCCATATTAGAATGATTTTGGAGGACCATGCAAGAATTTTGGAAGAAAAATATGAAATTGAAAGAAGAATTGAGAGTAAGAGATCATAAGATGAATTTGAAGTGGTCTTGAAGTGTTTATGAAGTATAGAGTTAATTTGGGTAGCAAAATATGGAAAAAAAATGGAGAAAATACACATTCTGGGCAAAATTTTGAAGGTGTACCGGTACATGAACAGTAGTGTACCGGCACACTTACACTTACTTCAAAGTGTACCTAAGACACTTTGGGGTGTACCGGTACACCTCGTTTCCGTCTTCCCGCCGACCAGTTTTTGTATTTTGGCCATAACTTGCTCATTTCTTATCCGACGGAGTGATTCAAGTGGCTACGTAAAATAGACTTCAAGGAGAACCAAACTTAAAGAACAGCATCGCTGCTCTGATTCTGGTAGCCTAAAAATTTACTCAAAGTGGGGCCATGTGCAAGCCAAATTCTAGTTCCAGCTTTGAACATAGAGTAGTCCGGTTGTTTCGGACGAACTTGAGAGCTGTGTCTCGACTGGGTGATTCCAGTTGTAATAGAACCCTTAGCACCTTACCTTTAAAATAGTACAATGACCTAGAGTAAAACATGAAGTTAAGATCCCGGAAAAATTAGTAATACGAACTGTTCTAGTGTAATCCGGGTAAACCGACTAGTTGGCATGAAAATGCCATAACTTTAGTTTGGATGATCCGATTGGATTGATTCCACTTCCTAAGTAAAGCAGATCTGAGGAATAAGAATATATGAATGAGGTGTGATTCACATACATCATACTTCACAAGAATAAGGAAGTGCCATATGTACAGGTAATGAAACAAGGAAAATGTAGAAAATGAAAATGTAAAGATGTGTTCATGAAACATGAAAATGATTATGGAAAATGAAAATGAAAACGAATTGAAACATGATTGTGAACATGAGAGGTTATGTCATGAACAAGATCTACGTGGTTAAGGATATATGATTATTAATGCCATTAAGCAACCGTAAAATGATAACAAATGATAGAGTATACGTGAACGAGGCATAATGTAAATGAATTTATGAATGAGTATACATGAATGAGTATACAGGAATGAAAATGTGGATGAGTGTATGAATGAGTATACGTGAATAAGTATACGTAAATGAATTTATGAATGAGTATACATGAAGGAGTATACATGAATGAATTTATGAATGAGTGTATGATAGGAGTATACGTGAATGAGTATACGTAAATGAATTTATGAATGAGTATACATGAATGAATATGTGAATGAGTGTATGAATAAGTATACGTGAATAAGTATACGTAAATGAATTTATGAATGAATATACATGAATGAATATGTGAATGAGTGTATGAATGAGTATACGTGAATAAGTATACGTGAAATGAATTTATGTGAATGAGTATACATGGAATGAAATGTGGAATGAGTGTATGAATGAGTATACGTGAAGGCATATATGTAAATGAATTTATGAATGAGTATACATGTATGAGTATATGAATGAAAAATGTGGATGAGTATGAATGAGTATACGTGAATAAGTATACGTAAATGAATTTATGAATGAGTATACATGAAGGAGTATACATGAATGAATTTATGAACGAGTGTATGAATGAGTATACGTGAATGAGTATAATGTGAATGAATTTATGAATGAGCATATGAAATAAGCACATAGATCGAGTATATCTTTGAAAAGATAATACGAAAGTGAAATTGGAACTGAAATGTGATTTTTGAAAATCGAATGAATATGAATGACGATAAAGACAAGATTCATTAAACGGAATCCGTCATAGATGTGAATTAATTGATATATCGAATGAACCGCCTGACGGGATGCACAAATCGGCATCCGTCATGAAGGCACCCCGAAATTTTCCAATGTCCCACTTGGCGGATGCACCAATCGCATCCGCTGCGATGGCGTATGGCATTGAAGAAATGTCCCACTTCGGGCGGGATGCGACCAATCGCATCCGCCTTGATGGCGTATGGCATTTAATTGATACCACGCAGTCGGATGCACCAACGGCATCCGGCCATGATGGGAGAACCGGAATAATTGATACCACATGTCGATGCACTAAACGGCATCCATCGCGATGGGAGAACCGAATAATTGATACCACGTGCCTGGGATGCACCAAACGCATCCGCTATGATTGGAGAACCGGTCATTGATACACGTGGCTCGATGCACCAAACGGCATCCTTCAGATGGGAGAACCGGATTAAGTGATGGGCTCACGTGGTCGGATGCACCAAACTGCATCCGCCATGATGGGAGATAGAATCGCGTAAACGAGGCACATTACGTATCGATATTAAGGGTGGATTCTATCAAACGGAACTGCGTAAATCAGAATCGAATAGTCAAGGTGAAGTAGCCAACATTGACGAAAAGTGTAATGGGATTGTTATGAATATGCTTAAATCTCATGAATTAATTCAGAAATGAATTGCTGTTAAGAATGCATGATATGATATGGTAAATGATTTGTATATTGAAAGCATGCGAAATGAATAGCATGAGTATATGTGGGATACAAAGGCATTATTTGAAAATGCATGTTATTATGTGAATGTTATGGGTCTTTGATTTTGTAAATGGTCGCGGATTGCCCGAAAATAAGTGCTTTCGCTTAATTAAAAAGGTCTAAAATGGAATAACATTATAAACAACATAAGTTTTGGAAAGATAATTGAAAATGCCTGAGTAAACCAAGTTTAATCTCCGATCCGCCAACCGGGTCAAGTCGGGGATTCGGGTCGCGATACTTTTGAAAATAAAAATTTAATAAAACGAAATAAATGTTTTGATTGAAAACGTCAGAGTAAACCGGCTCCAACTTGATCCCAACCGGTCACAAGAAGGGATTCGCCGACACTTTTTGAAAAATGAAATTTAATAAAACGAAAACTAAAAAGGATTTAACCCGCATCCCGTGATCACAGGTAATTTCTAAAGGAGTTGATTAATGGCTTTGGCCGTGATAATGATACAAGAGTCTAATATGTATTGGTATTAGTTTGATTTGGACTCTCGTATTAATTTCTAATATGACTCGACCGCTCCGAAAGTTGCCATTGTATACGTATAAGTTTACTTTGAATATGACGGATCTATCATACATGTAGTAGATATGAGTTACAACTCAGAAAAGACATGACACAGGGAAGTAATATGAACAAGATAATGATAAGGAATCTGAAAAGAAAAAAAATCTACATGTATAATATGAGATGAGTTAGAAGTCACATAAGAATAGGCTTCATTATATGCATAAGTAAAAGTAAGTGTAAAAAGAGAGTGACGACGATTTTTGTTATTGGTCGTTACTGTCTATATGTTCCCACTAAGCGTAAAGCTTAGCACGTGTTCAATCCGTAGGTACCGAAGAGGAGATAAAGAGGACGTGACATTCCACACCAACGATATCGCCATCTCGTAGATAGGTGCTCACCAAAGACTGTTTTCCCGCACCCTGATGTTTGTATTAGATATGTACATGTATAAGTAATTATATAAGTAATTGGGACTTAGCATATGTAGAGATTTTAATGATACCACCCGGTAGGTGGTAGTCTTGTATATATGTGAATGACTTTGGTTATTACAAAATTATTTATACCCACAGGTATGTTAAGCTCTGAAAAAATATTGTTAAAAAAAAAAAAAGTAAAGAGTCCTAGCATATATTTCGCACTCGAAACCGGTTCTGGGATTCAGCCAATCTGCCTGACCGAATCGGGGCGGATGTGCTTTATAAATCGTTTTACATTGGTATGTTATTGTTTTAAAGTATTAAACCACATTTGAAAAGCAAGCAAGAAATGGTTTGATTTTAAACCATATTTGAAAAGCAAGCAAGCAATGGTTTTAAAGTATTAAACCATATTTGAAAAGCAAGCAAGAAATGGTTCGATTGTAAACCATATTTGAAAAGCTACCAAGAAATGGTTTGAATTGTAAAACCATAAGTATGTTTTATAAAATAGACCTTAAGAAATCCCTAGTTTTAAGCAAGCATACCTGTCAGAGGTATTCCGTACGTGCACGGTGAAGTTATGACATCATTTCATGAATTTTGGGGATTCGCCGTCTGCAAACTTAGTTCATGCATCATGGCATACTAAAGAGGACCGTGGCACGTACTGGAGCATATAGGGTTAGCTGCTAGCTATTATATGGTGATCGACCAAGGTCTTCCAATTATATTTATTGAAAAGGTGATGCGGGCCAAGGCCCTTCCAACTAGGTGACGTGGGACTAAAAATTCTTCCATCTAAGACGGCCTGGCCAGCTTCCGTGCCCCGTGTTTACTAGGTACAAGAAGCAAGAAAGGCCTCCAATGGTCGATCTTGATTATCAGCATTTTTCATACGCTTTTAAATCAACCATCGGTAAGCAAGCATCTTATGAAAAGATTTTTAGAAACTTTTACCGCAAAAGCAAGCAAGCATATTATGAAATGTTTTAGAAACTTTTAAAGCAAAGCAAGCAAGCATATCATGAAAAGTTTTAGAACTTTTATTGTAAAGCAAGCAAGGGTTCTTTAAAATGTCTTGTAAAAGATAGTTTTGGCGCTTTGATATTTTCGTAAAAGCAAGCATTTTATAAAGTTAAGAAGCCACCGAGCTCGTCGAGCCTATTATTTTCTTGTTTTAAAAACTATTTTCCAAGTACAGGCACGCCGGAAGCTGGGACATATTAGGATTCTCCTGACTTATAGCTTAAGTGTTGTATTATCAAGTTTTTTTAAGGAAATACTTTGAAATTGTATTGTGGAACATATGTATGTACAAAATTTTGGTTTTGCGAAAATGTGATGAGCCTGAGGCTCTTTTGAAGAAGTGTTGTTGGTTGCCATGTTTTAAAAGTGTAAATTGTATATACATGTTTTGGGATATGTCCTGTATGCAGCTGTTATGCTGCCGAAATTTATAAAATCACAAGTTTAGAAAAGAAAAATTTTATACGGTTTTCAAGAAGCAAACACTAGCTTCAGCTCACAGATTCTCTAGTCGTTGGAAGTAACTACTTCTGGGTTTATAGGGGTGGTACAAGACACCCGCCGCTAGTAGGGTGGGGGTGTGTCACAAATTATCGACGCTTGGGGATTGTTAAAACAATCCAAGTTTATGGTTGGACTGAAATTGTCCATGTGTGTTAATTGCATAATATTGCTTAAAAATGAAAGGCTTGAGATTTGTGTGGAAAAGAATCGTTAATTCATGTAATTTAATGTGTTAACATGATGTTTGAATTTTATGAAATATAATTGTGTATGAGCCATTGGAATTGGATATAAGAAATGGCATAATGCATTTCATATGCACCGAGGCACCCTAGAATAGTAGGTGTGAGTGCATGACAAATTTAAATCGGAGGGTTGTCCAAACGATGAATTCTTTTGTAAAATTATTAAAAATAATAATTTTATCGGAAAGTTGTCCGAAGAATTGTGTTGGGAAAATTGTCCAACAATTCACGTCTGAGGGGCCCATGAATTGTTTCGAGAGTTACCCAACAATTCACTCCCAAAGGATTGTCCAAACGATGAGCATCGGAAGGTTGCCCAGCAATTAAAACAAATATTTTTGTTGAAGACGATTTTCATACATGGCATAAGCATGTGTGAGGGAGTTGGTGAGGACTCGAGACATGGGATTGGGAATGTAGATATTCAAGTAGGATCATGCATTTGCTTGAATGTGCTCGCTACATTACACGCTAAGACTTAGCGAGTAACCTACGTGAGATTATCACCATCGGGTATCGTCACCTTGTCGAGGAAAATTATTTTAGTCAGGAGGTTTGGGAAGACTACAATACTAGAGGCCGCTTTTAAGAAGAAAGCTAGATTGTGGCTTTGATATATATTTTGTAAAACATGCATTAGAATTCTTAATTTTAATATATGTTCGTATTAAGAATGATGTAATAATTCTTGAAACTATTGTAATATAGTTGATTATATTTTGGTGAGTATGATGTATAGGCCAATGTGGCCATTTTTATTCATGTATGGGTCTCATGATATGAGATACACAGGTTTTCCGCAGGTTGACGGTGGTCAACGGGACCCCCGGGAAATGGGGCGTCACAGGATTCCATGGGTTTCAAACTCGTGAGCATCAAGTTTAAACAAAGGTAGTCAACCCCTAGGCTTCTTGGTTGGTTGATGAACCTACATATATTCGTGTATTATTTATCCAGCTTTGATTCAAGAGATCGTTTCTACATTCAACACCCCGTCGTGTTTGGCTGCAAGGATAGAAAATAGCCGCCAAAGGCCTTATTGGCTAGGAATAACTGACCCTACCGTTTGGTCAGCAGTGATAGTTAGTGCATTATTTGGATGCAGAACATCCAAAAATTGAGCTGGATAAACATTGAATTTAAATTTATAAAATTTTATATGTAATGGGAATTGATCTCGTATCTCTAAAGTATTAACATAGTATTCTACTACCAAGCTAGGTGAAGTTAGTTACCCTTTTACATTGGTTTATTTTATAGAGATTTATGGCATTAGATGTCTACTTTAACAAATTTTATGTTAAAATATAAGAATTTAATTTCCTACATAATTTATTATGCTTATTTGTAAGGTGTATAATTTACATACAAAATTGGATAAATATAACTGACATTACATCGTTTTTTTAAAGTTTTTGCAATAAAGTCAAGTGATCTCTATAATTTTAATTAATTAAGGAATAGCCACAACATCCTTAGTTGGTTAAAATTATATATTAAGTTTTAAGATCACATTTGATCACATTGATTGTAATTAATCATATGGAATGTGATAAATTTCATCCCACAAGAATTTTTTAATTCATTTTGTATGATTAATTAGGATGAAATATCAAATCATGTTTTCTTAATTTAAATCATAGGGATTAGAAAGAACATGATTAAGTAGTCTTATCATAAAATTAATAATCTATCTATAAGACTTAGCCCACAGCAAGTTTTATGTCACTAGTTTATGTTTTTTAAAAAGCGTGATTTACATAGGTAAACATAGCATTGTATTTTGGTTTCAATCTTGATTTATTGAACATGTAAATTTAACATTTGGTGAAGCAGCCCAAACTCAGAATATTTATGATTTTGGTGTGATATTCCCCCAATTAAGGGTGATAACTATAAGGTATTGAAGGAAAAAGTTCTTCTCTCGCATTTGGGATGGCCGGATATTGACTACGCTATAAGGAAAGAGGAACCCATCTCATTGTCAAACCAACACCGCGTAAGCCGCCTCTGCCTTTATAATAAGTGGGAGAGGTCCAATCGCTTTCCATAGATGTTCATGTTGACCAAGATATCGGGCCGGGTATTTATGGTTCCGTTGAGCAACAATAAAGTCAAAACCACTTTGAAAGCCATCGATGAGCAGTTTGAACTTCGAACAAAGTTTTGCTAGTACCTTACCATGCAATTTTCATCCACCGAGCTCACCGGACAAGAGGAGTGCGTGATCATATCATGCGCATGAGGGATATAAAGTGGGCCCAACTTCGTACATTAGAAGTTACCATGTCAGACACTTTCCTTGTTCATTATATATTGAATACTCTGCCCCAACAATACAGTCCCTTCAAAATCTCTTACAACACACATAAGGATAAAGGGTAAATTAATGAATTGTTGACCATGTGTGTGCAAGAAGAGGGAAGGTTAATGATGGAAGAGGGCGAACAGGCTAACTTGACTAGCTTTGGAAAGAAAAGAAAGGATCAAGCTAAAATAAAGGGAAAGATTCCTATTCAATCAGGCATAAAGAAGGAGTCAAAGTGTTTTTTCTGTAAGAAGAAGGGACACATGAAGAAGGAATGCTCAAAATGTAAGACTGCTTGATAAGAAAGGTACTAATTTTATTTTGTATATGTTATGAATCTAATATGGTTAATGTTAATGATAACATGGTGGATTGATTCTGGTTCTACAACTGGTTTATTTAAATACCTACAAGGTATGCAAAACCTAAGGAAGCCAGCGGGGAAGTGAACAATGCATCTATTCGTGTAGCAAGATGATTAACGCGGTGGAAGCTATCGGGCACTGGGTAGCCAGACATACGGTTTCATTTTAGAATTGGAAAAGACATTTTATGTTTCAAGTTTCTAGGGAATTTAATTTCACTTCAAGACTTGTACCTTTAGGATTTTCCTTAGTTTTTCTATTCGGTTTCAGCTTATCTAATAAATCTAAAGTTATCGTTATGGTATATCAGTTCGATGGTCTTTTCCATATTCTGCTACAAAATGATTTTTACTTATAATTATATGCATGTTACCGCTGGATTAAAGAGGTGCTATGAATCCTCTATGTTGGCGGCAATCGAGATCGACACATCCCGCCTGAAAGAATAAAGAAATTGGTTAATGATGGGGTACTTAGTAATTGATTTTGTTTATTTTGAGACTGCGGTGAATCGTGATTACGCAAGCAAACCAACAAGTCTAAAAGGGTAAAGAGGAGAACAAACCTATTAGAGATTATACATATTGACATTTTTTGTCCTGACATGGATGCAAATAGTCCGAAATACTTTATCACCTTCATAGATGATTATTCACGATATATGTATCTTTACTTACTTCGTTCAAAGGATGAAGCCTTAGATGCCTTTAAAGTTTTTAAGGCTGAAGTAGAGAATCAATGCGGAAAACATATGAAGATTGTGAGATCAGATAGAGGTGAAGAGTACTATGATAAATACATAGAGAATGGACAAGCTCCTGGTGTATTTGCAAAGTTTCTTCAAGAAAATGGGATTGTTGCCTAGTACACTATGCCTAGTTCTTCGGATCAGAATGGTGTGGCAGAAAAAAGAAACCGAACTTTAATAGACATGGTAAGGAGTATGAGGAGTAATACAAAACTACCTCAATACTTGTGGACTGAAACTCTAAAGACGACCGTGTATATATTAAATCGAGTTCCAACTAAGGCTGTCTCCAAGATGCCTTTTGAGTCATTCAAAGGTTGGAAACCGAGTTTGTGACATATATGCGTTTAGGGATACCCGTCTGAAGTGAAAATTTATAACCCACAAGAAAAGAAGCTAGACCCAAGGACCATTAGTGGGTATTTCATTGGATATGCTGAAAGGTCCAAGGGGTATAGATTTTACATCGCCCATCTCACAAAGACTGGGGATTATGGAATCAAGAAATGCGAAATTATTTGAGAATAACTTAATCAGTGGGAGTGATCAGTTTCAGGACATTGTTTATGAGAAGGATCATTATGAAGGTCAACCCTCTGGTTCAAGTGATGAATTGATTGTCATTCACACCCCTCAAGTACAATCGAGTGTGAGACAACCATTTCCTGAAGTTCCACATATTGCTGATATTGATCCTATAGATCAAGTTGCCAATGAAGAAATTCCAGAAATTATTGAACAACCAATTGAGCAACAGGTTGATCAACAAATTCCTCAAGAAAATGATGAAGCAACATTAAGAAGATCTACATGAGTTAGGAAATCAACAATTCTCAATGATTATATAGTGCATTTAAAGAATTGACTATAACATTGGAGCAAAAAATGATACGGAAACGTTTTCACAAGCCATGAGTTCTATGAATCTTAACCTATGGTACGTTGCCATGAAAGAAGAAATGAATTCTATCAGATCTAACCGAAGTTTGGGATCTCAAGTGAGTCGCTTGATGGTATAAAATCCATTTGATGTAAATGGGTCTTTAAAACGAAGAAGGACTCATTGGGCAACATCGAGAGACATAAGGCTAGACTCGTTGCCAAAGGATTCAATCAAAGGGAAGGAATCGACTACAAGAAGACCTTTTCTCTTGTATCTAAGAAAGATTCTCTTTGGATAATCATGGCATTAGTTGCCCATTTTGACTTTGATTTACACTAAATGATGTGAAAACGGGGGCCTTCCCAATGGTAATCTAGAGGAAGAGGTTTACATGAAACAACCCGAAGGATTCTCCCAGCGGCTGTGAGCATTTAGTTTGCAAGCTTAAGAAATCCATATATGGATTAAACAAGCGTCCCGCTCAATGGTATTTGAAATTCCATGAAGTCATTGCTTCATTCAGGTCAAGAGAATATCATGGATCAATGTATATACCGGAATGTCAGTGGGAGTAAGATTTGTTTTCTTGTGTCATATGTGGATGATATTCTGCTTGCAACCAATGATAAGGGTTTGTTATATGAGGTAAAACAATTTCTCTCAAAGAACTTTGAAATGAAGGATATGAGTAAGGCATCTTATGTCCTTGGCATTAAGATCCATAGGGAAAGATCTCGAGGCATTTTGGGTTTGTCTCAAGAAACCTATATCAATAAAGTTTTAGAGAGATTTAACATGAAAAATTGTTCACCGAGTGTAGTACCCATTTTGAAGGGTGACAGATTCGATTTGAATTAGTGCCCTAAAAATGATTTCGAATGGGAACACATGAAGAACATTCCATATACTTTAGCTGTTGGAAGCCTAATGTATGCTCAAGTCTGTACCAAACCTGACATTGCATTTGTTGTTGGAGTATTAAGAAGATATCAGAGTAATCCAAGTATTGACCACTGGAGGGCTGCAAAGAAGGTGATGAGATACCTTTAAGAAACAAAGGATTACATGCTTATGTATAGACGAACATATAGTTTGGAGGTGATTGGCTACTCCGATGCGGACTTACTGGTTGTGTTGATTCTCGAAAAATCAACGCGTCCGGGTTATATTTTCAAGCTTACCGATGGAGCCGTGGTTCGAGAAGTGCAAAAATGTATCTTGATTGCCACTTCCACTATGGAAGCTGGGTTCGTATCTTGTTTTGAGGCTAGCTCGCATGGTGTATGGTTAAAGAGTTTCATATTTGGGCTTAGAATTGTGGATTCTATATGTAGGCCACTAAAGTTGTACTGTGATAACTCGACTGTGTTATTTATGGCTAAGAACAATAAGAGCGGAGGTCGAAGTAAGCATATCGACATTAAGTACTTAGCCATAAGAGAATGTGTTAAAGAATTGAAAGTGGTCATTGAACACATTAGCACTGAGTTGATGATTGTCGATCTTTTAACTAAAGGCATGCCACCTAAGTATTTTAAGGATCATGTAGTATGTAAATGTGGGACTTGTTTCCACGATGTAATTTTATTGTACGTACATTCATTATTTTAAATAAAACTTTTATTCAGTCTGATATTTCTTATATGGTTTTGAACATTTCAGATTATTATTATTAATTTTAGAAATATCATTAAGTTTGGACCTTGAATACACATATGGTTTATTCATTCAATTTAAGGGTTCAGGTTGAGAACTTTGATATATTGTAACAGCATGGAAGATACTACTCACCATAAAAGGACCTATCGCCATGATTTATATATTTAGTTTTTTTTTCATATGATAGGTGTTGCAGTATATGGACCAAGTGGGAGAATGTTAGAATGGTCCATATCAATTTTGAATTTTAAATTCAAATTGAATCTCGCATAACACCTTTCCTCAACCCTTACAACTATTCAGAAGACCTGTGATAGCCTGGTCTCCATATAAAGAAGAGACACTGCACATTTTAGGTCCCTAAGTCTACTAAGAAATACAGAACAATTCACCATCAAGTTTGTTTTAAGAAAGGGTTTAGAAGAACCAAAAAGTGATTTGATTTTGGTTTCTTAGTTTCAACAATTTGCTCGCCCGTTTCAATTTCTCTATTTCTTATAATGGCTGGAGGTATGTATAGTCTGGTATTTTGCTTCCGCATATAATCTGATTGGATTGTTTGATTAAATTTCCTACATAAGGTAGCAACAAATGCATGCGTGTGGAGTGTTTGTAGACTAAAACTAGACCAAGTGGTGTTGTTCTAAGTTATGAGTTTTCTGGTTATGCCTAAAAAATGCAATAATCATAGTAAGTGGTGTTGTTCTCGATGTCATTAATGTGATGTAAGAGGATGAAGGGTTGCAATGCTCGTACCATTACGCAGTTTTAATGCATTAAGCTTTGAAAAACTTTGAGACAGATGGGGCAATCGTCTATAGAAGGCAACACTTTATAGGTCATGGAAGCCATCGACTACGGTGGGTGGCTGCCGCGAGTAGTCGGGGGACCACAAGACCACAGGCAGCATTTTTTCGTTTTTAAAACTTTCTTAATTAAATATTGGTACTCATGCTATCCTTTTGTTCCATCAAACCTAAAGCTAACATTATAAATATTCCATAAAAAAGGGAATATCCATGAAGAATATCCATTTCTAGATAAAATTAATATATGGAGAGACATATTTTAAATTTAAGAAAATAAAATTTTCCTTCTCACAATTTAAATCAATATATAAACATTAGATGAAATGAGATCATTAATTTAATTTCTTACTTAGAAAATAACTTTCAATTTTTATATGTATCTTCTAAAATTAAAATATTTATTGTTATATTACATTTATGTTATATTTCAAATTTTAAAACATATCAATTATGTTTTGATAAATAATTTTGAATAAAATATTAGTCTATTAGAAAATAAGATGTTTTAGCTAATAACATAAATTCAAGCATATTATGAATGCTTAAAATAAGTTTTACACAAATATATATAGTAATATATATATTACTATTACTTGTCCTGATGTTATTTATACTGTTCATGTTAATTAGTTTGTTGCTTCTCCCACTAAAACTCATTAGGTAGTTGTTTTTCGTATTTTGTGGTACCTTTCGAGGTAAAGTCTTTCAGAGTCTTCTACTTTTATCTACCTCTTCTTTGGAGCGACTTGCATGCTCTAATGCTGATTATGGTAGTGACCCCACTGATCACAAATATGTTACTAGTTTCAGATATTTTTAGTGATTTTTATTTATTTGAAGAGAAAAAAGCAACTAGCGTCTACTACCAAATAAATCGCTTAGTTACTGCAGCATATGGAGTATTTTTTTCTCATCCTACTCTATGTAATAGACAACAAGAATGCTATTCTACTACTCACAACTCAGTTTTTCAGAACTAACCAAACACATTGAGATTGATTGACACACACGTCATCATTTCAGGCATAACACCATTACTTTGCCTTTTGTCTCTTCATCGTTGCAGCTTCCAGATTTCTTTACCAAGTCACATTCTATTTTCCCTTTTTGGTTTTGTTGAAATTAATGGCATAATAATGAAATACAAAAATAGAGAAAAATACTAGATTTACATGGAAACCATTGCGGGGGGAAAACCGTGGACAAAGGAGAAGCTTCACGATGAATATGAGAAAAAATACAGAGTATTAGAACTTTGATCTTCGGATCCCTTGATCGTCAGGTTGTAAGGATCTTGATTGTCAGTTTTCCTGAGCATCAGCTACGCAATGCGAACTTGCAAAAAGGGCATTTTGAAAGCAGTGGGCCGGCCGCCTTTCTGATGATTAAGTCAGAAAAAATATGGAGAAGAGCAAGAAGGGAGTTCGCACAGTTGGAATTGCATACCTTTCCCTTAGGGGGGAGTCTTTGTTTTGTACTTGAATTTCTCCTTGATTTTAGGAAAGATAATCTCGTGATTTTGGTAATAAGATCTCTCTTTTCTTATCAAGGACTAGTTCTTCCTTATTAAGGATTAATGTTTTTGAGATGTATGAGATTTGGATACTAGGAGATCTGTGGATAAATATCCTGTGCTTGATTTCCTCCCTAATATAGTAATCCATAACACACTTTCCATATGCAGTAGGATAGCCAACTAGGGGATTCGGGATCCCTGACATGTTCTAGGACTCTACCGTTTAGTTGGTGATGAATACACATTGGAGTGATAATTATAGAATTTAGCACATCTAAGCTTCCTGCCAATTTACCCACACGGCATAAGAATAGGTACTTCTAATTTCTTCTATGTTTTTAGACTGTTTGTGTCGTCTTTCAGTTTAAAACGTAGCACAAGGATGTATGCCCGGGAAGCCAATATGAAGCACTGTGGATGTGGGTGAACAATTGACGAAGTCTCGAGAACTCCAGTAAAGCAAGGAAAGCACCAGTGGACATATTGTACCGGTACAACCAAACTTGTACCGGTACAACTTGCTTGAAAAGTGGCAGTGGACATATTGTACCGGTACAACCAAACTTGTACCGGTACAACTTGCTTGAAAATCAACAAGAGGAATTAGAAAATTTATAACTTAAACATGCACCATAACCGCATGGAAATTCGCGGGTCTGTCTAAGAACTCGATCCGCACGCGAGGGCACTCGTGTCAACGAACCAAATGGGAAAACTACATCGAGGGGGTATAAAAGCAAGAGGACACAAGTAAAAGTGCTTTGACTTCTGTGGTTTAGGTTTTGAAAGGAGAAGAGTTTTCTCCATTCGAAAGTGGGAACTCAGAGATCCGCATTTAAGATTTCTCTTTCTATCGAAGTTTTAGATTCTGCCGTTTGTAATCTTCGCCAGAATACTTATCTTGCTTTAAATCCTAATATCTCTTATTCATCCTTCTCGCCACAAGTGAATTTCATTTCCAAAAGGCATCGCTTTTATGATTAATCATTTTAATTATAATTGTTTTATAAGTTTTATGGAGTTCTAAATCCTTACCGCTGAACTACCTGGGAAACTCACCCCGACTAAGGTATAGTCCCTCAATTCTCTTGATCTTCAATGGATTGTGTAATATTAATTACTTGTGCAGAAGAGTTGTAACCTAGTTGGCATATTCTGACAACGTGTTAACGAGATATCCCTGGCAGACACTTGGTGCTTGATCATGAATGCAAGCTATGGGTTCGTATTAACCGGAACAAGTGTTTAGTATTACTCGATCATCTTTATTTTCCAAAGAGCATTTAAAGATAAATCCTCCATCAAAGACCGTTTATCAATGGTTCCTAGATGAGTTTATAAAATAAGAGTGGGACTTACATGATCAGAGTGAGGGAACCCTAAAATCCCAAAGAATTGTCTTTTATTTTAAAACATTCAAACTAATCAACCATTCGGGCCACAACCAACACAACTCACTCTCTTTAAATCATACCCTCCTTATTTCGAGAATAGCTCCTATTGGTCGATGAAATTAGACCACTCCCTGTGGAGATGACCTGTGGATTCCCACAGTATTACAATGCTAGACAACTGTAATTCCTACGCTTGGGAATAGAATTCGCCATACGAATAAGGACGAAGCAGTTGGTTCCTGTGTTGTTTTAATATAGTGGGCCGTCTTGGGCCTCTTCATGAGGCGGGCCAGGCAGTGGGCCTACGCGGGCGATGGGCCTATTGAGTAGTGGGTAGGGCCCAAAGGCCACAGTACTCACATAGATTATTTTTCCTGGATCCATCTTGATCAATTTTTGACGCGTTGGCTCTTGTCTTCCATCACCGAACAAATGCTTGGTCATGTTATGAATTGTAGATCATCTGCTAAGGTATGGTCTCTCCTATAACAACTTTTTTTTACCAGATCTAAAGCAAGTATTCTCTAATTACGACTCCTGTTACAAACCACCAAAAAAGGTGCTACTTCTATAGAAGAATTTATTCTCAAAATGAAAACTAATGCTAATTGATGAGTCTTAAACTCATATATTTTTAATCCATTTTTATGGCATGTTTTTAGTAGTTTCATATCTATTTTTATGTCAAATTATGGAATATTCACCAACTTTTTGTTTTGTAGGTTTTAATGGAAAAGGAGATAATTCCAGTAGAAAAGAAGAAAAAAATGTCAATTGAAGCATTCTTTGTCGCAACAAAATTTCAAGTAGACCAAAAGAACTATGTCACAGCCAGCAGCTGTATGTCGCAACAAAGTTAGGGCTAAACTCAAGGCAGAAAGAGAATCTCTTTCATGACAAAGAATTTTATGTCACAACATTGCTTAAGAAGAATGTAAACATTTATGTCGCTACATTATTAACTCTGTCGCGACAATGATCAAGGCAAATGACAAAGAAACTTTGTCACAACAATCCTTCCTCTGTTGCAACATAAAAGGCTGAAGATTAGCAGATGAACTTTGTCGCGACAAAAGACAGCGCTGTCGCAACAAAAAATGGCAAGAATATAACACAAGTAAGCTGAGACAAGTGTTTTTATGTTGCAAAAAAGTTTTCAGCATGAAACCAGCTCAAGGAAGAAAAGTCTGTCGTGACAAAGAAAATCCTGTCGCAACTTAACATTCAGAGTTCACAACAAAGAGCAACAGGACTTTGTTGTGACAATGATTATTTCTGTCGTGACAAACAAAACATGAGGGAGTTGAATCCTCTGTCGCGACAAAAAGTTGAAGATCAATACAAGAGAAGTGGTGATAAAGAAAATTCATATTGTGACATAGTAAAGAATTGAAGGTAGAGTCTCTGCTGTAATAATAAAAGTTGCAAACTGATAGAATTATGTCGCGATAAAAAGAAAACTCGGTTGCGACAGGAATCAAAAGAGAATTGAGATTAGCCAAGTCAAGTATGCCACAACAAAGTTTTCTATGTCGCAACAAACAGCTCAGCTAGTGACAAGGACAAGAGAAGAAAAGTCTGATGCAACAAAAGAAAACTCTGTCGCGACATAGACTGTTGAGCAACCAAAGAAATCTTGTCGCAACATAGAAAACTTTGTTGTGACAGAGTAGACAAGATGAAGAGAAAAATGCTTGTCATGACAAAGAAAATTATGTCGCGACGGTTTCCAGAGGGAGAAGTGTATAAAGAGCTGGGTGCAACAAATTTTGTGTCGCAACACAAGACATTCCTGTTACTACAAGAACAAGACTGTTGGATCAAAACTCTGTCGCCACATTATCAAAGTCTGTCATGACAGATTCCAAGAAAAAGTTCAGAGAACAGGTCGCGATAGAAAACTGTATGCTACGACAAAGGCCAGCGACAAAGACAAAAACTTTGTAATGACAGAACGTTTTATGTTGCGATAGAGCAACCAAATTGGGCCAAAATTTTGGGGATCCACAACGCAATTCACTACTAGAAAATCCTGAAATAGCTACTAAAAATAGCTACTACTATCACTTCGTAGCTATTTAACTACTACACAGCTACTAAATAGCAACTAGTAACAGGTGTTAGGCTTAACTACTAAATAGCTACTATGTAGTAGCAAAAAGTGGCTTCACCAATGTTAGCTACTAATAGTAGTGGCAAAATAGTAGCTAAATAGCTACTACATAGCTAATAAATTGATGTTAGTCGCTAAATAGATACTACACATGTGACCCCCTCATCTGGGTCCTGCTGACAACCCGGGTCAACTCTCATGGAATACATGCGCCATTGAGTGCCCTTCAATGCCACAAAATGAGTGTCTCTCTACCCGAGACTCAAACATGAGTAAAAACATATATCCATACTCATCAAAATATAACCAACTATATTACAATAGTTTCAATCAGAGTATTTAATACATGTTTTATAAAAACATATAATCAAAGTCACACGTCGGCTTTCTTCTCAAAAGCGCCCTCTAGTGAGCTGCCGTCCCGTCTCGTACCCGCCCCGCATTCGAAAAAGGTCCCACGACGGGGTGAGCAAAGCCTAGTAGTGATAATCTCCTACATGGGTTACTCCCCACTTAAGTGCTCATGCAATGACACATCAAACATTCAAGTAAAACATACAAGTCCCTACTCAAATGTTTACATGTTATGGATGAGAATATGAATCAATTCATCCCCACATCTCAGCCCCACTCGACCTCACTCTAATGCCTAAGCTAAGTGTGAGAAACACTGTTTTCAAAACAAAAAGTTTTTGTTCCTGAAAACATATTACCATTTTCCGATAAAATTGTATTGGACAATCTTCCGAGGTGAATTGCTGGATAACTCTCCGAAACAGTCATGGGTTATCCTCCGAGATGAATTGTTGGACAACTATCCAAGGCAATTCTTCGGAAAATATTTCCATGAAATTCGTTTGACAACCATGTTTTTCATGTCATGCACTCTTACCTACTATTCTAGGTTGCCCCAGTGCGTATGAAATGCAATATTCCATTTCACAATAATACATGTTAATATATCAAGCATGCATATATATATATATATATATATATATATATATATGTATATATTAATGAAATTTAGACTACATGTTTTCACATGTTTTCATAACACATTAACCTAACCTGGCCAAGACTAGCACCCCAATTACCCAATTTCCTCCAAAAGAACATGACTGCAATCTTGACTCAATGGGCTTTCCATAGAGTCCAAGAACACCAAATGCTTGACAAGAAAGCAGGACCTTCCTAAGTCGATCGCCACTCTCCATGACTAGGCAAAATTTACCTAACCCGCCCACCCCTTTCTGGACACAGCCCAAAGACCCACGCTCTCCACAAATCCGAACAGAATCTTGACTCAATGGGCTTTCCATAGAGTCCAAGAACACCCGACCGAGTTCGGACTACAAGAAGTTATGACCTCCAAGTTCGAGGTCACACATGACTAGGCAAAATTACTGACAGCCCTACCCGACTCCGCCCCAAATGCCCCTTTTCGGCCAAATGAAGACTCCACTACCTCCACAAGCATCCGGATGGAATCTTGACTCAATGGGATTTCCATAGAGTCTAAGAACACTCAAATCAGAGTTCGGAAGAAGAAGTTATGACCTTTCGAAGTTGGAGGTTACACATGACTAGGCAGCCTTACCCGGACAGCCTACCTAACCTGCCCGAATGCTCTTTTCTGGCCAACTCCAGCATCCACTACCCTCTATAGGAATTCGGATGGAATCTTGACTCAATGGGCTTTCCATAGAGTCTAAGAACACCTGAATCGGAGTTCAAACAAAGAAGTTATGACCTTCCGAAGTTGGAGGTCATCCATAATCCTAGCCTGGGACGGAACTCCATCGTAGAACTCCATCCCGGGGTCGCAACACCCGGCCGGACAACCCTTCCACTAGACCGGTTCTGATTAACCGACTACAACTTGGGCCACAGAGGTCCCATTTGAGAAATTCAAAGCCCAACATCAAGTTCACTACGTGGCTACAATTTACATGAAGGACTCACTATCAAATTCCCTTTATTTCCTACCCGAAACCGCCTAAAGTCCCGGTATGGTACACCACATGGGCAAATTTTCCCATGGTTCAAAACACAAACAAACATTCCCCTTAGGGAAAAACAACCAACACCATTATTCATTTTAACTCTAACACATAAAAATGGCACACAAGGACAATTACTTAGTCCAAAAGTCAGTCCCCGAACTGTCCGAAATAATCCCTGACCTCCAACACACCGTCTCTGTTGTCTCGACTGGCTCACACGGCCACCACTACCATTACCAACCCACGCCATTCGAATGGCCCTTAAACAAGGATTAAAACCAAGTAGGAGAAAACCCCTACCTCCTGGAGTTTGTCAAACTCCCCAACTCCGGCCTCTATGCGGCCCTTGCCGGAGGATGAACTCTTCCTCTGCTCGCTTGAAACCGGCCGGTCCGACAAGTTGGAAATTTAGAGAGAAGCGTGGAGTCTCTCTCTAAAACTCTCTCTTTTTCTTCCTCTTCTTTCTTCTTTCTTTTCTCCCATCCCAATCGTTTGTCCAAGATGGGCCAAGAGCTTTGCCTTCTCATCTGCCACATGTCCAATTTTCATTGGCTCTTAAGATTTCCTTATCCTCTCATCCATCTACCATGGATTTCCCTCCAATGACATGATGCCACATGTCACCTATAGCCCATACTTGAGCTCATTGTTTGACTTGCTCATAGCTTGACACGTGTCTCATCTTGAGCCACTCAAATGCGCCAAGTGTCCCGCACTACTCGTGCCTCGAAAAACGTGAAATTCCGACTGTCTTAGAATTTGACGAAATTCGACGTGGTAGCTAGATTTTGTGAGACGATTCCAATGGTGAAGTCCGTTTCGTCATCCAAGATCTAGAAAAAAATTCTGAATTTTGATCGACTTACCTGCTCTACCATTCCCTCGAAACTGGATTTTTCGGTTTCACAACACAAATTACTATTTACAAGCTGTATCACTACCAAGCCAAAACTCGTTACTAAGTAAAGAGCTATGTAGCTACTACATTATTAGTAGTAGCTAAATAGCTACTTTTTAGCTATTATTTAGTAGTTAACATACCAATTTGGCTACTCAGAAGTAGCTATGTAGTAGCAATTTAGCTACTACCAATAATGTAATAGCTACGTAGCTACTATTTAGAAGCTAAAACACTAACAAGTGAAAACTATAGCTATTAAGTAGTAGCTATGTAGTAGCTGAATAGCTACTACATTGTTGGTAGTAGCTAAATAGGCCACTACATTGTCAGTCGTAGTTAAATAGCTACGATTTAGCTATTATTTGTCAAATTTAACATATTAATTGGGCTACTAAGTAGTAGCTATTGGTAGTAGCGAATGCCTACTACATTGTTCACAGTAGCTAAATTTGTAAATTTTCCAAAATTCAGTCATAAAAATTTTTAAAAATAAGTTTGGATTCAATTTATAGGTTTTGATTCGTTTTCCAAAAAAGATTTATAACTTTTAAATGTAATTCGAAATTGTAACTTCTCTAGAATTATGATGTTTCCGGATTCAACTTTTACAAAATTTATAACTTTCAAAAAAAAATCAGCTTATGGAAAAATTTAAAATAAGTCAATTTCATATTAAATTTACTTTTTAAAAGTATTATAAATTTTAAAAATAATACTTAATTAAATGATAAATTCAACTATAAAAATATAATATTTAAGTGTTTGGAAAATTTAAATATTAAATTATTTTAATAACAAATCAATGCTTAATAAAGTAATTAGAATTAGGTACGATTAATTAATTAACATTTTATAATAAATTTTATAAACTAAAAATATTTAAGTCAGAATCACAAGGACTCACTTACTGCGCGCAAAATCCAGAAATTGTCGCATTAGTACAGATTGCAAACCCGGAAATTTTTATGATCTCGAATAACGAAATGGATCTCACCGTTGATTCGTCATGAACGAAGTTACTTAAACAAATTTCATCGAATTTAGACAATGGAATTTTCACGATTTTCGTGGCAATATATCGGTGGACCCTAAAACAGATTTTTTGAGAAAAATATTGTTTTGGAAAATAATTTAAGTAAATTTCATTTTTTAAAATAATTTCAGCTTCGATCGGCATTTAAAATAAATTTGCTGTGGGCAAAATTGACCCCAGCAAATTAGGGACACGGCTCTTACATGGCCAAACATTTAAGTTGGATAAGTTATAACAAAAAAGAACCTAGGCTCATGGATTCAAAATCATCAAACTAAAAGTACCTCTAGTTAAGTTTAGAGTGTGACGCCCCAAATCCCGGGGTCCGTTGACAACCCGTCAACTCCGTGAATACATGCCTCATACATGGTAATCTATTACGAAGAAATGGCCACTGGGCCCACTATGATCAATACTCACCAAAATCTAAACTAAATTACAATAGTTCAAGAGTTGATTATCACTTTAATACAACACATATTAAAATTAGGAATTCTAATACATGTTTTACAAATTACATTAACAGCCACAACCGACTTTCTCTTCCTCAAAACCGCCCTAATGGGCGCTCGCTCTCCGAACACTCCCAGACCGGGGCCAATGATCCTCTACGTGCGGCACCCAAGAGTGTAATTATCTGGCATGGTTACTCCCACCTAAGTGCACATGCAATGATTCAACATAAACACATTCAAGAAAATACATGATCCTACTTGAATGTCTACATGATATGGATGAAAATGTGACTCACCCTTTCCCACTTCTCGAGCCCTCACTGACTCCCTCACGCATGCCTAGTTCAAGTTTGAGAAAACTATTTTAAAACAAAAGGTTTTTTGCTTCGGAAATGTACTACCGGAAGTTTCAAGAAATATATTAACTCCTCCCGAGGCGTAATTGTCGGGTAATCCTCCAAAATGCTTCGCGGTCCGCTCCAAGATGAACTGTTGGACAACTCTCCAAGGCAATTCTTCCGAAAATCTTCCTTGAAATTCCTTTCACAACCATTTTCATTTTTCTTTCATTTTCTTTCATGTCATGCACTCACACCTAACATTCTAAGGTTCCCCGGTGCATATGAAATGCATTATGCCATTTCCAAACAATTCATGGTAATATATTAATCATGCATATACTAACATAAATTTACTCACATGCATCATGTCATTCAATTCATAGCAATAACATCAAAATTAGCTCACATGGGCTAATAACAAATCCAATTCCAATGGCTTACGCACAATTATATTTTTATGTAATTCCAACACTCATGTTAACACATTTAATTATATGCATTAACAATTCATTTCCAACCATATCTCGAGCCATTCATTTTAAGTAATATTTGCTTACAACACACATGACCATTTTCTGGCCCAACAGCAAACCGGATCTTAACACCCCAAACGAGCAAGGCTATCCGTGGGCGAATTTCTCTCACTAAGTATCGATTCCACTTTGTGGAACCAAATCCATGGCCATTTCCTACCAACCATCCAAACCATAATTTAATGATAAATTATAACAATAAACCACCCAAATAGTCCGTGGATCATTCAAACGGTTCTAAATATCTTAACAATTAAGTCCCAAGTTTTGGGACCGACCAAACGGCCATTCATGGCCTCAAGCACTCCAAATCATTTACAAAGCTCTTAAAACTGAAAATAATCAAGTAGGAGAAGACCCCTACCTCTTGGAGTTGTCGAAACTCCACAAAACCAATGCCCATGCATAGCCCTTGCCACGTGTAACTTTCGCTTCTGGCCCGACATGCGAATCGATAAACCGAAAATCAAATCTGTAGTCGCACTTTCTCTTTAAAAACCTCCATTTTTCCCAAATCAAGCCCCTCTCCCCATTGCCTGACAGCAAAATGGAGAAGAAAGCCTCTTTGTCCCTCATTGCCACATGTCCAATCGCATTGGTCGATAGATTCCTTATCCACTTTATCCACCTACTTTGGATTTCTATCCACCAGATGTCACATCGCCACCCATGGCCCTACACTGAGCCTGGGTTGACTCATTCTCGCACCTAACACGTGGCACACTGTGAGCCACTCAAAATGCACAAGTGTCCCGCACTCACGCCAAGAACTGGGAAACGTGCAAATTCCACCGTTCTCGCACTACGAAATTTGACGTGGTAGCTAGATTTGCAGACGATTCCAATCTATGAAGTCCGCGGCTATCCGAGATCTAGAAAATTCTCGATTTTTGACCGAAATTACCATTTTGCCATTTTTCAAAATTAGGATTTTTCTGTGGGTTTCATATAGAGATACTTCAACCATCTCGCCATACACGTACATGTTCAAGGGTATTTTCGCAAAATATCAATATTTTAAAATCAAACTAGTGATCGAACTTAAAAGTTACTCGATTCATGGCTTAGAATCGAACCGATGGTCAAACCAATGAAACTAGGAGCACAGGAAGGTAATCGGGGTCGACCGTTCGACCAATCGGACTGACTGATTCGAATTGATTTTTAAAACACTAAAAAATATCATTTGCAAAATTACTAAAATTAAGCAAGAGTCACAATGTTAATAATAAAATTGATTAACACTTGCATTAGATTGATATATCAAAGATACAAATGACTAAAAACCAACCATGTTAATAGTGTAATAAATTGGCATAAAACATACAAATTTGATAATATCTCGTGAACGCTATTCAACATACTGACGATTATAATTCGATATATTCGACTGGTGAAATCTGCCTTGTCTATCTAAATAGCCCTTAAACAAATAAAACGTTATAACAATACGACGAACAACACCACATCATATCAAGTTGACAATAAACCAAACGTCGATAAAATGATGAGAACAAAAAAAAAAAAAAACCTAAATTTTCTTCGAAGAACCACTTAATTAAGGAAGAAAACGGCAAAGTTTCAAAGGGGATTTCAGAAAAAAATCATAATTCCTTTCGAAAAATAGGCTATGAAAGAAAGACATTTTTTTCAAAAAAATTTCTTTTATTATTTACATTTTTGTTATTAGTAAATAGTATAGTACAATTAATTTTAATTTTAATTTTACTTACAAATACAAAACCCCACGTTGGGGTCGTTTCTCTAGTGGCACGATTGTGGATAAATAATAGCGCCCATTTTCAATAGTAAAGGGTAATTCTTAAGTTCTGTAAGTAGAAATGATAATATTCGCTTCCTTGATCAAATAAAACCTTTAAGGACTCTGATTTGGAAATAAAAACACATAACTAACCGAAAAAAATCCACCATCAATTTAAATTAATGGATTTTTTAAATGTACTGTGGGAAGAGAAACTGACATTCGGGTTGCATTCATAAAAATATTAAGACAGAGGATATGTTTACCTCAACAAGATTGGACAATATTCTCTCCAGACAAGATGAAGTCATGCTTAGTTCCAACTTCCAACCTTTCAAGTTCCAACCTTCCACCTTCAAATTTAGGAAGATTGGACTAAAAAAAAAAGAAAAAGAAAGGCCCGAATAAAATCGGGCTGTTTCGCTCGACTGCTAAGCCCATTTTTTTATTTTCTTTTCCTTTTAAATTGTAGCTCAAAAGACTAAAATAGTAAATTCTAAACATTTTCTTACCGCTGAGCCTTAATTTTTGTTCCTCGCCTTAATTTTCACTCATTTCCATTATAACACGCCCGCTGACCCTATAACACCGTCGACAAATACCGATCTCCTTCATGTTCCGACAATGGATCGGGCCAAGACCCCCTTCAATCAGCCGATCATTGAGTAAATCTCAAATGAGTTTAGCATGTATCAGAATTGAGATGCAGTCTAAAAATGGCAAAAATGAGTTCCTTTCTTCAATTCAAAGCTCCGCAAAATGATGCTTTTTCAACTTACATTCTAATTTCAATAGTATAGTCCCTTTTTCACTTTCCGTAGGTCTACAACACCAGAGCTCTGCAAAAAGAAGTTGTTTTTCAACACCGGTTTGAGGCAAATAATAGCGGTTTTAGGGTTTTCGCCTTTGTTTTCGTGATCTTTCGACCTCGCGAGTTTCTGGGGGACGGTTCGCTTCCATCTCCAAGCTTTGCTTTCCTCTCTGGATATACCTGCAGATTTGACGTGCTTAATGCTAATATCCGATATGGTTTTGTATTGCAGAAATCGCAAGGTCCGTATTTGGTAAGTGTGCCATTTTATGAACATCGCTTTTCTTCCTATTTTCCCCTCCGACACTACTTTACTCGGTGGATACGCTTTTTTTTCCGTTTGAAACATGCACTTTAACATGTTTTTCATTGCTTTTGATGTTTATCCCTTCGGGTCCAAATACATGATTCGCTTTCTTTATGCCGATGAGAAAACACATATTTGTTTTCCTTTCCGACGCACTCTTTTCAGTTGTATTCATCTCTCCACTACCAAAAAGGTTTCTCTAAAATTCAAGTAATGGTTTTTTTTTTTTTTTTTGGAAAATAATTGAGTGGTATTTATAGTGAAGTGAATTTAGTGAGAAATATGGCAAGACCATAAATGTAGAACAAGTATTTTATCTTTATGTAGTGATTTGTTTTTTCTTTCCTTTATTTTCTTGTATATTTTTCATTCACATAATCATAACCCTTTCTGGTTTGCTTTCATGGATCTTTAAAGGTGCTTAAAAGAGTTCACATGATTGGTTTTGAATTTCATTGTTAAGGTTTTGCCATGAAATTTTTTTGTGGTTTGACGGGTTTTTTTTTACTGGGGTGGTTTCGTAAATTTTGTTCTTATCGGGCAATGGTACTTATCAGAGCTTTGGTTTTGAGGGTTTGTAAGGCATGGATCTGTGACGCCCCAAATCCCGAGGGTTCGTTGACAACCCGTCAACCCGCGAAAAACCTGTGTATCATGTCATGAGACTCATACATGAGTAAAAATGGCCCCTTGGGCCCATACATCAATACTCACCAAAAATCTAACCAACTATATAGCCATAGTTTAAGAGTTGATTACATCACTCTTAATACAACATATTAAAATTTGTGAATTTAATACATGTTTTACAAAATAAATACTAAAGCCATGTCTGCTTTCTTCTCACAAAGCGTCTCAAATGAGCGCTGCCTTCCGAACACTCACTATACCCGAAATAATGTTCTATTGTATGCAGGTATGCCCGTAGTTGAACATCCATGGGTTACTTCCCACCTAAGTGCATGCAATGATTCAACATAAACACATTCAAGCAAATACATGATCCTACTCAATGTTCACGTGATATGGTCGAGAATGCAACTCACCCTTTCCCACTCTCTAAATTTCACCGACTTCATGCATACCTAAGCCAAATGTGAGAAACACTATTTTCAAAACAAAAGGTTTTTGTTCTCAAAAACATACTACCGAAGTTTCGTGAAAATCTATTGTATTAACCCTCCGAGGTGAATTTGATGGATAACTCTCCGAAACAATTCATGGGCTCCTCCGACGTGAATTGTTGGACAATCTCCCAACCCAATTCTCCGGAAAATCTTCCTTGAAATTCCTTTCACAACCATTTTCGTTTTTAATTTTCTTTCATGTCATGCACTCATACCTATTATTCTAGGTTGCCCCGGTGCATATGAAATGTATTATGCCATTTCCAAACAATTCATGCTAATATATCTCAATCATGCATATATTAACAAATTCACATACTAATCACATGTTATTTAATTCATGGCAATAACATAAAAATTAGCTCACATGGGCTAATTAACAATTCAACTTCCAATGGCTCACACACAATTATATTTCATATAATTCACACATCCATGTTAACACATCAATTAGCATGCATTAACATCTCATTTTCCAATACACATTTCAAGCCATTTAATTCAACAATTACAATTTTATTATCCTTCACACATCATTCATGCTCCTCATGTCAAGCAACAACACACAAGCAATTTCACATGGACCATTTTGGTCTAACTACAATCCAAACTATTTTTAATAGTCCCAAACCGAGCAGTGGGCTGTCCGTGGGCACCCCTCTCACCAAACATCGGTTCCACAAAGTGGAACCGAAATCCATGGCCATTTTCGACCCAACAACACCCAAACCATAATTTAACCCACAATTATAACACAAGAGGACCATTTCGCCAAAGATCGGGCCCGGATCAGTTTGAATCCGGTCCCAAAATTCCAACAATTCTGTCCCAAGTTTTGGGAACGACCAAACAGCCATTCACGACCTCAAACACTTCAAACCATTTACAAGGATTTTAAAACAAAAAATAACCGAGTAAGAGAAGACCCCTACCTCCCAGAGTTGCCGAAATTCCCCAACACCAGTGCCCACGCATAGCCCTTGTAGCATAGAATAACTTTGCTTCTTATCCCGACGTGAACAGACAGTCCGAAAGTAGGGAAATCTAGAGAGAAGTTGCACTTTCTCTCTCTAAAAATCCATTCTCCTCCTCCACTACATGTTGCAGCCCAAAATTGGAGGAGATGAAGTTGTCTTCTCTTTTCATTTATTCCTTTTTGTCCTTATTTCCACACGTCAAGCCATCATTGGCTCATTTGGATTTCTTATCCACTTAATCCACCCACTTTGAATTTTTCTACCCAATTAGGAGATGCCACATGTCCATGTGGGCCCCACACTTGAGCTCAAGTTGACTCATTCCCGCACCGACACGCGCGTACCGTGAGCCACCTCAAAAATGTGCCATGTCTCACACTACGCCGTTCGAAAACGTGGCAAACTCCCGACCGGCTCCCAATTCGACGTGGTAGCTAGATTGTGAGACGATTCCAACTGAAGTCCGTTTCATCCGAGATCTAGAAAATTTTCAAGGCTTTATCTTAAATTACTATTTTGGTTCTTCTAAAATTAGATTTTCTCGTGGTTTCACATTCTCCTTTCTAAAAGAATTTCATTCCGAAATTCCACGCACATACGCATCCAACCACACGGCGTATGTAACCCTACACAATCCTCGCCGGTGTGCAAACGCCGACCTTCCTGGGGTACCTGGCAAATCACCGACAACCCAATCGTCGCTTCACCCCTAATCCATGTCATGAATGACATCCATATACCAAGCCCTTGTCGGCTCATCAACACCCGACGCAACTCGCCAATGGGTAACTAATCCCTAGTCAGTCCCGACTCCTATCACCCAACTCTAGGTTTAAGTGATAACCACGACCGCGCTCTCTTCTGGCAACGTAATCCTTTCCCTACACCGCGAGCCTTTACATCCACACATAAATTTTGATATCTCCATGGGTCTCACACTCACACGTAAACGGATATTCCACGGCCCTTAATACACCAATACGTAAATTTTGGATATCTCCACCGGTCTCTCATTGTTCACACGTAAATTCCTTGATATCTCCACTGGGTCTCTTACACCCATACGTAAATTCGATATTCCAATTTGGTCTTTACACCCACACGACCTTACACCGGGTCTTCATCACCCTAATTCCGTGCCACCCGAGGATTGATTTAATTCCTTCGCTTTCGCCTAACACACATTAATTACTTCTTATTTCTTGATTTGAACTATGAGTCTTCATTGGACGTAGTCCCAAAGACAAACTCAACCCACACCCACCCAGAGTAGTGAATGACCATACCGTGCACCTACACCCGACTCGATGCAATGTCACCGTGCACATGAATGCAATGATGCCATATTGTAACGCCCCAATCCCGGGGGTCCACCATGAGCAGAATCTCGGAGATTTCTAAGTCACGATCTCGACACATCTTACCAACTCTCACTCTACATCCTAGGGAAGAACATCCACACATAGCTTCTCTAAAGGCCTCAACCTAGCTCTAAGCCCAAATCTATCATGCAAGATGCAACAATGATGAACATGATGCATCAGAAAACAAATGCAGATATAAAAACGCACCCCGCATGTCCCATTAGTCTGCATAGTTTATCCTCCGGCACAACTGGCTGTGACACGCCCTCAGTCCCCGAAGTCCCGACCTGGGTGAGTCTCAGGCTCACCCGACTCCACACCTCCGCCCCTCTGCCCATTCAGAAAGCACCAAGGTGCTTTTATAGTACTCAGATCAAACCGGCTCCTTCGACCCATACTAGCGTGGAGGAATGAATTATATCCTTCCCCGTCCTACAAATTTAATCGAGACCGTGGCTGGTCCCAAAATCCTGGGATCCTTGTCTCTGGGGGCAATCCTGCCTCATATGCTCCAGTCGTCTACAAATAACATATCATATGTCCCGCCCGACCACCGTCTCTATCTCGCCTCGCCTTGACAACCCCTACCGCTCCTCGAAATATTTGCTAAGCGTAAGCCTTCGCTCTTTCCGAACCGGAAGAAGATCGACTCTCCTTCCTCTTGCCAACAACACCCGGTGATCCCGAAAGTGCTTCGCATCCTCCATCTCTCTACGGTCATGGCGTCCCAACCATGTAGTCCATGTCTCTGTAGGTGAAGTCTCACTCCGCCGAATGGACAATCTCACCCATTTCAAACCTCTTGACCTTGGCCGTCCAGGGTTGGCATAATCATCAAAGAAAGCCGGAAGCACTCCGTGAACCTAGCCACATACTCAATCATAGTCATGGCCCCCTGCTTTAGCTCTAGGAACTCCTGAGCCTTCGCATGTTTCGCAGCGGTCTCAAATACTACTTCATGAACTGAACTCGCCCATGTCATTGCCTCTAAGTCCCTAGGAGGTCTTCGGCCGCTTAGTTCCACCACACTTCGCCCGCCTCTAGTTGGAATGCAGTTAGTCCGATCTCGGTCGTGTTTCGAGTAATCTCCATAGCCTCCAATACCTTCTCAACTCCGCATTTAACCAATGGTCCGCCACCATCGATCTCCTCCCTGAATACCTGAGATGATGTGCCCCGAACATCTTGAGGTTACCTGACCTCCTCGCCACCGCGCACTAGCCCTGCATAATAGCAACAACCGCAACCTTGCGCTCAAACAAAGGCCTGGTCGGGTCGTGCCTGGTGCCTCGACTAGTACCCCGTGGATCCACCTCTATGTCCTTCTCCTCGACTAGCCATCTACACATGTCAAATGGCGTTAAGTTTTAATGCAAGATTCTAACGTAAACATGTACTCGACACTATTCACATTCGAAAAATTTCATACGCAATGTCAATGTATTCAGGTAATGCAAGACAATAATTCCATTTATTAAATCATACGCAACAAAAATTTCAATTCATTTTATTTTATTTTATTTTTTTTTTAACCTTGAATAGTGTTCATGAACAAGGTTCATGAACAATGATCCAAATAAAGGATCAGAAATGAAGGCACTGGCCGCAACCGTCGGGCCAGACACCTGACCCCGACATGCAATAATCGTGGCGCACTTGCTTCAGTAGTGCGCACGCCAAGCGCTGAGTGTCATGTCGTGGCGTGTAAGGCGCCATATCGCGGCCGCAATGCGGCCGCGGTCACGCCTCTGGCGCCATGTCGCAGTTCTCGCCGCGATACAAAATTGTATCGCGGATTACTGTAGGACCAAGTCGCGCGCACGTGGCGCTTATGTCGCTACAAGACGCTTTTGTCGCAACGCTGTTGCTCAGACGCAACCCCAAAGGTCGCTTCGCCACGACACAAAATTGTATCGCGGACTGTAACCCATGCCACGCACACGCCGGGTCAGTGACGCGAGCTCGTATCAGAGCGCACTAGCCGCGGTCGTAGGTCGCGGTCACGCTACACGTTGTTTCCTTGTCAGCGATACACAAATTTTTGTGTCACGATACAAAAACCCCATGCCACGCCTACTGGTCGCGTTGCGCCGCACGCCGTGTCGGCGCGTACATCAGGCGTCATAGTTGCTCGGCCACGATACAAAACATCAGACGCGATCTAACACCAAACGGGCGTGAGCCTATTCCGCTTTCATTTCCTCGCACCTTTTTTTTTTTTCATTTGTTCTACTCACTGCAAGATCATCAAAAAAATATATATATTATTATTTTTTTCTTTTTCATATCTTCAAGAGGAACTAAATAAATTTTATTATATTTATTTATTTTTTTTCCCTGCTTTACACACTATAAACCCTTAAAAAAATTTTCTCAACACTTTTTTTTTTTTTTTTGATTCCTCTAGTAGCCTCCCTGCTCCCAAGATGAGTAGCTCAGACACCTGCACTTATACAACTCAAAAAAACATTTTAAGAGTTTAATTTAACCCTTTCTTTTTCAGGCAAAACTAGAATGACTTTCCGTAATTTCACAAAAACACATTTTGTTCATGTCAAAAAACTCGAGCAACCGGCCCAAATTTTTTCGCTTATTCCCTGCACCACTCGCCCAAAATTCTCAAACAAACCTTTTCCTCTCAAACCTTAGGGAGTTATATTATTTCCCTCAACCTTTAGAGTTCAACATTTTTCCTATATGCTATTCACCAAGCATACAATCACCATTCAATCACACAACACAGAATCACACATAATCACACAGCACATATCATGTTAGACACCCAAGAACACATAAAACACAATGCATGCAGTATTCTAATCATGTCCCGTGACTACCTAGGTAATCACATACCTAAACCCTAACATTGAGCTATACCAAGTTGTGAAGCTCTTACACCTCAATGACCATGGCCTAAGCCCAAGTCCCTCAAGCCCTAGGTATTTGTATACCTAAGCTCTACACCCACTAAGCTCCCAAGGTAATCGTTTACCTTAGTCGACCACTGCCGTGACGCCCCCAAATCTCGGGGTCCGTTGACAACCTCACAACCCGCTGAAACCCCGGTGTCTCATGTCACGGACTCATACATGAGTAAAAATGGCCACTTGAGCCCATACATCAATCCTCACAAAAAATCTAACCAACTATATAGCCATAGTTCAAGAGTTGATTACATTTTAATACAACATATATTAAAATTTAGAATTCTAATACATGTTTTACAAAATAAATACCAAAGCCACATGCTCCGCTTTCTTCTCAAAGCGGCTCAAAATGAGCCGCCGTCTTCCCGAACACCTTTCACTGCACTCGAAATAATGTTCCCCGACAAAGAGCAATGCCCAAGAAGTTGAATTATCCCATGGGTTACTCCCCACCTAAGTGCACATGCAATGATTCAACATAAACACATTCAAGCAAATACATGATCCTACTTGAATGTCTACGTGATATGGTTGAGAATGCGACTCACCCTTTCCCACTTCTCGAGCCCTCACCAACTCCCTCACGCATGCCTAAGCCAAATGTGAGAAAACACTATTTTCAAAACAAAAGGTTTTTGTTCTCGAAAACATACTACCGAAGCTCTGGTGAAAATCTATCGATACCCCGAGGAAAATTTGTTGGATAATCCTCCGAAACTATGAGACCCTGATAAAGTAAAATAATAGACATGTGTGTTGCAAACCCATGAATTTCTCTCTAGATCCTGATGACGACGCAGATATACCGTTGAGTTCTTCTCAGAAAATCCATAATATTAGTTCGATTTCGTCAATCCGAGAAGGTCGGAATTGCACATATTTCGAGACAAATGGATCTAATGGGAGGCGACATCGTGGCATCAAGATTACGCCATGTGGCACCCCGAGAGATGACACTGGATACCTGGTGGAAGCCAAGTGTCACACTCTATCTTGCATGAGAGGATAGTGGTGGGAAAAGGGGCACTGAATGACATGTGGGATGCTAAGGGGTCATGAGGAGAGAAAGAAGAGGTGTTCCACACCTAGATAAGTATTCTCCAATCTAAATCAATTTGTCTGGGGAAAGAGGAGAAAAAAAAGGGAAAAAGAAAAGAGGAGAAGAAAAGAGAAAAAAAAAAAGAAAAAGAAAGAAAGGAGAAAAACAACAAAAAGGAAAGAGAACCAGCAGCCTCGATTAACAAATTGCAGGAGCTGGCAAATAGCTGAACTGATCCGGCACTTCGAGAGGTTCTTCTACTGTTAGTCTTTAAGAGCCATGAAATGGCTACGACAAGCAAATTCAGTAATAATGGGTTTAAAGAATAATTTCGATAGAAATTATTGTTGGTTGGGACCGGATTGGTCTCGAAAGTAGTTTTCGAATCGCAGCTCGAACCGATTATGGTACCCGTAGTTCGGGATCCGAGCGTGATGATTTCTGCTATGAATCGATATGCTGCTCTTCGATATCGGAGATTGAAATCCCGGCCAGGTGTTATTACTTGTTTGAATAACATGCGCATTGTGTGAGAAAATGATGTTAATATATATGCTTAATGTTTGTTATATATTAACGTGATGCTTGGTGTGAAGCATGTATTATGAGTGTCGCATGTGCTCCCATCATGCATGTAACATGAAATATTATGCAGTTGACATTATCATCAACATGTGCACTGGTCATCATGAATCTGGTGTGAGTGCATGAATAAAATAAATTATTTCGGAGGGTTGTCCAATAAATTATTTTCGGAGGGTTGTCCAATAAATTATATCGGAGGATTGTCCATATAAAATATCAATCGTCGGAGTCGGCCCAATTGATATATATCGGAGGGTTGTCCACAAAATAGTTATCGGAGTCGGCCCACTATTTATATCTCCACTTGTCCACGCTAAAAACAAATACCTTTGTTTGAATGGTTTCACTACATGGCAAATTGCATGTATGAGAGAGTCTCGTGAGGATCAAGATGACATAAAACATTCATATAAAGTGATGCATATTTTACAAGAATGTGTGGAATGATTTTATGGATTATGTCATTGCATGTGCACTTAGAGCGGGAGCGGTAGCCCTGTAGGAAACTTTCTCTACTGGCATAGCTCACCCCGTTGTGGGAAAAATATTTTCAGGTACTGGAGATACACCAAGAGAAGGCACTTCATGAGGTCTTAGTTGAGAGGAAGACCTAAGATGGCTTATTGTGTTCTTTTGTAAAATTTCTGGGTAGAAAACCCAGTTTTTGTTTAAAACTGAACTGGCTAGTCAAATTTGTATTTTAGATATAAATAAATTGTAATTAAACTCAGATTATGTTTAATATAATTTTGTAAGGGGCTGTCTTGCCTTGAGAGGATGTTTGGCTGCGCCCGAACCATGGGAAGTCGCCTGCTTTCGATCCTATGTATTATCCAAACTTTAAGATTGATTTTTGTTGGGAAGTAAAGGGAATTTGGCCCTGTTTCTCTTGGTATATTGTATCCCCATCAGTAAGCTTGATGTAGGCTTTCAAATCACCAAAATCGACCTCTACGTACCTCAAGTTACGGCCTTTTAATTACAGGTCTAAGAGGATGAGTCAGGACGAGCCTATCTCGCTGAATCGACCTCACTGGTCGTAGGAGTCGACCTTTGTGCGAGCCTGGTTGACCTCTTGGTCGAGCCGAGCTCTCCCGTGATGAGCTAACCTCTTGTGCAGAGTCGAAATGACCTTCTTGGTCGAGCCGAGCCTCCCCGCATGAGCCGACCTCGTGCAGCCGTCGAATTCCTCGTCGAGCCGAGCCTCCGCACGGGCTAACCCCGCGGCTCGAGCCTCCGCACACGAGCCGACCTCTTCGAAGTGCCGAGCTCTCCCGCATGAGCCGACCTCTCGAGCAAAGGCTGAGCTCCGCATGAGTCGACCTCTGAGCGCTACGAGCTCTCCCATGAGGTGACCTTTCGGGCAGCGCTGAAACGCTTTCCGCACGAGCTGACCTCTTTAGCGCGTTATTGAGCTCTCCCGCATGAGCCATCCTTTGGTTGAAGCCAGCCTCCGCACGAGCCGACCTTCTTCGCGGCAGAGATGAGCTCTTTCCGGTCGAGCCTCGCCAGGATGAGCTGTGTGTGGCCGAGCTGACCTCCTTGGTCGGGCTCTCCCAACCGAGCTCGCAGTAAACGAGCTTTGTCAGGCCAACTTCTCGGACGACCATAACTTCCCTCGTCCGAAGTCCGGCTTGCTACTGCGGCCACCATGGAAAGCCCTTTGAGTCTAAAATCCATCCATATATGTCTCAATATAATCTGAGCTCATATTGTGTTCTAAAAAGATGAAAGACGCGAGGTACCCGGCTGGGTTTCGCACGCCGCTTGTCGCCATGAGCTCCAACTCGACGACCATAACTTCCTCATCCGTCCGCTTTCGCTTAGACTCTATGGAAAGCTCTTCGAGAGTTCAGAATCTAACCATATGCCTGCGGGATTTACTTGGTTCTCACATAGTTTCGGTACTGATCATTGCACTAAGTGCACTAATTACTAGAATCTTGAAATGAGAAGGACCGCATGTGTCATCGGCGACACCGAGTGACACATGAATATTGCAGTAATGAGGCTATTATATAGCTTCTTGTTGAAGGTTACCTATGAAAGAAAAAAAGACTCGATTTGGGGTGTTGATAAACACCATGGTCTCCTTCGACGTGAATTGTTGACACCCCAACCTTGACCTCCTAAAATCTTCCTTGGAAATTCTTTCACAACCATTTTCGCACCCTTTCTTTCATGTCATGCACTCATACCTATTATTCTAGGTTTCCTAGCGTAGCATGAAATGTATTGCTGTATTTCCAAACAATTCATGCTAATATATCTCAATCATGCATATATTAACAAATTCACATACTAATCACATGTTATTTAATTCTTAGCAATAACATAAAAATTAGCTCACGTGGGTTAATTAACAATTCAACTTCCAATAGCTCACACACAATTATATTTCATATAATTGACACATCTATGTTAACACATCAATTAGCATGCATTAACATCTCATTTTTCAATACACATTTCAAGCCATTTAATTCAACAATTATAGTTTTATTATCCTTCACACATCATTCATGCTCCTCATGTCAAGCAACAACACACAAGCAATTTCACATGGACCATTTTGGTCCAATCTACAATCCTGATCGTTTTAATACAGCCCCAAACCGAGCGCGGGTCGGTCTGTGGGCAACCTTCACCAAACATCGGCTCCACTTTATGGAACCGAAATCCATGGCCATTTTCGGCCCAACAACACCCAAACCATAATTTAACCCACAATTATAACACAAGAGGACCATTTCCAGCATGGGATCAATCCGAGACTGTCCAAACGAGTCCTAAAATTCCAAATACCCGCCCCAAGTTTTAGGACTGCCATTCACGGCCTCAAACACTCCAAACCATTTAAGGCTCTTAAAAACCGAAAAATAACCGAGTGCAGAGAAGACCCTACCTCCTGAGTTGTCAACCCCAAAACAAGGCTCCACATCGCAGCTCTCACTCGTAGTAACAACTTGCTTGGCCCGACGCGAACCAACGGTCCGAAAGCCTGGAAATCTAGAGAGAAGTTGCACTTTATCTCTCTAAAAATCCATTCTCCTCCTCCACTGCACGTTCCAGCCCAAAAATGGAGAAGATGAAGTTGTTTTCATTTATTCCTTTGTCCTTATCACACATGTCGGCCATCATCGGGTTCTTCGATTTCTTATCTTAATCTACCAACTTTGGAATTTTCTACCCACTCAGAGACGCCACACGTCCACGCTGCCCCACACTCGAGCTCAAGTCGACTTTATTCTCAAGACTTATGACATGGCACACTATGAGCCACTCGAAATGTGCCAAATGTCCCACACTACACTTGCTCGAAAACGTGCAAATCTCGAATCGCCTTGAATTTGACGTGGTAGCGATTTCGCGAGACGATTCCAAATACCGTTCGTTTCGTCATCTGAGATCTAGAAAATTTCGATTTTTGACCAAAATTACCATTTTGGCTGGCTTTTCAAAATTAGATTTTCTCGAGGTTTCACATGATCTTCTTTTTGTTTTGTGTTTGATACGGTCCTAATTTTTGTGATGATTTTGTTCGATTTATAAGAACTTCTTTGTGTTTGGTTTGTTTTGTTCAGAGGCCAAGCATTTAAGAAGTTCAATGACATAATTTTGTTCTTATTCCCTCATGTTGTTTACAATTGTCAAGCTCAACATTTAAAATAGCTTTAAATTGGATGTATTCTAGGCTCATAAATGGTCTCTTAAACCCAGAGTTTTTGGTTGGTTTGAGAATTTATAGAATTTGCATGTAAACCCGAATGGATGGATGGTAACAAGATAAAGTGTCAATGTACACTTACGGAGTGCCGAAACTGTAGTTATCATCAAATTGATACTGTAAAGTATCACTTGATGAAGAATGACTTTATACCAGGCAGATTATGTTCGTCAAGATAGGGGAAATGAAACTATCTAAATTCTCAAAATTTTGGTGATGCCCAACTAGCATCTAAGTCACCAGAAAATGCATACCATAGTATGGTTATGGATGCCGCCGGGCCTGATTTCAATCCTAATGAAATATCGGATGAACCTCCTAATCCAGAAGCACATAAGTTTTTTGACATGCTAAGTGTTGTGAATAAAGAATTATGGCCCGGTTGCCAAAGACATTCGCAACTATCGGTTGGAATATCATGAACACACAACTCAAGGATCTTGCTAAACAACTCGAGGGCTGTAAGAACATATCCAAGGTATTTTGTAAATGGATATAGATTCCACTAATGGGACATGGTTTCATAAGAGGCACAAATGAATAAGTGGCGTCTCAGATCAGCGGTCTAGTGATCATCATGAGAATGACTATCATGGTCACTGTGAAGTCATGGTAGAGTTGGAATATCCCGTTAAGAAGGTCAAGCTAACAATATGGTTCAGCGTGTGAATGGTTTGATCCAACACGAATATATAAAGGACAACAAGGGTTCATCCAAATATAACATTGCAGGTAAACCACCAATGTATATTTAACAAGTGTGAACCTTGTTTTGGCTCAACAAGCGACTCATGTGTCATTGTCCATATCCCAGCTCGAGATGAGATAGCCAATCGCGGGTTGTTAATACAATAAAAGCGCAGGCTGTTGTGGAAATTCCTCAATCATTTAGAATAATTCATCCACCACCTGAAGCCCAACCATTCCAAGAGGATGCTATACAATTTCATGCAATAGAGGTTGTCTCTGACGAACCAATGTCCTTGGTCGATCCCGACGGACCGCAATGGCCAAATTGATTCGAGTCTAAACCTGAATGGAGAATGAAACAAAATTTGGAATCTGAGTCGGGATCCGACCCGTAAGAACTAGATGATGATGATAATGATTAGTGGGTGATTTACATCAATGCTCATAATTTTTCACATATGTTTTATTTATTTATTTATTTCATAAACTCAGACTCGTGGACGCCCCAAATCCTCGGTGTCCTACTGACCACCGTCAATCCGTGAAAACCCAGATGTCTCATATCATGAGACCCATACACGAGCAAATGGCCACATCGCCTACACATCATACTCACCAAAATATATCCAACCAACTATATTACAATAGTTCAAGAAAGTTAAATCTATTTCTAATACAAACATATATTAAAATTAAGAATTCTAATACATGTTATACAAAAATATCAAAGCCATTAATCCCATTCTTAAAAGCGGCCTCTAGTGAGCGCTGGCTTTCCGAACACCTCAGACTCAAATACTGTTCCCCGACAGAGCGAGCAACGCCCGCAAATGATAATCTCTTGCACCCGGGTTACTCCCACCTAAGACACACGTAATGCAAACTAAACGTATTCAAGCAAAACGACGATCCTACCAATTACATGCCCAATCCCATGTCTCGAGTCCTCACCGACTCTCTCACACATGCCTAAGCCATGTATGAAAATCATTTATTTTCCAAACAAAATATTTGTTTTAATTGAGGACAACCCTCCGATATAATACGTTGGACAATCCTCCGAGGTGAACTTGTTGGGTAACTCTCCAAAACAATTCATGTCTATCCTCGACGTGGAATTGTCGACAATTTCTTTCCAACACAATTTTTCGAACAACTTTCCGTAATAAAATTATTATTTTTAATAATTTTACAAAAAGAATCTCACTGCTTGAACAACCCCTCTGATTTTAATTGTCATGCACTCACATTCACCATTCTAGGGTGCCCCTGCATATGGAATGCATTTTTATGCCATTTCAAACAATTCACAAGTAATATATTCCAAACATGCATATACTAACAAAATTTAACTCACAACATCATGTTATTCAATTCATAAGACAACACCAAAATTAGCTCACATGGCTAATAACCAATTCAAGCAATTCATTTTGAATCACCGAAAGCAACACACAAATCACACATAAATCACGTGAACAATAAAAACCCCAGTCTCATTAATCGCTCACTTACCACATCTGGTGGATTTTCTTTACTTACCCAAATATTTTGAGATCGTGAAACACTACATCTGTGCCTTAACAAATCCTCATCCATTAAAATCGCTTCTACCAACGAATAAATCAAGTAGAGAAGACCCTACCTCTCGAGTTGTCGAACTCCACAAAAATCTAAGTGGGCCCACGCAGCCCTTACAAGCCAGAGTAGCAACTCGCTTCTTGTCCCATGAAAACCGACTGTCCAAAGTTGGATATTTAGAGAGAAGTTGACTTTCTCTCTAAAACCGCCTTCCTCCTCCACCGCATGTCAACAAAATGGAGAAGAAGATGTCTTTCTTCTTTTCTTCAATTAATTCCCTCCTTTGTCCTTAGTTTGACTTTTAAGGGCTCTTGACACTCGCTTAATCTAAGACATTTATCTCTATCCTCTCACTCAATTCATAAAATGAGTGTCACGATACTCAGAAGAGCGACCCTGTCATACCACACGCCTCTCGCAAGTCGTAATACACGCCGACACCCTACCGAAGACATGAAATTCAATCGTCTGAATTCGACGAAATCCAAATTCGACGTAGTAGCTAGATTTCGCGAGACGATTCCAATGGTGGAGTCCATTTCGTCATTCGAGATATAGAAAAATTCCGGATTTTGACCGAAATTACCATTTCACCATTTTGAAGAAAATTAGAATTTTATCGGGTTTTACATTCTTAAAAGAATTTCGTCCCGAAATTCCGTACAATCACAATAAATCACATGTATATGCAACGTGCACTATGCCATGCATGTAAACTAGTCATTTAAGTATCAAACGACTAAACCATGTACCTTTATCCCTAAACAAGAAGGAATAGGGGTGGGCCCGCACAGTCCTCGCGCTCCCACGCACTCCTCCACCCACAAAGGTCGGGCCATACAGCCTCACTCCAAATTTCATGGTCTCGTGATCACAAAAACCTCCATCCCGCTATCCATACGCAATAATCGGTCCCCCTCCTTGAAGGTCCCATCTATGTCAACCTTAATCTCTCTCCAATCCACTACATGAGCTGGATATGGAGTGTATCTCCGAGCATGGAGACGTGAAATACCCTACGACACCCTCGACATGCTCGGGCGATAAAGCCAACCTAAGCACGCCCAGGTGCCCGCCCCTCCCTCGAGCATCCCCAAGGGCCTAATGAACAAAGGGCTTATAGCTTCCTCGGCTTGCCGAACCCGACCACTCCTCTTAGGGCATCACCTCTCAAGAAGACGCGGATCTCTAACCTCGAACTTTAAGGGTCGATATCGCAAATCAAGATAGCTCTTCTCGCAGCTCAGCTATGAGAAGACGTTTGTCGATCGCTTCTTCTCACCTTCTCGAAGGCAAGTCTCTAATCGATCGCATCCAAAGATGCAGCCTCTCCCACCCGATCCAACATATTGGCAGATCCCGCATGGCCTCCCATACAATGCCTCATATGGCGCCATCTCGTATACCAGCCCGATAACCGGCTGTTATGCGCGACTCCACTAAGGGAAAATGCTCTCCCGGGGCCTACCCCCACATCCAGACGCATGCTCGCAACATGCGTCCTCCTTCAACACCCAGATGGTCCCTCCTCGACCCACCATCCGTCCTGCGGGTGGAAAGTTGTACCTTGCTGGTCACAAAGGCTCATAGCCTTTGAAACTCTTCCAAAGTGCAATCAGAACCTGGTCTCGTCTCGACACTATGTATACCGCACTCCCAAGGGCCGAATCCATCTCTGATATACAACCGCAGAATCTCTCCAATGTGAAGGTCATCCGCACGGCTACAAAATGTGCGTAGGCGTCTGTAGTAAGTGGGTCCGCAAAATCTATTATGCGTGCTCCCACTTCCCTAAACCACCTCGATAGTGAGTAGCCTGTTGGCTTCTAGTGCTCGGCGCGCTTGACACGTGGACATCGGTAAACAAAGTCTCCCTCGTGTGTCTTCATCCCTCGAGTGATCTTGGCGACAAAGATCTAGTACATCTTAGGTCTGCATAAGATCTACAAGCTAACTCACGTCGAATTTCGTCGAGATTCAAGATAGTCGGAATTGATGCGTTTTCAAGTATCGCGTTGGTCTTTAGTAAAACGACATGTAATGTGACGAAAGTCACCTATAACATGTACTCATGTGACACATGTTACAAAAGTAGAGAAATGATGGAAATGGACTGTCTAGATAGTGCGAGTAAGCGAAATCTAGAAATGATAAATGTCATTTATAACTTTTTAAATGATAATTGGATGAAATACCAAATAATAGTCATCTCCTCATATGAATGAAGCAAAAACGTGGGAAACCAGAAAATGAGATGCGTGCCGATTTTGACATTTTTAGTAGTGAGAGAACATCCCCTTCTCTCTAGATTTTAAGCGATCAGGTAGCCAAATTCGGTGGGGATAAGAAGGAAAATCGCTCTACGCATCGAGGCCTACGCGTGGGTTCTGGTTTTGGGAGTTTTTGACAAACTCCGTGAGGTAGCGGATTTATCCTACTTGGGTTTTACACTTTATTTAAGTGTTTTATAATGTTTCGGTTGGATTGAGGCCGTGAGGGGCACGTTTGGTGATCCCGAAAACATGGGACGAGTTGTGAATTTTTAATCTCGTTTTGGGCGGTGTAGTCACTTTGTTTGGGCGGCTAAATTGAGTTTTATGCAATAAATTGTGTTTTGTGTGTATAGGGCCGGGGAATGGCCATGCAGGTCGATTCCACGAGGAACCGATGTAGGAAGTGGGCTACCATGGACAGCCCTTGCTGCACGTTTTGGGGCGTAAGCGGTCTAGTTTTGTATGGAAATGGACCATAAATGTCCATGTGTTTTGGTATTGGAATTGTTTGATGTGAGTGGCTTGAGTTGGTTGATCAAAGAAATTAATAGGTTAATGCTTGATGTGTTAACATGATGCCATAATTATATAGAATATAATTGCGGGTGTAGGCCATTGGAAATGGAATAGTGATTAGCTCAAGTGAGCTAATTTGGGTGATGGTTGATATTGTTGAATTACATGTGGTGTAATTGTAAATTATGTAAATATATGCATGATGGTATATCTGCATGTGTTGTATATATTGTGTGAAATGGCATAATGCATCTCACTTATGCCTTTGGGTGCTTTAAAATTGGTGAGTGCATGACATGAAGAATTGAAAAAAAGCAGCGTTTTTTGAGAATTTCACAAGATGAATTCGGAGAATGGGGTTGGGAGGCGGTCAATAGATCATTTAAATGAGAGCGTGGTATTTCGGAAGGTTATAGCCCATACGCCTGGATGATCAGTATTTTTGCGATAAGCCGGTAGTATAGTTTAGAAAACAACGAATTGTTTTGAAAATGTGTTTCTCAGCATACATGGCTTAGAGAGCGAGTGTGAAGTCATTTGGTGAGGACTCGGGATGTGGGTTAGTCATTTAGACATTCCGTAGGATCCGCGAATTTGGCGAATGTGTGTTTACTTTAAGACATTGTATATGCCAGTGGAAGTAACCCGCCAAGCGGTGATTCCTCTTGAGCATTAGCTCATCTTATCGAGGAGATATAATGTTGGTACCAAGGCATGAGGAGACGGCTCATCCTAGAGGCGGTTTGAGAAAGAAAGAATCGGTTGTAGAACTTTTGGTGTTTAGTTGGATACATGTATTAGAATGTTTTAAACTTTTAATATGTGTTGTATGGTGAACTTTTGCTCTTGAAAGCGTGATATATAGTTGATGTATGATGATGGGTATTGTGGTATGACCCCAGGAGCGTTTTATTATCTATATCTTGGTGTTGATGTTGAGACGGGTTTGTTCTTGGTGGGCTCGTCTGAAAGGAGGCTGCGGATTTTCATGAGAGAGGTCGGGTCACCCGACCTTCCAGTGTTTAAGTAGTTGTGAATTTAGTCAACGGACTAATTTGAGCGTCACATTGAGCATCAAATGAGGGGAGGCGTGGTAGAGGGCGGTGGACGTCGGGGGTACTGTCCATGCAAAGGTCTAGCTAGTATCACTCCACTAGAGGGTGCGCTACCTCATTACAGGCCATCTGGAATCCTTGATCCCATTCGACCGTCGAAACACAAGGCGTAATATTCACTTCAGTTGGTCACCTGTGACCATGTATCTACACTTGGTATATCACGAGTAGGACTGGTTGATTGTGAATGGGTAAATGAACATAATAATTAAATATTTTGATTATATGTATTTTTTTTTTTTTTTTTTGTTAAAGTGATGTTGCATCTTTGTTTGTGCGGGTCTTTATCGTCACCGCCATCACCTCCATTTTCAAGGGCGGGTTGACATTGAAGGGAGTATAAATGGAGCACCATCACAAAACCAGATAAAATACTTTTATTAGGAAAGTTCAAAATTTGCAGCATACACTTATAACTTCTGTGTAAATGTATATGACAAATTGAATATATATGAAGTGTTATGTTTGTTAGTTTGAGATGTTGTGGATTGTTGAGAGTATTATATAAGTGTTTTATTATAATGCATTACTTAATATGTTTGTTTTATTGGGTTGGATTATTGCGATGGAGAAACTGTTTAATTTCATAGAAATATCATTATTAATTGTTTTAACATTTATTTCGTACTTATATGAGTAACTATTAACTTTCTTTGTAATATTTCTCATGGGATGTCGAGATAGGGTATCATCAAAGCAACTTGGGAGGTACTTATTTTGATCTGATATCTGAATAAATTTGAATAAGTGGAGAAACATGGGAGGCCAGGTGCAATATTCTGTGAGTCCATGCAGACGAAAGTGGAATGAAGCATGGGTGCTGGAGTTTCGGGCTTAATCAAAACTAATGTCTCACAGGCAAGCCCAGAGCCCAGAAGGTTGGACCGAGCCAAGCCACTAAGACCCCTTTGGGGGTTCCATTTTCATTCCCTAAAGCATGTTAGGAGAATTGTAAGTACTTCTTCCCCCAGAACTCTTTGTTTTGTTTTGATTTGCAGATCTTTAACAAATGTATCTTCTAATTTTACTAATATTTCTGGGAGAAAGGCAGAGAAGAGTGTCCTTATCCAGGATCCTCAGCAATACACTTCTAAGACCACACTCATCTGGGTTGAGAGGACTCGCCGTCGGAGAGTAAATAAATTAAAGTATATTATATTACTTAGTTTTATTATTCATAGATTGTGCGAATATCAATTCAAAATTTTGTAAGTGTACATCAAAGAAATCTGCGGATGGTACACAAATAGATGAGGTTCGAGGAGAACATAACATTTATGGTACAAATAGATGAGTTCGACATACTTCACGAGTTATGGTAGGCGGTAAGCGCGTGACTCATATCGCAGTTAGGTGACTGATGTGTTATACAGGTAAACATCTTACCATTTCCACTTCATGCTTATCCGGGAATGATCTTAAGCTACGTAGAGCGCTCAGGGCTGATTAAGCGGGAAGTGCAAAGGCAATGAATACTAAGGTTAAGTGCTATAAGATCAACTTGATGGGTTAAAACCTATCAGGGGCTTTAACTTATTGACATTAAGGTCTCCTCATTATTTCACAACTCCACATGTGGATAACCCCACCTGAGAAGGCATTTCTAGGATAATTCCCCATCGATTGATATGTGAACATTTCTGTTGTTGAACATTTTGGTCTATTGTATAGCTATCTAGAACTTATGGGATTTAGTACACGTTATTTTGGTTTATGTTATTCGAAGACATTTAAAACTTTTTGGTAATAGGATCTATAATTTTTATTTCATTTATTTTTTATTATTTGTTTTGAGTTCTGTAATTTAATAATTAATTTAATTAATTAATTTAAATATAAATTGATTACTACATAATTTTAGTCACTAACTAGCTATTATTGTTTAACTACTAATTCAGTAATAAATAGCTACATTACTATATACTAAATTAATATTCAATGAACTAATCTTATTAAGCTACTAACAAGTGCAGAAATATTCTAACAACTACTAAATTTTTAACCACCTAGCTACTACTATTTAGCTACTAACTTAGTAGCTAAATAGCTATTTTGTTCAGCTACTACAAAACAATAGTTACTAAATAGCTATTACAATTTTGCTACTATTATAGTAGCTAAATAGCTAAAAACTTATTAGCTACTACATTTTTTTGTTCGCTAAATAACTACTCCTATAATTTATTATGTTATTGAATTATATAAGCTATAATACTTAGCTACTACCTAGTTCAATCACTAAATAGCTACTACGTCATGTAGTAGCTAAGTAGTAGCTATAGCTATTACATTTTTTACTTTAGCTACTACTATTGTTGGTAGCTCTTTACCTACTACATAATATAGTGGCTAAATGGCTGTATATATAGTCGTCTCACTTACCTAAATTAGCTACATTTTTTCATTTTAGCTACTGTTATTTTTAGTAGCTAATTAGCTATATGAGATGCATGCAGTAGCTAAAGCGACTCTTAATAGCTACTACTGTTAGCTAAAATTAGCTCCGCTACAGGAGATTTGCTCACTGCGATCCTATAGTAGCTGTTTAGTAGCCTAAAGAAAGTTTGGCTACCCAAATCTTACCAATAGTTTAGCTACTACTTTTTTGTAGTAGCTAAAATCAATTTTTCTAGTAGATTATTGAAGTGCGACCCAACATTGGAAAGTCTATAAATAGACACATCTAGGGCACTGTGCGTAACTTCTGCAATTCCAGGACTTCAGGTAGTTGAAGACTCTTTGTATATTATTTTTTATTTTATTTTTCTTTTATTTTGCTTTTATTTCCATTTTAGTAGATTTGGTTTGAGCGTAGTTTTTAGTTAGTTTGCTTTTGGTGCCAGATTTGAGTAATGAACTGGTGCGATTTTGAGATGGAATTTTTTTTTGTTAAATTTTCTCTTTCATTCTTGTTTTTGAACAAAATGAGTTGAAAAATTTCTGGATTTCATTTATTTGGTATGTTTACACTTTGGTGAATTTGCACGTCGGTTATTCAGCGATATGAGTGAACCAGTTTTGAAAGGTTGAGCTCCCTCTGGGAATGAGTCGATGATGATAGTCATTTTTCTGCACAAAGTGGAAGAACGACTTAATTAGAATTCTTGAATTTATTTGATTGGTATTATTTTTGAACTATAGTTCACATTACTAGTACCGTGTACCCAAGCAAAGTATTTATATTAACTCACGATTTCTAAGAGGCCCTTTGTGACTAAGCGGTGGAGACTCAGGGTAAGAAGCGGTTCTTTGTGGGTATGGTAGACTAATACTTTGGAACTAATGAACTCTGAAAGATAACTCAGATAAATCACTTACTCATAGTTTGAGGATAGTTTGATGAAGTATCAGGTTAATTACTCAAAGGTTTTTCCTCTCTCTGATGAAAGGATTTTGATCTCATGTTAGCAATGATCTAATCAATGAGATAGAGAATTTCTTGGTATTATTGAAGGATGAGTGTCATCCAAATTAGAGAAGGCTTGCAATATTACGTCTATAAGGCAAGAATTCCTCAGTCTAAGATGCGGGTGTGAGAAATGCAAGAAAAGGAAAAATACTCAAATCTTAGAAGAGGATTATATCTTACAAGTAGATGATTAAATTCATGTGTCATAAATGAACATGAATCTCTAATTAGTAAAGGTATGGTTGAGGGAGAAATCCAAACTACATACCACAAATTCATCTTTACGACAAGTTGGCTCAGCATGGTTTAGCTAAAATTCAAATTGGTGCGAAGTGACAATTATTCATTGGTCTATGTCTAGTGTTATCTCACTTTCGGTGAACTCTCGACTCCATTCTTAATAATATGTTATGTAAACTAGTGAAATTACTTTAGTATTATTTCATTCGTTTCCAATCATCTTAATATTGGAGTTCAAATAAATGAGATCTTGAGTAGTTAGGTAGTTGATTTTATGATTCATCCTCCAATCCTCGTGGAGTGATATCTAGACTTAATGAAAATCCACTTTTATTACTTGTATGATGCGTGCCTTGCGGTGGTGTACAATCAAAATCTTTAAACAGATCAGGTTTACAAAAAAAAAAGACACCCATATTTTCATCAAAATAGGTTAACAAGTTTTTAGCGTCGTTGTCAGGGATTAGTTAATAGTCCTTGGTAGTAGTTCCATAAATTTGTATATATATGTATGAGCTTGTTTGTCCACTAGTCTATCTATAATACATAAAAAGGTCTTAACACAAATGTGATCTACGTTGGTTAGCAATTTACGATGGCCAGTCATCCTCTACGATAAGATGGCCTTGGTCTGAATTTGACTCATTGTGGTTAATGTACCTCTCGTGATTGCATTACTCTTCAAAGTTTGGTTATGTCGGACTCATGAAATCGTTTGAGAGTCAAAATGCTTCAACTACAATTGATCTCTCAGCCTACATTGCAAATTTTCTGATTTCAAAACCTATTTTCTCCTCCTTCCATTTTTCTCGGCTATCTAACCTAATTCTAAAGGTCTTTCTTACGTTGGTGAAGTATTAGTTATCATCACTTTAGTGATCTGGTAAAACCCGTTATACCATATTGTGGAAAAATTTGGTCATATTGCCCTAAATCACTCTGTTTGTATTATGAACTTTCCAAAATCATGAGTCATCGGTGTTGGTGTTACAACTGGTTCACTTGGTTTCTTGTGATTAGGAGCAACCCACCATGTCACCGACGAGATGGAAAATCGCGAATGTAAAAAGGTCGAATCACTCAGCGACAGCTTTCTGTGGTGATGGTTCTCGATTATCCATCTACTCATATTGGAAATATTAAGTTGCCAACTTCCTGACCTCTTATGCCATTGATATCTTGCTAGTTCCATCAATTGCAAAAATCTTATTAGTATCCCAGTTTACTTTGGAGAATAATGTTAATATAAATTTGATTCTTCTGTTGCTATATAAAGGACAAAGCAGTCAAAAACTAGAGTGCTTCTACAGCTTGCTTAGAATGGTCACCTGAGCTCAAGCTTCCTCATCTTCATCTTTCTCAATAGTTTTTGGCTAATATGTTAAATGCTTATCCATGTTCTTCTTGTAATACACAAACTTTGCTAGTATGGCCACGATAGACTTGGCCATCCTCACTTGGTGATCCCAAATAAAGTGTTGTCAAATTGAAAGATTAGGAGGTTTCTTCTTACTCATATGTCTGTGATGCTTGTTAAGATGACAAAATTTCACGCAATTTCTTTTCCCCTCTGCTCATACTCATACAACTGGACTTTCCAATTGGTATGCTCGATTAGTAGACTGCTCCTCGACTCTCTTGTGGAAGATACGATGTTCATCTCTTTTATGGATGATTTTCTTGGATATCTTCAGATCCTCCCTCTTCGACTTAAGTCGATGTTGTTACAATCTTCTATCGTTCAATAAATGATTACTACAAATTTTGTGCCTCAATCAAATGTTTACAAACAAATTGGGGAGGTGAGTATCGTAAATTCAGTCTCTTTTGCATGATCTAGGAAGGTGGCTTTAGGCATCCTTGCTCTCCTCATCAATAAAATGGAAAATTGAGCATAAAGCATCAAAGTATAATGAAAACATGCCTTACCTTGCTTTACAGCATCAATGGATATCAAATTCTGGTGGGAGGCCTTTGTTTCAGTGTTTACCTTTTGAATGAGCTTCAGCTCTCTTAGCCTTTCTCCTTTGAGGTGACTCTTGGGCAGAGCACCAAATTATGGCTTTCTAAAGTCTTTGGATGTGCTTGTTTTCATACCTCAAACTTACAATAAACATAAACTTTCTTTCAAACTAACCAAGTGGTACATTTTTGGGATATAGTATTTCCTGAGTTATACCATTTGCATCATACGGTAGAATTATATTGTAAGAAGTGAGTGTTTGATGAAATTCATTTCCTTACAGTCATTCTTACTCAATTTGGAAATAAGACTTCATCTCCAGCTATTCAAAGTCATGGCACTCCTTTCCTTACTCCTTTCCTTTTCCCACGGTCGGGGTTCAACATATGTTCCGCTAAATATGTTCTTGCATTCTAGTTTATCACTCACAATTCTCTGAAACTCATCTCTGAATGTTACGAGCATCATACTAATATACCCTGGTGTCTCAATTCCCTTTGTCTCCTCCTCTTACGAATACTCATCCTCCATGAGTATCTACTCTTCACCAGTATAACAAGTGGAAATTAAAAAAAAAAATCTTTACTAATTACATTTATATTTTCAAAGCACTTTACAAACTTGTAATTTAAACACTTTCGTTTTGAAAAGCATTTTAGTACTCACCTTTTCTCTGACACATTTCTTTCAATTCTTGTCAACATGTTGAATTATGAGTAAAAGTATGCTCCAATCGCCTATACAAGTCATACAAATTATGAAAATGCTCTCAATTCAACATTTTAACCATAAAACATGAGGCTTTCAAGAGACTACATCGAGCAGACTTCGATTCTAGCAAAACTTTACGTGCTAGTTCTATTCGATAAGGACATACCGATAATATGAGGAGAATTGACCAAATGCTTTACACATGAAATGCTCCATAAAAACTATCCGTTTTTAGCAACTTTTCAAACAACCCTATATATTTGGTGTATTAGACCACACTGCGTCGACATAATCACGAAATTTGCACATGTGGTACTACGATTAAATTTTGAAATTGGGTACGAATGTTATTGACAGACATATAGTTAAATTATAGACTGAAGACTTTCCATGATCTAAAAACGCAAAAAACATTTCTGAAATTTATATGTCCGACCTGTCAGAATAAATCCTGAAATTTAACCATTGTCCGCAGTCTCGAAATTCGGCGGTATGCGAAAATGATTCAAAAATTTCTAAAAATTCCTAAACTCCGTCCAAAAATTTTGGGACTGAAATTTACGGCCTCTAAGAAAATTCTAAGCCATTACATAGCCTTTAGGCTCGAAATAACACAAGTAGAAGAATTTCCTACATCTTGAAGTTTGACAAAATGCTAAGATATTGGTACCTACGCGTAGTCCAACTTTGCCTTATGTATTGAAAATCCTCTGATCCACGATTTCTATAATCGATAAAGAAGCGAAAAGAAAAAATATAAATATAAATCTCTCTCTCGAAATGCACTCACTATCGTTCGTCAGTCCCCTTTGACTTTATTCTTTTTTTAATTATTATTATTATTTGGATAAATGTTTATTGTCTCATTCGGGTCTGCTTCTACCCCGAAATAATTTATTTATTTTCAGTTCAATTTATTTTAAATGAACTTAGATCAAGCCATTTCCTGACTTCCGAGATTTTTGTAAAAATCTCGTCCCTGGCATTTCTTGATGACTTATCACCGAAAATCGTAAAATATTACGATTGTCTCGGTCGATGGGAATTTTTTTTCTTGGTCACTAGATTTCGCGAGACGAATTTAACGAAGCAATCCGTTTCGTCATCAAAGATCTAGAGAATTTTCTAGGCTTCCCTGAACCATTTTGGCAATTTATTATTATTATTATTATCCTTTTGAAATTCCATAATTTGTACTTTCACCCCTCCACTTTCCTTAATTGCAAAAGTGCCACAATTATTTGAAAACTTTACAATTCACCCTTAAAAACAACTTTCAAAATTCTATTATGGCACTAAAATAATTAAGGAAGCCCTTGAGTTTTATATATGACCTACAGTTTACATCACCCCATCACACCTCTCGGGACGGGGTGTTACAAATACCCCCTAATGATTGGAGCCATGAAAAGGCTAGAAACTCTTGACCTCTCATGCAACCGCCTTTCAGCCCTATTCCTCCCAGCATGTCTTCAATAACCTCATTGAACCATTTTAACTTGTCGCGCCAACCTCACTCCATAGGAACCAATTCCAACAACCAACCCAATTCTCCACATTCGATGATCCATCCATTTATGAGGCAAACTTGAGAATTTGTGGGCTTCCATTGTCATTATTTGCCTCAAACTAATCAAATCATAAAGATGATCAAGATGATAAGGAAGATGATAGTCGGTATGACATGGTTCTTCATAGCATGGCAATGGTCGACTTTCGATAGGATTTTGGGTTGTATGTGGCGATTTTGTAAAACGTGAAAATTTCATTGTTTTAAAATTAACATTAATTTGCGGAATAGTCACAGAGCTTTGAGATTTTCTAGATCTCGGATAATGGCGATACTCACTTCAGTGAATTTGTCTCGTAAATCCTAGTTACCATTAGTTTCATTGGATGCGAAGTGATCATAATTTCACATTTTTGAGGCATCGGGTGTCGTGTGACACATGACATGATCATGTGGATGCCACATATGGCACCTAGAGTGACATGGCATGAGCCATGTGGGTTTTACTTAGAATAAATGGCTCACATTGATCCATGTGTTAGATGTGGCTAATAAAGAAAAAAAATCAAGAAAATATATGGAGATGACAAGTGGCTATGAGGAAAGTGGGGAAACTGCTGATGAGAGTTGGTTTGTGATGATAGTGGAAAGAAAGAATGGAAAATGAAATGGGGTGGGCTTTAAACATGAGTGGGTGACAGGTCAGAAAAGGAGACAGGAGGAAAGAAGAAAGGAGGAGGAAGAGTGGGGAGGGAGCAGAGAAAGCAAAAAGGAGATTTTTCTAGTTTAAACAGTTGAACTCGATGGTCAGAAAAAAAGTCGATCACGCCCTTCGTAGGCTACGCGTGGTACACCAAATCTAGGAGTTTAATAAACTCAGAATGAAATTGCTCTCATGAGTATTTTAGCCTAAAAGCCATGTAATTATAGGTTGTCTTTGGGGCTATGATAGGCCATGAGATTTAGTCCTAAGATTTTAAGTTGAATATTAGAATATTTGGGCCCGGTTTTGGGTGATCCGTTGTGTTGAGGTTTGGTTTTGATCCCGGACTAATGTCTTGGGTTTTGTTGTGTGTTTAATATCAGGTGATTAAGCAGCCAGATAAGAACCAAACAATAGTTCATGGCATCAGAAAAGGACGAGAGGTGCCACTGTTTATATAGGTCGAATTTGGGTCATTTTGTGTGTTGTGTTGGAAAAATAAATAATATGTTGTTGTGTGTAAATCATATTAATAACATGATATATTAACATGGAAATTGTAGATGAATAAATTATATGTAGGAAATATAATTATCATAGATTTATAATTGTTGCATGTAGCTCTTGTGTGCGTGGCGTTACGTATAGGCATGTAAATGACATGCAATGACGGTGATGCATTTATGCATGGACATCATTAAGTCGAGTTGGTGCATGGTTGAGACAACATGTGTTTGGTGTTCTACCATAGTGGTAATAACGTGTTGGTATTGATCATGTGGTGAGGACATGGTAAATCGAAATTGTATGTTGGTGTGGCCTTTTATATCTCAGGGTTGTCAGTTGACAACCAATCATTGTGAATACCTTTGTCTATCAGAGACCCATGCATGAGTAAAAATATTACATTGGCCTACATCATACTCAATCAAAATACATCCAACTATTTTAATAGTTTCAAAGAGTTATTACATTACTCTTAAATCAAATATATATCAAATTAAGGGTTTTAATACATGTTTTGCAAAAAAATATACCAAGCACAATCCGGCTTTCTTCTCCGTGACTCAATGGCGCCGTCTTCCCGAGTACTCATTGCACGAAATGAGGTGATCCCTGGTAGGGGTGAGCAATGCCCTAGTAGTGATAATCTACTACGTGGTTGCTCACACCTAAGTGCACATGCAATGATTCAACATAACCACATTCAACAAATACATGATCACCACTTGGATATGCGTACCCAATCCATGTGCCGAGGTCCTCACGGCTCCCTCACATGCCTAATGAATAGAAAACATAGTTTTCAAAACAAAAAGATTTTTGTTCTGACGTCTTCTTTTGAGTTCGGTAAATATATTGG